>OY821763.1:30780655-31103155 GCA_963682095.1 Potentilla sterilis
GATCTCTTACATTGGGAATGTAACCGGGGTGGCGGTCTATCCGAGGCATGCTGGAAGTAGGGCATATCAGGCCGGTTGCACAGTCCACGAGGTCGCCGAATACGCTTAACGGTGCACCATATATACCTCCAACATTCACCAAATTAATTGCGTAGAAATATAAATTGCGCATGAGGATTTGGTTCTGATCCTTGTGCAAATTTGAGATGCTCTTCCATGTACGTGCAACGAAATAATCCTGGCAATTACATCGCGATGCGTCGTGCAATAAGTTTCATGGAAAAGAAAAACATATGGTTAGTCGTATTCACCATATTCAGGCAGTAAAACTAATAAATAAATACTGCAGTAACTGTTTTAACCCATAGGGTAAAAACTTTTTATCTCAGGTAAGTACAATTACCGTTTTGCCCCTCTTCCCACTGAATCGGGTCGGATCGGAACCAATGGACTGGGTCAACTTATTTCCGGGTCGGATTGGGCCTGCACCACGTGCAGATGGGTCGGGTCGTCCAATCCGGGTCGAACTCGTGGGTCTGCATCACAGCAACCCCAGGTCGCTGCCGAATTAGAGGGCGGCGCTGCCTTGGGGCGTCGTCGGAGGAAGTAGAGGCTTCGTCGAAGCAGTTGGAGAGGCGGTGGTGACAGAGGGAGCCATCGATTCGGATTAGATTCCGACGCGGAACGATTTGGGGATGATGGTGGGCTGATGCAGCGACAACCCCAGGCTAGGATCTGGCACGCAAGACTACTGGCGTCGGTGGCGCTGAGGATCGGCTCAAGGCCACGGCGGCGGCGCTGGGTCGAGCTGAGATTGGGAGAGAAGAGCTGCGTGTGGGTGCCCAGAGCAGTTTCTGGGTGCCCTAGGGTTTCTTCACTCTCTGCTGACAAAGCTATCGTCGGCAGATTTCGATAGCATGTCTTTTACCGACAAAGGGTTGTCGGAAAAAGAGTTTTTGGGGACTTCTTTGCTTTTCCGACAAAGGGGGTTGTCGGCAGAACTTGGAGCCCTGGGAATTTTCTTTCTTCCGACGAAGGGGTTGTCGGCGGAAGATAATTTCTGGGGAGAGGTCTTCTTTTATGACAAGCAGTTGCCGACAAAAAAGCTAGGGTTGCTGAATTTTTTTATTTTTTTTTCCATATTGGAACCCCAGGGTTTATGAATTTTTCATGGCTATTAGATGAAAGCTAGAGCCACGTGTTGATAATGTATTCTAGGAGAAAAGGAATAGATGCAAAACGCAGTTTAATTTATTGATAGATAAGGATGCCTTTATATAGGCATTACATCAAGTATCCCGAATAATCATAGATTCCCTATCTACTAAAGATACTACATATCTAGTCTAATTAGGTAAAGACACACATAGGAAGTTACAGAATTATCCTTACTTGAACAAGTACATAATTTTAGGCAACTTGTAAAAATTTTGTTCAATTAGGACCTGTTTGATCATCCCAACCTCCGGTCAACCGAAAAAATGGCATTTATCCAACACAAAACTGCATTGGCCGGAGACCTCGTAAATAGGACTCCAGGTTCCACTCGCACATGATAATTCCCGATAATTACATGGTTTGGGAGATGTAAACGAGTTTCGGCATTCACATTCTCGCGATGGGTCCACCCTTAAGGCGTATTAATGGTGTTTTCGGTTTTTACGACATCCGGACGGTCAAACGGGGTTCAAAGTAGATGAAATTTTTATAGGGTACGTGTCTAAATATATGTACCGAACACATCAGACGGTCCGATTAATGTCTAGACGTTGCCTCCATATAGTCGGTTCATAATGTGACAACTTTATATCTAACCTAAATGATATAATTAATTAATTATACGTGAAATAGTTATTTAATTAATTATAGTATCATTAATCTCATATTTCAGCTAAGAGTGGTACTGTAATGCTATTGTCGATCAAGATGATCATAATTCATAAACAACAAAAGCATGCATCATTGCCCCTACATGACAGAAAATCGATAATCATAGATGATTTGGTTTTTTTAATACAATCATAGATGGTTTTTAAAAGGTTGATTTAATAAAAAAAATCGAAATTAGCCTTTGAAAAGCACATAATCATTAGTATATTAATTTGAAATATTTTTCTTATAAATTTAGTTGGACCACTTTTCGCTTTTGAAAGTCACTCTTGTGCATAGTATAAGTATACGCCTAAATGACAGAATATCCATAATCATGTATGATTTTTAATCTAGAAGTCGTACAAGTAATTGATCATTAATTATTGTGACATTAATTAGGACACTTATTTAAAATAAAATTTGGGCCACTTTTTGCCTAGTGAATGTCATTCTTGTGCACGATAGAAGTATTGTTAGCATTTTTTAAATTAGGCATGGCGCGCGTTTGAACTAAAATATATGAATAAATCTCTCTAAACCTATGCAGCACAGACACGCAGTGAAGGTCGCGTGTCCGAAACGAATTGGACACAGACACGCCACAATTCGCCTCAATACGCGTGAACACGCGAACTGAAATTTCGACATGGTTTGGACACGCCAAATGGTGTTGGACACGGGGTAATCCTGTCTTCATTCTTCAGCTCGATCAGCTCCTCTCTCTCGTCCCGGTCTCCGCTCCGCTCCTCTTCTTCGTCTCTGCTCCGCTCTCTCGTCTTCGTCTCTGCTTCGCTCTCTCGTCTTCGTCTTGCTCCTTCGCTCCACTCCTTCAAACAAGCTGAATCCCATATCATCGTCACTCTCTTTCTTTGGCTCCTCCTTCTCCCCCAACTGGAGCAGCTGCAGCAGGGGCAGCACCACCTCCGGCACCTGGGGCAGCAACGGCAACAGCACTGCCGCCTCCTCCGGCACCAACATTCAAGATGAGATCACCAATGTCTCTCTTCTCGGCGAGCTTGGCAAACAAACCAGGCCAGTATGACTCCACAGAGACATTGGCAGCTTTGACCAAAGCGGCGATTTTCTTAGAAGTGATGGGGATGCCATCGTCGTGGAGGATTAAAGCGGCAGTGCAAGCAATCTCTGAAATCGACATGGTTTTTGAGGAAGATGAGATCTGAGACTGATTGTGCTTAGAGTACTCTGTGGCTGCTGCAACACCACTATAGCTATGGCTTTAGGGTTCATTATTTATATATATATATACATATATATATATATACATATATATATATATATATATATATATATATATATATATATATTGATTAACGTGTCCACCGCGTGTCTGTGTCCGACCAAAAATTGATTTTAACATGTTCACGTATCGAATCGTGTCCGTATTGGACACTCGAACTCATGTCCGTGTTGCATAGCTCTAAACAATATGTCATTCATGTTTGACATGTTTATTGATCTAAACTAGTTAGATACCTTGATGATTATCATTTTAGCTGAAAATTTGTATAAATAATCTACTCATATAAATGCAATAATTAATGGTATGGATGTTAAGATGTGAGCTAAAGGTTGGTCTACTACCCTATCCCTTAAAATGGCAAAAGAAAAAAAAAAAAAAAAAAAAGGGATTCCTTAGAAGGGACTATAATCAAGCATACCTTGAGCTCGTCTTACCTTGAACTCGTGTTATATAGTATATACTAATTAATCATATATATGTTATATCAACTACAGAGCTCGATATTTATGAAGCTCTCTCTTCTGCTCTAGTTGTTTTGCCTAAAGTACTCCCGTGGAAAATGAAATAAGAACAAAGATTATAAAATATCAACTTACCAATTTGTGTGTATTTATGTATATATGTATATATATACACATCTCCTATCAAGAGCGAAGCTACGCTGTAAAATTACGGAGTGAAATTTTTTATTTGGCTCACTTTATAGAATTTTTCCATCATAAGCCATTCAGTACTTAAGTATGTATGACATGATCATCTGAACAAAATCTGATTAATTTGGTAATCGTTAAGATATTGAAACTAGATTAAATCAATGAATGAACCAAAATCTGTTTAACATAAACCGTTTGTGCACATCACGATTACGAAAGCTCAAACGATTGTCAAATTGGATGAAATTTTGTAGAGATGATCATGTCATACATACCTAAATACTAAATGGCTTATGATGGGAAAATTTGACAAAAAGTGAGCTAAATAAAGAATTTCACTCCGTAATTTTAAAGCGAAGCTTCGCTCTTGATAGGAATATATACACGTACATAGTTACATACTTGAAAATTTGTCATTGTTAGATCAATCTTTTGTTAAATCAGACAATAAAAGGACTCGAAAAATGTATATCCTATACTCTAGCTGGAGTCTGGTTGAGCATGCATGGAAGAAATATTTTTCTTTTTCTTTACATTTTAAATCCAAACCTTACATTGCATCCTAACATGCTGTCATATTGGATTTTTTCAGTAATATCTGATTTACATATATATTTTCTGGGACTATTTAGTTTAAAGATAAACGAAAGTTCAATTCTTGTAACTTGTCCTAGACTCATGAACATACATATGCTTCCCCTTAATTATTCGCATTTAGATAAATGTTATATGTGATCAATATTTCGCACAGTAAAAACATTTCCCAATGATACAAAATATTAAAAAAATTTGAGCGAGTTGCTTCAAATTTATACAAATATCAGGACGTATCATTGATAATTTAATATTGAGGACCTTAATTATATAAGTAAAATGTCACTATCTTTCATAAAAAAGAGAGCATGTTCCACACACCAATGTGCATTTGCAAGTCATGTATATTTGGCGCGCCCAATAACATGCAGGACAGACGATGATCGAGTAGGAACAACAATGCTGACGTTGTGGTATTTAGATTTTTTTTCAATTCTCATCGATCTCATTCGTTTGTCTTGTTAAGACCTAACGCACCAAATACATTCCTATAAGATCTCTACAAATAATTAAAAATATGTGAAAAGCCTTTAATTCCCTCCTTCACAGTATCCGATAGTTCACCGAGTGTAACTGAAAAGCCTAAACCAGGATATGGGTTCCGATCATCATCAAGTGCCCCTAGAGCTTCCTGTACTAGATTTCTCAAACCAGGAAACTCTGAAGCCTGGCACCAACTCATGGCTGTCCGCATGCAAAGACGTTCAACAAGCACTCGAAGAGTTTGGCTGCTTTGTAGTTTTGTACGACAGAATCTGTCCGGAGTTCCGCAACTCTCTTTTAGCTACTCTGGAAGAGTTGTTTGATCTCCCTACTGAAACCAAAATGACAAACAAATATGAGGCTAAACCCTTAAATGGGTATGTTGGCCAAATTCCCATAATCCCTCTCCATGAAAGCATGGGCATCGACAATGCAACTTCGCTGGAGGAAACTCAGAAATTCACAGAGCTCATGTGGCCTGGTGGAAATGATAACTTTCGGTAATCTAGATCTATACTTGAACTTCCTTCTTATTCGTAAATTACATAATTCGTTTGTTATACTTTGATGCAGAGCCATTAATATCTGATGTTAATTAAGTATACATGCATTTATTCTTTTGGTTGTTAGACTTAGACACTCACTCTTTAATTTTCTTCTCAGTGAAAGTGCATATTCGTTTGCAAAAGTAGCAGAAGAGCTTGATGAAATGGTGACTAGAATGATATTTGAGAGCTATGGCGTGGAGAAGTATTATGACTCTTATGTTGGCTCCATCACTTATCTTCTTCGACTGTTGAAAAACAAATTGCCTCAAGAAAACCAACCTAATCTTGGCTTCGTCCCTCACACTGACAAAAGCTTCACAACCGTACTTTATCAGAACGATCAGGTTCATGCTTTGGAGGTTGAAACAAGAAACCATGAATGGTTTAGGGTTGAGTTTCCACCTTCATCTTTTGTAGTCATGGCCGGTGATGCACTAATGGTAACAGTCTAGCATGCTATTTACAGGATCTAGTTTACCCTTGTGCATAGTTTCGAATTAATAAAGAGCCAGATGAATAAAATTAAATTAGCTAACTTAATTTGCTTGTTTCTTATTTAGGCATGGAGTAATGACAGAATATTATCTCCGAACCACCGAGTTGTTATGAGCACTGGGAATGAAGCCGAAGCAAGATACTCTATGGCACAATTTGCATTTAGCAATGGTGAGATCCGAGTGCCTGATGAGCTTGTTGATGACGAACACCCCTTACGCTATAAGCCTTTTGATCATGCCGGTCTCCTGCGTTTCTTTCGTACTGCTGAAGACAACTCAAACTCTGCTATGAAAGCCTATTGTGGTGTTTGAATTACTTGTATATAGCAATCTAATAAGTTATTCAAGGTTTGCTGGTTTGTTTTGGATTGTCTGAATGTACTAATATCGTTATTGCTGTGTGGCCTTTTTCCAGCTATGTATGTTATCCTTCTTTTTTTTTGTTTTGAGAAAAATGTATGTTATCTTTCTTATCAATGTAACTAGAACAAAACACATCTGATGGGTGTGGACTGTGGGAATTTATCCAAAGAAAGTGGTTATTTGTGCAGGTCCTTTTCTTTATCAAAAATGTTTTGGGGCCTTATTAAGGCCTAAGAATTTTGGCCTTAATCCTATGTGGCGTGCCACCTCATCAAGACACATCATCAATATCAAAAATTATGTTATATTTTGGTTAAAATACAATCTTGTCCTTTCAAATTCAATGTCCTTTCAATAACACCACCAAATGTAATGTATTATTGTCTTAATACAAAGCAGTAATTACGATGACTAAAAAAAACAATAATTACGAAATATAATTTACTCATAACTACCTAATTAATAGTCATTGTAAATTGGGCAACAATTACAACCAAATTATGTTTTATTTTAGATGATTTTGTTACCTTTTTTGGGTTGACTACATGAAATTTATTTCTTGACACAATTACGATATTTGACATTAAAACATTATATCTTTGTGAATCAAATTCAATGTTAAATCTTTTTTGACTCTTAATTAAAATTTAGATTTAGAATTATATATATATATATATATATATATATATATATATATATATATATATACACACACACACACTACCAGAAAAATGAGTTTTGCCGACGAAAAAAAAAAAAACGGCCGGCGAAATGATTTTTCGTCGCTAAAAAAAAAAAAATCGTCGGCCATTCCCATAGAATGGCCGACGATTTTTATTTCGTCGCTAAAAAGTAAAAATCGTCGGCTATTCTACAAGAATGGCCGACGATTTTTATTTTCGTCGGCTATACTCCAATAATGGCCGACGAATTTTACAATTTCGTCGGCTATAAGTCTTTATATTTTCAGATCTGGACAGCAGTTGCTCATTTGAAAAAAACGGGAGAAAGAGTGAAAAATCGGTGGATATTGTTGAAATCCGTCCTCTCTTACATTGTGAAGCTATATATAGGTACGTACATGTGTATATATGTTGATTTTGGGTTTTAGTTGCATGAGTTGATTTTGAGTTTTAATATATGTTTTGATGTTATTTTAATCCTAAAGAGTAATCGGTTTTGATGTTATTTTAATTAGTGTTAAAAAAATAATGATGATGTTAGTGACACTTCGGCTAGCATAAGTCCTCTTTCTCGTGCTTCGAGAAAAGGAAAACAGAATATCTGACGGTTTCTGGAGCTTTTATCAAAACAGAATGATGATCAGAAGGTCATCCAGGCTACTAAATTGGTCATACCGAAAGATTCTTTTTTCTCAGTTATCTTGCAACCATTCAACTTCATTAACTGCTATCTGGTGAGGATTAAGTAGTTAATGAAGTCGAATGGTTACAAGATAACTGCGAAAAAAGGATCTTTCGGTTTGAACATTTTAGTAGCCTGGATCACCTTCTGATCATCATTCTGTTTTGATAAAAACTCCAGAGAGCCTGGCATTCTGTTTTCCTTTCATCGAAGCACGAGAAAGAGGACTTATGCTAGCCGAAGTGTCACTAACATCATCATTATTTTTTTATTTTTTTCATAGAATAGCCGACGAACAATGCATCATTTCGTCGGCTATAATAATAATGGCCGACGAAAATTAATTATTTCGTCGGCCATAAGTTTTTTTGAAAATAAATATTACATTTATGGCCGACGAAAAATGAATTATTTCGTCGGTAAAAATTAAAAATCGTCGGCCAAAAAAAAAATTTCGTCGGCCATACACATAGAATGGCCGACGATTCATTATTTCGTCGGTAAAAATTAAAAATCGTCGGTAAAAAAACTTTTTCGTCGGCTATAATCCTATAATGGCCGACGATTTAAAGTTTTCGTCGGCTATATAACTTTTGGAAGAATGGCCGACGAAATTGGCAATTTCGTCGGCTATAAGTCTTTATATTTTCAGATCTGGCCAGAAGCTGCTCATTTAAAAAAAAAACGGGAGAAAGAGTGAAAAATCTGTGGGTATTGTTGAAATCCGTCCTCTCTTACATTGTGGAGCTATATATAGGTATGTATATATATATATATGTGTATATATATATATGTTGATTTTGAGTTTTAGTGATTTTGATATAGTAAGTGATTTTTTGTTTTGTTGTTGTTTTAGTGTTAGAATGTATGTATATATGTTGATTTTGAGTTGTAGTTGAGTTGATTTTCAGTTAGAGTATAATTATGTGTTTTAATTTAATAATGTTATTTTAATTAGTGTTAAAATATATATAAATATGTTAATTAATGGTTGTTGATAGTGTAATGAACTTAAATAATGGTTGTTAATTAATGGTATATATATATATGAGTTGATGTTGATAATAATATATATTGTAATATATATGTGTTAATTAATTTATTAGTAATTAAAGTTATACATATATATTATTATCAGGCTATATATGGATCGAGATAAGAGTTGGATTTCGCTTCCAAGGCATGACCGACGATACACTACAGGAGTTGTGGATTTTATGCAGTTCGTCGAGGAAAATGCAAAAGGACCGTACCATTATTGCCCTTGCAAGAAATGTAAGTGTCGCAGTGATATGTGTCGATTTCCGATTAGGACAGTATGGGAGCACCTAAAGAGTAATGGGTTTTGGCCGAAGTACACACGTTGGATATATCACGGTGAGCCATCATTAGATGGATCGCATGATCATGGGCAGTATTTTGAGGCGGGCAGTAGTAGTACATCCAACGATCCAACAATGGCATTCGTCAACGACGTGTTTCCTTTTGAAAGCGGTGTACGTGGGGAACAATATATGCAGGACCCGGTGCAGCCGTTCCCACAAGTTGTCAACACTGCTGCCTTTGACAAGTACAACAAACTGATTGCATTGCAACAGACCCCTGTGTCTTCAAGTTCTGAGAAGACAGTTCTTCAAAGTGTGATGGAGGTAATGAGGATTAAAGTCGAGACAAAAGGGAGCATCAGGCAAGTGGATGAATATCTACAGTACACTTCTTCCTTGTTGGAGGAGGGTCATCGTAATCCTACCAATCACCGTCAGGTCCGAAGTATCCTCAAAGATCTAGGGCTTTCCTACATTAAGATCCATGCATGCGCATTTGACTGCGTTCTCTTCTGGGGTAAAGATGCAGAAGGGAATGACCTTGCTAGCCTTGACGCATGTCCGATATGTCAGTCTGACCGATATAAGTTGACGGGAGCAGGCAATAGGAAACCTGTGAAAGTACTTCGGTATTTTCCGTTGAGAGATAGGCTTGAGCGGTTGTACATGTCAGAAACCACCGCAAAAGCTATGAGGTGGCACGGTGAGCGGGACGCGGGAGACGCAGATATCATGACACACATCTCTGACGGAGCGGCTTGGAAGCATATAAACAATGAGTTTCCTCATTTTGCGTCAGATGTCAGAAACGTCAGGCTCGGGCTCTCAACCGACGGGTTCAACCCTTTCGGCACCATGAGCTTTCATACAGTATATGGCCGGTGGTTTTGGTACCTTACAACCTTCCTCCGTGGATGTGCATGAAGAAGGAATATAATATGTTGACGTTGTTGATTCCGGGGCCTGGTTACCCAGGAAAATGTCTCGATGTGTATATGAGACCATTGATTGAAGAGCTTAAGGTATTGTGGGACGTTGGTCATCCCACTTTTGACAAGTACAAGCAGGAGACGTTCCAGATGCATGCCATGGTTATTGGTACCATCAGTGATTTTCCTGCTTATGGGATGTTGTCGGGCAGCGTTGTTAGGGGATACAAGGCTTGTCCAGAGTGCCTCAGCGATTATGGGAGCACCCCTCATTGCAACAAGATATGCCGAATGGGTCATCGTGTGTTCCTTCCGGCGGATCACCACTGGCGTTACGAGTCCGCCGCATTTGATGGAACCGAAGAACACGGCCGTGCTCCCAGAAGATGGACAGGAAGAGAAATTTTAGCAAGACTTAATGAGTACGATTTTGGGCCCCTCAGCAATCATCCCGATATTGTAGCGGAAATACCTGAAAGGCCTGAGGAGTACAAATTCTGGACACATAGGAGCATATTGTGGGAACTCCCGTACTGGTGTGAGTTGCTGATCCGTCACTTCCTAGACGTTATGCACATAGAAAAAAATGTTTCTGAAAGTGTGGTGGGCACAACGCTGAACTTGGAGGGGAAGACGAAAGACGGTCCTAAGGCTCGCACTGATCTGCAAAACATGAATATCAGAAAACCACTATGGTTGAAACAAGGGAAGAGAAAAATGCCTCAAGCTCCTTACACCGTCAAGCCTGAGCATAAATCAGAAATTTTGCATTGGATAAGTGAGGCCAAGTATCCTTCAGGCTTTGCTGGAAATATAGCCAAGTGTGTCAACAGACAATGCAACAATCTGTACGGGTTGAAAAGTCATGACAATCATATCCTGCTACAACGTCTCTTCCCTGTTTTCATTCGACCGTTCCTTCCCCGTCACGTTGTGCAGCCGTTAGTAGCGTTGGCAAGATTTTTCCAGAAGGTATGCACACGGGAAGTGAGAAAATCTGACCTCCGGGAAATGCAACAAGACATCGTTCATATCATGTGTAAATTTGAGATGATATTTCCTCCAAATTTTTTCGACATCATGCCTCACCTCATGATCCATCTTCCTCGGCAGTTGTTGCTTACCGGTCCTATGCACTTCACTTGGATGTATCCGATGGAAAGGTACGTATTTTACACCTTATGTTAATTTCCTCATCAATATATGTGATATAGTGTTAATGTATTATCATAACACTTTAAAAACTTGATTTATAGGCAACTTGGACAATACGGTGGTTTTGTCCAAAACAGATCCGCACCTGAAGGATGTATAGCTGAAGCGTATATTGCGCACGAGTGCGTCACCTACATGAAGCTGTATTTCGGAGCGTTACAGGAAAGCATACCGGAAGATGTACCTTCACAGTTCAATCTTTCCATACTCTCCGACGATGTTGTACTCGGTGGAAACATGCCAGTTTCCTATAAGTTGAAAGATTATGAGGTAGCCATTGCACATTGGTGGGTACTAATCAACTGTCCAGAAGTTCAGTTTTGGAAGGACATACATCTACGCTGTGAAGGAGTAGCAAGTGATCGCGATTACCACAACCAGACATTCACAGAGTATTTCGGCCGCTGGGTACGTACCTTTAACACTATTTTATACGTGTTCATATATTATTGTGTATATTTATTCATATTTATAGTTGATTCTGATGGTTGCAGATGGACCTTATTGCAAATGATAATCAACCAAATTGGTCGCACGAACTCAGACTTTTAGCGAGGAGGCCGGTCTATTCAAAAGTTTATGCGACGTGCAAGGTGAATGGTGTGTTATTTCGATGTGAAGACAGAGACCTCAGACTGAAAACACAAAATTCAGGGGTTATGGCACATGGTGGGGATGGTGGAGTTGACTATTACGGTGTTCTCCATTCAGTTGTGGAACTGCATTACGGGGAAGGCATGAAAGTGCACCTTTTCAAGTGTAGATGGTTTGACACACGGCCGCAGAGCATGAAAACCGATCAATACGGCGTAAGTTCTGTGAACACTAGTACATCATGGTATGAGGACGACCCGTTCGTTTTAGCCACATGGGTGAAACAAGTGTTTTATCTTGATGATCTCGCTAAGGGTGACCCGTGGAAAGTAGTCAACACTATCCACCATCGCAACATTTACCGGGCGTCTACACTTGGAGTGGCTGAAGAGAACGAGGAAGGGGGCACCGCGTATCAAGAGCCCAACTCAAACGGTATTCCTGACTCCTCTTTTATTCGTCTAGACACGCCGGTACGAATTCGACGTGAAGAGCCACTGCTTGTTGATGTTGATCCAATTGAAGAAACTAACGAGGACTCTAGTGGTGAGGAAAGACATAGATTACCCCTATCGAGCAATTCAGAAACCGAAGAAGACTCATCCGATGATTCCGATTACAATCCGACGGATTAAGTAATTTAAATGATGTAATCCTTTCATTTGTAATCAACTCATTTCTAATGAACGGGCGTGGGGATGAGCCTCCCAGCTAGGCTGGGTTCCAAACCCCTTAAACAAAAATTTGAAATATGTTGACTGTTGGGTTTCTGATTTTTTATGTTCAATTTTGGTTATATGTGAACAGGACATCGGAATAGAAGAGGTGTAAAACCACTGATTTTTTTGGTTTTTTTTTTTCAGAGAATGGCCGACGAAAAATGCATTATTTCTTCGGCTAAACGGACAATGGCCGACGAAAATTAATTATTTCGTCGGCCATAAGTTATTTAAAAAAAAATATTTTACGAACAATGGCCGACGAAAACTAATTATTTCGTCGGCCATAAGTTATTTAAAAATAATTATTTACGAACAATGGCCGACGAAAAATAACTATTTCGTCGGCCATAAGTTTTTTAAAAAATAATAATATTACGAACAATGGCCGACGAAAATTAAATATTTCGTCGGCCATAAGTTTTTAACAGAAAACGACAAAACAATAGCCGACGAATACTAGGTTTGATTTCGTCGGCTATGATTAAAAAAAAAACAAAAAAAGAGCAGTTTCCATTTTCTATCACTATCGACAAACCATTGCTTCATCCTTCAAATGCAAATGTGTCGTGAAATAAGACATGACCGAAATATTGAAATACGGCTACGGTTGAAAAATGGGAAGATTCCGACAAAATCTGTGTGCCGAATGTTGCGGTTAGGCGGTTTTTACTCCCGTTTTCCTATGTGTAGCCTGACGGTCGGTAAATATTTGGAGGGAAATTTTTATACGATTAGTCGCGTCTCATCGATCTGAAACTATTCTCTGTTGAAGGTCAGGCCAAAAAACGTAATTTAGACGGGCCAATTTCCGTTTTAAAGCGTTTAGAGGTTTGACTTTGCGGTTTGACCGTCCCGATCGAGCCTTCAACGTTGTCAGATGTAGTTGGATTTTTTTTCATACATGTATTTAATCTTAACGGTGATATCTGACGGTTAGAATAGATTTTCCAAACTTTGAGATTCAAAATCGGAATATATGCACTAATGTTCCTTAACTTGTTTACCAAGTGTTTAAGTGAATGTATGTTTCAAATACCTACTATACGTAGACCCTTCAAATGCAAATGTGTCGTGAAATAAGATATGACCGAAATATTGAAATACGGCTACGGTTGAAAAATGGGAAGATTCCGACAAAATCTGTGTGCCGAATGTTGCGGTTTGCTGTTTTTTACTCCCGTTTTCCTATGGGTAGCCTGACGGTCGGTAAATATTTTGGGGGAAATTTTTATACGATTAGATGCGTCGCATCTATCTGAAACTATTCTCTGTTGAAGGTCAGGCCAAAAAACGTCATTTAGACGGGCCAATTTCCGTTTTAAAGCGTTTAGAGGTTTGACTTTGTAGTTTGACCAAAAGTATAGCCGACGTAGTTATATTTCGTCGGCTAAAGTCTGGTGATCCGCGCCTTTCCATTATCCACCGTTGGATGAGGGAGATCGGACGGATGCTGAGGGACGAAGACTATAGCCGACGAATTATGTAATTTCGTTGGCTATGCCATAGCATGGCCGACGAAAAATGAATTATGTAATTTCGTCGGCTATGCCATAGTATGGCCGACGAAATCGCTTTATTTCGTCGGCCATACTATGGCATAGCCGACGAAATCGTTTTATTTCGTCGGCTATACTATCGGGTATAAGTAAAATGCAGCCGAACCCTAGCCTCCATTTGCCCGATTTTCCCTAAACAATCTTCCTCCTCGAATCCGGCCCTCCTTCATCCGCCGATCCTCCTCCCTATTCCGGCAGCCCGGCGCCTCCTCCTCCTCCTCCTTGGTTCGGCAGCCCGGCGACTCCTCCTCCTCCTCCTTGGTTCGATCCGCCGCCCCTCCTCCCTGTTCCGGCAGCCCCGGCCGACCCTCCTCCTCCTCCTCCCTGTTCCGGCCGCCCCTCCTCCTCCCTGTTCCGGCCGCCTCCCCCTCCTCCTCCTCCTCCCCGATTCGGTACCCGACCTCCCTTTTTTGTTTTGTTTTTTGTTTGTTATTTAATTGTTAATAAATTAAATTATGGTTAATAAATTATATATAATTGTTAATTTAGATATAATTGTTAATTTAGGTATAATTTATGTATTTATATGTTAATTTGTGTATAATTTATGTATTTATGTTAATTTAGGTATAATTTATGTATTTATATTAATTTAGATATAATTTATGTATTTATGTTAATTTAGTTATAATTTATGTATTTATGTTAATTTAGGTAGAATTTATGTATTTATGTTAATTTAGGTATAATTTATGTATTTATGTTAATTTAGTTATAATTTAGGTTTTTATGTTAATGTATGTAATTTTTAGGTTTTTATGTTAATTTAGGTAATTTTTGTAAAATTTATTTTAATTGTATAATTTAGGTGTAATTGTATAATTTATATGTATAAATTGGTTATTATATAAATCGGTAAATATTAAAATATGTTAGTATTATTGGGTATTATATTAATTAGAATTTGTTATTTAATATAATATAATTTAATATTAATTAATGTATTAATGCGTCTGGCTTTAGATGGCCGATGCATTTAGGCAGTTGTTCGGAGGCCGTCGTTCTAGATCTAGAGGTTCTGGAAATGCCGCCGGTTCTGGAAATGCCGCCGGTTCCCCAGACTCCGAGAGGACGGCTAGCCAGCCTGAGAGGAGCACCAGCCAGCCGCGGAGGAGTGTGGATGCAGCCCAGCCGCGGCGGAGTGTGAGTGCTCGGCACCAGACCCTTCTCCAGGCGGGGCGGCCGTCGAGCACTTCACTTCCGCATGTCGGTCCCTCTGTGGCGCCGAGGTTTAGTCGGCAGCTGTCTCACGAGGAGATAGTTGCCGACGTTCCTCAGGTTCGTATGCCTGAGGTTCATCGGGAGCCGATGCCGAGTCCGACTCAGTCTGCTGGTGACTCGACTGAGGGGCCTACTCTCCCAAACCAGCTCTTCCTCCCCTACAACATTCCTGCGATACCCGAGGTCGACTATCAGGGTCAGCCCCAGTGGCCTGATATGCCTCAGTTCGTGAGTGCTGCGGAGGCATACCAGCAGCAGCCATGGGAGAGCCCTGACCTCCTGATTTCGGCGAGGAGAAAAGGAAAGTCGACGGCAACCGAATCATCGGGTTCAGGTAACATTCGATTTTATTAATTAAATATTTTATTAAAATTAACGCACTAATATTTAATTTTATTAACCAATCGTCGTTTATGTGATAGGGACAGGCGCTAGCAGTTCAACCCAGAGGAATACCAGAGGTGCCATCAGTTTTGAGACGCTCAGGAGAACGGTTGAACGGAGCGGGAGGATCCAGATTGACGAAGCTCCTAATCAGGAGGTTGGGGCGAAAAAGAAACGCGACTACTCGGGTTGCGTGGGTGCACTCATTAGGGACAGAGTCCCTATGTTGTGGGCTCGGTGGGCTGATGTGCCCGAAGAAATCAAGATGGAGTTGAACAACGCCGCGTCAGTGAGTAAATAAAAAAATTTAATTTAGTTATCGTAATATTTAAAAATTTTCGGTATTTTTATAATTATAAAACTAATAAAATATTATCTTTCAGACATAATTTGTGGTTGCGGAACACAAGCGGGGTTGGGCGGACTCCCAACAGAGCTCGAGGTACGTTGGGAATGTCTTATTTGATAATTTGAAATATTTTATGATATTAATCATATTTCTAATGCACTTTTGTTTTTTTTCGTAGGTTCAAAGAGTGGAAGAACGAGCTCCGTTCCCACTATAACGAGTACGGCAACCGTGGTCGTATGGGTACTCCCAGAGAGTTCATGTTCAGGGAGTACGAGTGGCGTTGGTTGAAGACCGTAGTCTTCGACAACCCGGCTATGATGGTAAATACTAAACTTCACTATAAATGTTTATTTTATTAAAATTTTAATTATTAGTTTAAATATTTTATAATTATTTCAGTTATATTTTTTGATGCATTTTTCTAATATTTTATTATTTGTTTGAAGGAACGGTCTCGGATAAACTCGGAGAACCGCCGCCGTAACACAATCCTCCATCACGGCGGTTCAAGGCCGTTTGCACAATATCAGGAGGAGGCGCTCAGAGATCATCCTGATTGCAACCCCTACGTGGAGACGTTCAAGATCGCTTATCCACAAGTGACAGAAGATCTCGTAAGTCGTTCATTATGATTTTAAAATTTAAATTATTAATTTTACTTAACTATCCATTTGTTAGAATATTAATTTTTTTTCCCCGTCCAATTAGGAGCGGGTGACCCAGGCCGAACAAGAGGTGCTCCAGCAAATAGTTCGGGAGACACAACCGGACATCTCAGAGGCAGATATGGAAGAAGCCGTGCGCCGGGTCGACCGCACCAATATCCAAACGGCGGCGAGGATGTTCAACGCAGCCTTCCCACAGCAGTCCAACGAGTACTACTGCCGGGGTTTGGGAGGTTCTGGACAAGGGCTCCTGAAGACCACTAAGGGAGGTCAAAAGAAGGGAGGCGGGGAGACCCAACATATGAGGGGGGAAGTGCAGCGATTGGCCGCAGAATTGGCGACCTCGTCCCAGACAGTAGAGGAGCTGCGCCGCAGACAACAGCAGTACCAGCAGTATCAGTTGGATATGGTCCGTTGGAATGCTGAGTGCGCCAGAATTCGGCAATACAACTACGACGGCCAGCAACAGTGGGTTTATGAGATGTTCGCGGCACAACAAGAAGGCCGTCCACCCCCGCTCCCGTTTCAGCAGTTAGTGGAGCCTCCAATGCCTGAACCTCTCGAGTTCGGTCAGCAGGATGATGCGCCTGATGCTGTAGATGACATCCTAGACTTTAGTAGTTTAGGGGATAATTAGGGTTATATTTTATGTATATTGGAACGAATTTAATAAAAATGGTATTTAGACGTGTTTCTTGTTGGTGCAAATGCATGAATTGTTTTTGTGATTTGCAGCTTGCTTGGAATGGTAATTTAGAAAATAATTTAATTTTTTTTTTCCCAAATGCAAGAATAGCCGACGATTTTTGCATTATTTCGTCGGCTATAACAAGTATAGCCGACGAATTTTACCAATTTTCGTCGGCTATAACATGTATAGCCGACGAAAATTGCCTTATTTCGTCGGCTATAACTAATTAATACCTATTAAAATAGTAATATATTTCGAGGAAATAGCCGACGAAGTTTTATTAAATCGTCGGCTATAGTTAAAACACCATAGCCGATGAAATTTTATTAAATCGTCGGCTATAGTTAAAACACCATAGCCGACGAAATTTTATTAAATCGTCGGCTATAGTTAAAACACCATAGCCGACGAAATTTTATTAAATCGTCGGCTATAGTTAAAACACCATAGCCGACGAAATTTTATTAAATCGTCGGCCATACTTAATGGATTTCGTCGGCCATACTCAAAAATACCCGACGAAATTCGTCGGCTATTTCACCCACGTTTGCCCGACGAATTTTTGGACTCGCCGGCCATACTTAACTATAGCCGATGAAATTTTTTTTTTCGTCGGCCATTGGTATTACCGACGGCGTATTACCGACGACTTATGGCCGACGAAATTTTCGTCGGCAGAGGGTATAGCCGACGAAAAAATGGAATGGCCGACGAAAAAATTTTCGTCGGCTATTCGGCCGTATCTGGTAGTGACACACACACACATATCCATCGAATTTTAAAAAAATAAAAGTAGATAAAATAAATTTGTATCAATTTTTTTAGATGAATTTTATATATATATATATATATATATATATATATATATATGAAGTTTATTTGGACATTGATATAGTGTGTTGAATATTTTTTTTTGAAATAGTACTATTTTGTTTAAATAGTATATGTGTGTGTATGTATGTATATGTGTGTGTGTGTGTGTGTATATATATATATATATTCACTTAAATTTATATTTTTGAATAATTATAATTTAAAAAATTATATTTGGTGTTTAAATTTAAAAACGAGTGTAATAAAAAATATGGCTTGAAAAATATTTTTCTTTTCTTAAAATTATTTTTATTGTAAAAAAATGACAAAATAATCTAGAGTCATTGAATTTGAAAGGACAAGATTGTATTTAAACCCTAACATGACATAACAAGGTTTTTGATATTGATGATGTGTCTTGATGAGGTGGCACGCCACGTAGGATTAATGCCAAAATTCTTAGGCCTTATTAAGGCCCCCTATCACTACTACAAAAATGTTTTGGGGCCTTATTAAGGTTTAAGAATTTTGGCCTTACTCTTATGTGGCGTGCCACCTCATCAAGACACATCATCAATATCAAAAATCTTGTTATGTTATATTTTGGTTAAAATACAATCTTGTCCTTTCAAATTCAATGTCCTTTCAATAACACCACCAAATGTAATGTATTATTGTCTTTATTTAACATTCATGAGTTAATTAAGAGACCTGTTAAACTAAAAAAAACATATGAAGTGAAATAGTTTCTCATTTGACTGATTTGGGTAATTGGATTCTCAAAGTGTTGGTTATTTCTATGTCATACTCGAATATCGTTGTGTCAAACTCTCTCATCATGAACTAATTCCCTAGCAGGGTGGAAACTTATTATAAATCAGTGATGACCACTCTTTTATAACCAACCTAGTTTGATTAATTAATAGAGTGTTGTAGGAGAAACAATATAGATGCAAAGCGTTACTTTATTGATAGATAAGGAGGCCTTTATATAGGCATTACATCAAGTATCCCAAGTAATCAGGGATTCCCTATCTACTAAGGTAACTACTATTCTAGTCTAATTAGGTCAAGACACACAACGGAAGTTACGGTATTAACCTTCCTTGAACACTCCCCCTTGTGTCGCGTACCTAATGTGACACGGTGCATAACATGTTGCCTCGCTAAAACCTTGCCAAGCAAAACAAAACCTCTTGGGTAAAAATAAAAAGCTTGGTCGAAGGGAAAAGAGCACAACGCACCAACTACAATTGAAGATTACATGTGAGGTAGACTCCCCCTGATGTCTACAAGATAACTCCCCCTGATTGGTAACTCAATCTTGGAGTTCAGATTAATGGCGTATACAAACGCTCCTCACAAGCTTCAAAAGTAGGTGTGGCCAATGATCGAGTCATTGAATACGGCCACATTATCCTTGTATTAGACCAGCTACACTTAGCTTTACTTGGTCTTAAGGAAGAAGGTCGCTTAACAACTCAAAACTAGAGTTCGCGTTGAAAATCAGATTCACGCGCAGCATGACCTTCGTGTACTTAAATAGTCATAACTCCTTCGATACAGTAGGTATGAATGAACCGTAAAATGTTCTGGAAACTAGACACCCATATCTTTCCAGTGGTATAAAGTACACAACGTGGTTCGTTCTGAGCTGATCACAAAGCTCTGTCGAAGGTGACTGATCTGCAAATTACCGGACAGATTCGTCCTACTTTGCTAAAACAGCCATAACTCACTCAATATGATAGCTATGATCAAATGGTTAGTGTCCCTGGAAAGTAGACACATAGAGCTTTCCAACGGTACTAAGTTTACCATTTTCCGATGAGTGAGCTGTCATGTAGGTCACGGGGAAGTTGACGTACAGAACTAGGCAGAATCTGGAATTGCCTATTGATGTGTCTTTCATGATGGGATCGAATGAGCCTAAACCTTTCTCTCTTAAAAGAAAGTACCGCCATATACCATGGCATTGCGTGGGCGCGTCTAGCCATCACTTTGGCTTTATAAGTTTATAGCGAATGAGATGTCGAGTCGAGCATATTATGACAAGTACATGATTGCGCACATGATACTTAGATAGAGAGTTTCATCTCCCAAGACTTCTCGTCACATAGACGAAACGAGTCTTCTCAAGACATCGACTAATCATGGGAAACATATAGGCTTTGGTTTATCGTCCATTAGTTTGCCATAAGCCGATAGATGAACAAGTTCATCACTAACGGTTCTCACATTTGAGACCAAGTATTCCCAAGATCTTTTCATTCTTAACATTGGATTAGTGATACTTCAATCACAATTCATCCGTAGTTTACACGCAAATAGGCATGATTCATTACATTTCATCTCCAATCAAGTAGTTGCTCAACCGCGTTATACAATATCCAACCAGAAGATTTGAACCCATATAGAGAACATCCTAATCTGATAGCATACGCACTTCGAGGTTTTTGCTTACTTGACTTGGGTGAAAACTGATCCATTCATGATATTTATGTACATCTCTTTACTTAGTCCCAATAGAGATGATTCATAAGCTGCATGTTCAGTTTTTCGGAACTACCTAACTGACAAGGTAGTGGAGTGTGATATGACTCCATTACGAGAGCATATGTCATCGTAGTCGATTGCAGGGCGTTTGTGAGAGACCTTGCGCCACAAGGTGAGTCTAGGCTCTTTTTCTCACTACGCTTTCAATCAAAGATTATCGATAGGGTTTACACTTGCGGTGTCGGCATCACCTGACCAAGGACCTATCTCTTTGTATAAACTGGATCGCATATCTTTCCGTGTAGGCCAATTCACAACGTTGGTATTTGCTTCAACGAAGTGAGTGTATTCGATATCTAACTCATAGACCACGTACTCATGTACACTAGTGTAATTCGCATTTGTAGAGATCTCTATATGGATTGGCTTCTCATTGAGGCGTCCCCCAATAATAACCTTAATCCAGAAAATCCATGAGACGAATGAGTTATCATTGATCCAAGGATCAAGTTGTGCCATACTCGCATTCGGCGAGTGTATATCGAACAAAGTGCCCTCTCTACACTTCTTGTGAGAGTCACGGCCTAGTGACACCATCTACCACTTTTGTGGAGTCACCATGTCACCATTTATGAATGACAATATGTCCATTGATTTGGACATCAATCCTTACAGGCATGTTGATACAAGAGTACTATTCCGATCTTTTCCTTGAAAGACCAATAGTTTACTCTTTGCAGCATGTATATCAAATCTCGTCACTTTGATTTATGGGACTTTGGGAACATGATGAGGCACAGTGGGGACAAACCACGGCAATGCCAAGTCGTTCTACTTGAACAAACTTGTTCTTCTCTCCCCCTAACGACGGGGAGACTGGCTCATCAAAAAGTGACATAAACGAGATCGCCTGTTAAGGTTTATATATAGCGGACTATAGGTGGAAGCTGACGTCTTATTCAAAGACGTTATTCATAATCAAATAACCCATCATTGAGCGCTTGTGGTAGCGCAATATGGCACATAAAGTATGTGGACGGTATAGGGTATTGATCGTTAACACTTATACGTTAACAAGATGCATTCCGTTACAAAATGTAACATGCATGTATGCTTCCTGAAACGTTTCACTATGTTCCGGAACACCAAATGCCACCAAATTTTAATAGTAGGTAGGCACGTGTGTTAGGATTCCAACGCCACCGGGCTCATTGCCGGAACCGGTCGGAAACGTACCGAACCGGTCGGAATAGTCGCCGGAGGTCAGTGAACGTTTGTGTCGAATGGTTCAGCACCTTCCAGGTGTCCAATGGCTCTGAAATTTTATGAGCAGGTAGCCATGGATGTTAGGAATCGGTGGACCAAATTTCACCTCAAGAACCGGCCTAAAAGTAGGTAAACCGGTCCTCACAATGACGAGTCCGCGAGCTGAAAAACCAGAAATTTTAGGTTTTTTTGCTACTTTTCAATCATTGTGAAGGTGCTTCATAACATCTAAGTGTTATGGCTTGAGTTTAACCATGAGGTATATCACCATAGTATCATTGTATCTCAAATTGAACTATGAGAAGGCATCAAAGCCATCATCTTATGTATCATTGCCTTTAGCGTAGGAGGGCGTTACTCCAAAACTTTGCTAAAGATTAAGCTTCCATATGTTGAGCATAGCTAATGAAGGATCATAAAAGGGGGATCATATGCACGTTTAAATGCATAGATGGTGCTTCCATTGACTTGGAGGAAGACTTGGGTGACGTTAATGTCATCTTTGAGCCTTGAGCATTGCTCATGACGCTACCAAATTCTTTTGGTAATCTTTGATCCCAATAGCTTCTTTGCTCAAAAGAAACGATGTCCATAGCTTTCTTGCATATATGGATCATCAAAACATGTCCAAAATTCCGGACTATGTATGGAAGAGTCTACATGAGTCGCCGATTCAAAGAATCCGAATCATAGTATACGTGAAATACATTCACAATATTGACTCATAAGTTGTGCGCATTTATTAGAAGCGATACACAAGAAATCAATTCAATTTTCACAATGAGTTTCAAGGTGATAAACGTTGGCACCAATATCTTGAAGTGGTGATCAAGGTTCGATGAAGATTAGCTACACACTTAATGTCTCTATGATACATTCATAAGAGTGTAGAGACAAGGGTTTTATGCCAAGACATATAAACCGGAATATATACTCAATTCCTATAGAGTGTGCAACATGGCGTGTAGTATCACAAGATAAAACATAGGCATGCTTAAAGGCGTACTAGACACATCCGTTAACGCTCAAAAATAGAGCCGGAAAACAACCAGAATGAGCCAACATCGATACTATAGAGACATAAATGTCTAAACCAAGTATCCAGGACCGAGGCCATGAGCTAGCTATCCGAGGCCGAAGCCAAGCTAGAATGGGAGCCAAGCCGAAACAAGGCAAGGAAGGGCCATGGTCAAGCATAGGCGCGTGCTAGGCTAGCCAAGGCCGAAGCCGAGGTGGTGCACGGGCAGGCCGAGGCCGAGCAAATGTCAAGGCATGCCAAGGCCGAAACCAAGGCGTGTCGAGGCAAAAGCAAAGGCTTTTGGGGCCGAGGCTTGATGTTGGAGTCAAGGTCATGCGAGTTGCCGATGGATAGCCTAGGCCGAAGCGAAGGCTTACCGAGGCATAAAACAAGGACCTGACGAGGCCGATGCCATGCTAAAGAGCCAAAGGCATGCCGAGGCCGAAGCCAAGACGTGCCGGAGTGAGTGCATGGGCTTATAAGGCCGAGATGGCTGCTGGCCGGGCCGTGTTCAGGCCAACGCCGAGGCCGAGGCCGGGGCGCTGCTAGGCGGGCCGTGTGCGTGCCAAGGTCCGGAGACCGAGGGGGCGGCAGCATGTGGTTGTGGCGGAGCTGTAGTCCAAGCAACGCGCAAGCTAAGCCAAGGCCGAAACCGAGGCTAGGCAAGGCGGGCTTTGGTGGGCGCAAGAGTGCCGAGGCCGAGGCCGGGCAATGCGCATGCATCCGCTTATGTACGCAAGCATGTCAATTTGTTTCTTGACGAGTGAGGCATGGCGAATCGCAGCCAAGTTGGCGAGTGGCCATGGCGAGCGAGGCCTGGCGAATCGCAGCCAAGTTGGCGAGTGGCCATGGCGAGCGAGGCCTGGCGGATCGCGGCCAAGTTGGCGGATGGCCATGGCGAGCGAGGCCTGGCGGATCGCGGCCAAGTTGGCGGATGGCCATGGCGAGCGAGGCCTGGCGGATCGCGGCCAAGTTGGCGGATGGCCATGGCGAGCGAGGCCTGGCGGATCGCAGAGTTTGGCGGATCGCAGTTTCTCGCGAGTCACTCATTTTGTCTCTTGTGATTTTTCGAGTTAACATCACCAATTAGGTTGGTGAACTCAATCAACATGCCATGTAAATGTGTAATGCGATTCATTGCATTCACATATAGCTTTTTAGGGAATCGAACCATATATGCATCAAAATGCCAACGGTTATATCGAGATCTTGACCATAAAGAGTGTATCGACTAAGTAGCATTAGTCACACATGTGAGGTCTATGCCTGCACAAAATCAACGGATTTGTAGTCACTTTGACTATGAAATTGAAGTCATATGCTTCATATTTATCGCAAATTATCTTTTGCTGTTGAAATCCGTAATCATGAGGATATACTCTCATCTTCTTCCATGTATCTCTTGTGTACATTGACCATATGATTGCAATTTTGCAATTAGTGAACCGATAGAACCATATCAATGACATGATTCTCTCTTTGTTTCAATGGCCATTCTCTAGGCGCATTTTATGGTCAATTGTTCTTTATATCAAAAGAACAAGAGGGAAGGAATTGAATGGTCGAGACCAAGATTCTGGTTACTCAATTCAATTTGTTGTGACAATTTCCGTCACATATCGATGTTACAGTGACAATTTCCGTCACACATCATGAGTTTGTCCCCTTTGTGACTCCCTTAGGATCGTCACAAGCATCGACAATATTATGTCGGAATCGTGATTAAATATTCACGAAGAGTTGTGGTTCACAGTGACATCACAGCCACAAACACAACTTTGGACGGTAACATCACAGTTACCCCATAAATACTGTGATACGCAGGGGTGGGTGGGGCCCCTTTGTATCGTCCTGAAAAACACACAAGTTCCAACACATATACACAAGTTCAAATAATTGAAATTGCGAAAAACGGGAACTTTTATTAAATCATACTTGCTAGTTCGCCAAATGAACTGCGTTTAAAAATTGCGCTTAAGGACTCGGTTATGATCCTTGTGCAATTTTGAGATGCTCTTCCATGTACGTGCAACGAAATAATCCTCGCAATTACATCGCGATGCGTCGTGCAATAAGTTTCATGGAAAAGAAAAACATATGGTTAGTCATATTCACCATATATGGAGCAGTAAAACTAATAAAAGAATTACTGTAGTAACTGTTTTTAACCTTTATGGTAAAAACTTTTTAACCGAGGTAAGTACAATTACCGTTTTGCCCCTTGCACAGTAGAATTCGTTTAACAGCCGAATCGGGTCGGGTTGGACACGGGTCGGGTCAGGCCCAAGGGTCCGGGTCGAGATCTGGAGATCCGGATCTGACTGAAACGGTGACGAATCGGGGCAGCAGGACTGGGTCGGCGGCGCTAAGCTGCGTGCAGGCGTGCAAATCCGGGCATCGACGTCGTTTGGGCTGCGTCGACAGAGGCGGCGACGTCAGAGGCTGCGACGACTAGGTTGGAGCGCGCTAGGGCTTCGTCGAAGCATCGAGGTGGGCCGCCGGATTGGAGCGGCTTCGGGCTGAGGCGTCGACCGAGCAGGCGTCGTCTCTGGATTGCATCGCGGCGGGGAGGCGATGAGAGAGAACGCCGTCGAACCATCGGAGGGTGCCCAGAGCAAATTACTGGGTGCCCTGAGCTTCTTCAGCCTCTGCCGACAAAGATGTCGTCGGCAGTTCAATAGTATATGATGTACCGACGAATTGGTTGTCGGCAAAAGGTTCCTGGGGGCTTCTTAGCTTTTCCGACAAAGAGTTGTCGGTAGAACCTGGTGCCCTGGGATTGTTTTCTTTCTTCCGACGAAGGGGTTGCCGGCAGAAAGTGATTTCTGGGGAGGGCCTTCTTTGCCGACAAGCAGTTGCCGGCAGAAAAGCTAGGGTTGCTGAAAAAATTTTTTTTTCGGCAAAAAGCTAGGGTTTTTGCTATCAAGCACAGGGTTAGAAACTACGTGCTGATAACGTGTTGTAGGAGAAACAATATAGATGCAAAGCGTTACTTTATTGATAGATAAGGAGGCCTTTATATAGGCATTACATCAAGTATCCCAAGTAATCAGGGATTCCCTATCTACTAAGGTAACTACTATTCTAGTCTAATTAGGTCAAGACACACAACGGAAGTTACGGTATTAACCTTCCTTGAACATAGAGTTAATTATCAGTAAACATAGAGCCCGTACAACAAATAAACGTATAAATAAGTTGATGCATGTCGCATGCATCATTATAGAATCTTCCCCTAGACTACAACAATGGAAATTTTAATTTTCGTCTCCTAAGGACTTAGATGACGAAATTTTCGTCACCAAAGTTTCGTCGTCTAAAGTTTGTGGCCTAAAACAGTAGACGACGAAAATTATAAATTTCGTCTCCTAAGAAAGTACTTAGACGACGAATATAATTCGTCGTCTAAGAAGGATTGGTGACGAAAAAAATTCTTAGAGGACGATGTTTTTCGTCGGCTATGGACTTACTTAGACGACGAATATATTATTTTCGTCGGCTAAGTGATTCTAAGTAAATCACTTAGTCGACGAAACTATCATTTTTCGTCGCCTAAGTGATTTACTTAGTCGATGAAAATAAAATATTCGTCGTCTAAGTAAATCACTTAGGCGAGGAAAATGATAGTTTCGTCGCCTAAGTAAGAATTTATATTTAACAAAAAAAATACCGAAATTGAGTCAAAATATTAATTAATATATTAAAAAATTTATTAATACAAATTAAATATTTTAATTTACTAAGAATCACTGGATAATTTACTTAGAATCAATGCTGTATTTATTCCAGAGCCTATCAACCCCGGCCTCCACCAAAATCAAAACACCAATTGAGAAGATATTGTTTGTCATCTTTAATACATCTCAGATTATCAGTATTTGCACACATTCCTGGAGTTGCACTGAATGGCTAAGGATGCAATCTCATTTGCTGCAAATGGAGAGCCACCATTGAAGCCTGTCCAACCAAGCCATAGAAACCCTGCACCTCCCAACATGTGAATTATGTTTTTTGGTGGAAAGTGTTGCCTGTCATGTGATTGCCTTGGTCCAACCTGCATAACCATCACTAAATTAGTCGAAAATAAAACTTGATGTAAGCATCTTATATTGCTAGAATGTTTGAAAAGAGATTTTTGAGAAGAAAGGAACATTAAACATAAAATGGTGTTAAGTTTCATGGGAATTACCCAATAAGCCGCAATAAAACCAGCCACACCAGAAGAAAGATGAATCACAAATCCACCAGCATAATCAATAGTGTGTTTCTCAAGAAAACTTTTACTTCCCCACATACTAAAAGCCCCAACTGAGTAAGAAAATGTGAGCCACATTGGTACAAACAACATCCAAGCATAGAAGTTCATCCTCCCAAGCAAAGACCCAACAAGCAATATCACAGTAATGGCAGCAAATACAAATTGAAAGTACACATAGTCAGCCTTTGGAACAAAATAGCCTTCATATTGGTTCAGGATACTTGGTGTCATAGCAAAACCAGACCTTCCAACAAATGGGGTGAGCCTGGTACCAAATGACATGTTATGTGCCCAAAGTACCCAACACAAGAGCACCGCCGCAAAGGCATAGAGGGCCATGAACGCGGAGTTCACCGCCCATTTCTTCTTGACCATGGATCCATAGAGAATCACAAGCCCTGGAACGCTTTGCATGCCTACCATGGTGGTTGCTGTGAGTTGCCATGCATTGTCTGCTTGTTGAGCCATGCTGGTGTCGCATCGTCAGTTTGAAAATTGCTGGGGAGAGAAGATAGTAGGTTATTGGTGTAATTCATTGATACTGAAAAGAGAGGATATAACTTGTGGGAAATTTTGGAATAGCTTAGCCTGCAATATATAAGGCCATCTGACTCATCTCTCTGGAGTTGCACTTTGAGATCATCCACAAAAAAAGGGAAATGAGTTTAGCAATTTAGAAACTTATAGTTCTTCATTTGCTCAGTCACAACAACCATTACCACATACAAACAATACACTTCAAACATATCAAAAATCAATTTGTACCTCCAAATCCAGGAATAAGTCCAAGTTGAATTCTGGCAAGCTTAATTGGGCAGTCGGGGAGGTCACCGAGCGAGCGGGGGGGGAGGTCACCGAGCGGAGACTGGGGCAGGACTGAGGAGAGACTGAGGCGAAGGTTGGGGAGCCGGGGAACCCGAGGCGGTAGAGGTGACGGAGGCAGAGATTGGAGGAATGAACTGATCGGAGGCTGGGGTAGAGGTTGGGGAGTCTGGGACAGAGGAATGAACTGATCGATTTGGGAATTATATCAGTCTTACTTAGGCGACGAGACTAAGAATTCGTCTCCTAAGTAAATCTAAGGCGACGAAAAAACAAGTGTCGTCACCTAAGAATGTTTACTTAGGCGACCAAACAAATTATTCGTCTCCTAAGATAATTTCGAATTTTGGCAACATTTATCGCGGAAGATTAAGCTGCCAATAAATTTTTCAAAAAAATTGAAATGAACTTAAGTGATGAAATATATATATTCGTCGCCTAAGTGTTTACTTAGGCGAGGAAAATGATATTTTCGTGGCCTAAATAAAAACTTAGGCGACGAATATGTATATTTCGTCACCTAAGTTAATTTTTTTTTTAAATCAATTGGCTGCTTAATTAAAATGTGTTAAAACTTTTGCAAACAACTATATAAAAGAGGTCAAATTTTGAAAAACGCTATGAAATAGCATTTGATCGTTATGATGAAATACAGTGATGGTAAAAAAATCACTTAAATCTGACAAAGTTAGAGTCCCGATCGATGCGGTCAACCTTATTTAAATTTATCTCTCTCTATGAGGAGTCATAGTATCGGGTGGTAAAAGTTTTCAAATTTTTACATGCATAGTTACGTCTCATCTATATGAGAGTTTAATGTTTGGAAGAGTCGACGAAGCAAGGTCATCTAAAAGTACGTAATAGCGTTTTCGTGTGATAAGTTTTATGAAAATATGGTTGACAGTTTCGATCGAGCATCGAATGTTCACGAAAAGAGTTGATTTTTATACTCTACTCAAATTTAACTATAACGATCACATCAGACGGTAAAAAATTTTATTTTGTGAATTTAGCCATTATAATGACAACATGTTTACTAATGCGGTATAACTTGATTAGTAGATTATACTCAAGTGTATAACTTTTGGAAATAACTATATCAAAGAAGTCAAATTTTGAAAAACGATATGAAATAGCATTTGATCGTTATGATGAAATATGATGATGGTAAAAAAATCACTTAAATCCGATAAAATTAGAGCCCCGATCGATGCGGTCAACCTTATTTATACTTATCTCTCTCTATGAAGAGCCATAGTATCGGAAGATAAAAGTTCCCAATTTTTTACATGGATAATTACGTCTCATCTATATGAGAGTTTAATTTTCAGAAGAGTCGATGAAACAAGGTCATCTAAAGGTACGTAATACCGTATTTGTGTGATAAGTTTACTTAGGCGACGAAATAATACTTTCCTCGCCTAAGATACACACTTAGGCGACGAAAAAATGGTTTCCTCGCCTAAGTAAAAACTTAGGCGACGAAAATGATTATTTCATGGTCTAAGAGAAAATAATTTTTTTAAAAATCTATTTACGGCTTAATTTTAATGTGTTTAGGGTTTTTACTTAGACCACGAAATAGCTATTTTCGTCGCCTAAGTTCTTACTTAGACGACGAAACTTTTTATTTCGTCGTCTAAGTAAGAACGTAGGTGACGAAACTGATTATTTCGTGGTCTAAGTAAAAGTAATTTTTTTTAAAATCTATTGGCGGCTTAATTTTAATGTGTTTAAAATTTTGCGACGAGTTCATAGGTGCATTTGGTCGACTCGGACCCCAAATATACATACATATATATATATATATATATATATTTATTAATTATCCATGTAAAAATTTAGAAACTTTTACCTCCCGATACTATGGCTCCCCATAGAGAGAGATAAGTTTAAATAATGTTGACCTAATATTTACGTAGGCGACGAAATGGTACTTTCCTCGCCTAAGATGCACACTTAGGCGACGAAAACATAATTTTCGTCGTCTTAGAAAATAACTCTCTCTATATAATTTTTTATTTTTCCCATTCTCTTTTAATTTTTTTGGGGTCAAATTAAGTACCTCTCTCTATATAATTATATAATTATATATAGAAACCAAAAGTATAACAATAATATCAAACAAAAAAGGGAAAATGCCCATTTAGTATTAAAAAGGCCCCCTCATTACCCATTCCAATGACCATCTTATTTTTCTCTCCTATTAAACATAAGATTACAACTCTATTGCCCATTTGAACAAATCTTTTTCAACCCTAGTACAATTTTAATTTTTTTTCTTCCTTTTTTGTCCCTTTGTCTTACACTACCAGATCGGACAGAATAGCCGACGAAAAAAATTTCGTCTACTATGCCAAATTTTCGTCGGCTATTCCTTCGTCTACTATAATTTGTCGGAAAAACGGTGTCGGTAAAACCAATGGCCGACGAAAATAACGAAATCGTCGGCTATATTCGAGTATGGCCGACGATTTTACCGACGAAAATTCATTTTGTCAACCAAACCTGGGCAAAATATCCGACGAAATTCGTCGGATATTTTCGAGTATGGCCGAAGATATCGTAAACTATAGCCGACGATATCTTCTGTTTCGTCGGCTATTTGTTCCGAAATATAGCCGACGATTTCATCTATTTCGTCGGTTATTTTATCGGAATATATTAATATTTTAATAGGCATTAATTAGTTATAGCCGACGAAATAATGTCATTTTCGTCAGCTATAAGCGTTATAGCCGACGAAAATTGGTAAAAATCGTCGGCTATAGTACTTATAACCGACGAAATAATGCCAATATCGTCGGCTATTCTTATATTTCGAGAAAAAAAAATTAAATTAATTTCTAAATTACCATTCCAAGCAACCTGCAATTCACAATGACAATCCATGCATTTACACCAACAAGAAACACGTCTAAATGACTTATTATTTAATTTGTTCCAATATACATAAAATATAACCCTAATCATCACCTAAAGCACTAAAGTCCACCACGTCATCCCCAACATCCTGCTTTCCATCATGCTCGTCATCCTGCTGAACGAACTCGGGAGGTTGAGGCATTGGAGGTTCAACTAACGGCTGAAACGGGGGCGGGGGTTCAAGGGCTTGTTGTTGTGCCGCGAGTATATCATACCACCAGTTTTTTTGGCCGGCGTAGTTGTGTCGCCGAATTCTCTCGCATTCAGCATGCCAACTGGCCATATCCAAATGATACTGCTGTGTTCTGCGGTGTTGCTCCCGTGATCTCTGGGCCTCCGCCGCCAATCTTGCGGCCAATCTCTGCACTTCCCCCCTCATCTGTTGGCTGTCCCCGCCACCCTTCTTTTGACCTCCCTTAGTGGTCTTCAGGAGCCCTATTCCAGAACTTCCCAAACCCCGGCAGTAGTATTGGTTTGACCGGTCTGGGAAGGCTGCGTCGAACATCGTCGCTGCCGTTTGGACATTCGATCGGTCGACCTGGCGCAGGGCTTCTTGTAGATCTACCTCTGAAATGTTCGGTTGTGTCTCCCGAACTACTTGCTGCAACACCTCTTCTTCGGCCCGGTTCACACTCTCCTAATTGAACGGGAAAAAATAATAATTAATATTCTAACAAATATATAATTAAGTAAAATTAATAATTAAAATTTTAAAATCGTAATCAACGACTTACGAGCTGTTCTGTCGCTTGTGGATAAGCCTTCTTGAACGTCTCCACGTACGGGTTGCTATCAGGATGATCTCTAAGCGCCTCCTCCGGATATTGTGCAAATGGCCTAGAACCACCATGATGGGGGGTTGTGTTACTGCGGCGGTTCGCAGAGTTTATCCGAGACCGTTCCTTCAAACAAATAATAAAATATTAGAAAAATGTATAAAAAAATATTAGTGTAATAATTATAAAATAATTAAACTAATAATTAAAATTTTAACAAAATAAACATTTATAGTTAAGTTTAGTATTTACCTGCATAAGTGGGTTGTTGAAGTCTACTGTCTTCAACCAACGCCACTCGTACTCCCTGAACATGAACTCTCTTGGACTACCCATACGACTACGGTTGTCGTATTCGGTAAAGTGGGTACGGAGCTCGTTCTTCCACTCTTTGAACCTACGGAAAAAACAAAAATGCATTAGAAATATTATTAATATCATAAAATATTTCAAATTATAAGATGAGGAATTCACAACGTACCTCGAGTTCTGCATCGAGTCCGCCCAATCCTGCTTGTGTTCGGCAATCTCGAAGTATGCCTGAAAGATAATATTTTATTAGTTTTACAATTATAACAATACCGAAAATTATTAAATATTACGATAAAGAAATTAAATTTTTTAAATTACTCACCGACGCGGCGTTGTTGACCTCCTTCTTGATCTCTTCGGGCACATCAGCCCACTGTGTCCACAACATAGGGACTCTATCCCTAATCAGTGCCCCCACGCAACCCGCGTAATCGCGGTGTTTTTTTTCCCCTGAACCTCCTGATTAGGAGGTTCGTTGATCTGGATCCTCCCCCTGCTCTCAACAGTTCTCCTGAGCGTGTCAAAATATATGACACCTCTCGTATTCCTCGTTGAACTGCTAGCGGCTGTCCCTATCACATAAACGACGATTGGTTAATAAAATTAAATATTAGTGCGTTAATTTTAATAAAATATTTAATTAATAAAATCAAATGTTACCTGAACTCGATGACCCGTCTGTCGACTTTCCTTTTCTCCTCGCCGAAATCAGGAGCTCAGGTCTCTCAAATGGCTGCTGATGGTATGCCTCCGCAACACTCACGTACTGAGGCATAGCAGGCCATATGGGCACACCACGAAAGTCGACATCGGGTATCGCAGGAATGTTGTACGGGAGGTAGAGCTGATTTGGGAGAGTAGGCCCCTCAGTCGAGTCAGCAGCAGACGTCGCCGGACTCGTCATCGGCTCCCGATGAACCTCAGGCATATGGACCTGAGGAACGTCTGGAGCTATCTAGTCCTGAAATAGCTGCCTACTGAACCTCGGAGCATCTGGCCCGAGAGGGGGACGTGAACTGCTCGACAGCCGCCCCGCCTGGAGAAGGGTCTGGTGCCGAGAACTCACAGTCCTCCGCGGCTGGGATGAATCCACAGTCCTCCGCGGCTGGGAGGAATCAACACTCCTCCGCGGCTGGCTGGTGGTCCTCTCAAGCTGGCTAAGGGTTCTGTCGGAGTCTGCGGAACCGGCAGAACTCCTTAGATCTGGAAGAACGACGGCCTCCGAATAACTGTCTGAGTGCATCGGCCATCTGGACCTTGAGACATTAATACATTAATTAATATTAAATTATATTACATTAAATAACAAATTCTAATTAATATAATAACCAATAATACTAACATATTTTAAAACATACTAACAAATTAATATTTAAATTTTAACTAATTTTAAATAATACTAACCATTAACCTAAATATAACTATTTATATACAAATATAACTATATTTCATTATTAACATATATATAAATACAAATAACCATTTATATATTAACAAAAGTATAACCATTTATATAATTAGACTACCAATTTATATATATAATTAATTAAAAAAAAATTATATAACAATTTATATAATTAAAATTAAATATATAACAATTTATATACCTAAATTATAACAAATATATAACAATTAAATTTATTAACAAATATATAACAAATATATAACAATTTATATAATTAAAATTAAATATATAACAAATATATAAAAATTTATATAATAAAAATTAAATATATAACAAATATATAACAATTTATTATATAACAATTTATATAATTAAAATTATGGGGAATTTATAAAAAAGGGCAAAAAAAGTCCTAAATTTATAAAAAAAACACTAAGTTTGACATATCCACCTCCCCGTCGCCGACTTGGCCCGCCATATCCACCTCCCCGTCGCCGTCGACTTCATCCGCGCCGAATTCTACGGCTCCGGCACCGAGTCCAACGGCTCTGGCACCAAGTCCAACGGCTGCGTCAAGGAACATCCATGACCAAAACGAAAGCTCTCTCTCGCTTTGCTTATTTGAATTTGTAGTCATCTTCATCTCGGGTCGGGTTTCGCAGGAACCGAAGCTTCTTCGGGTCGATGCGGAATGGATATAGTTGCAAATCAAAGCATCTTAAAACTCTAGTAGTGATTCTATATAACCAGCTCTCTGGTTTATTAGGTGCTTGATTGGATTTAGTCTTTTTATGATGGATTTTGGTGATGGCTGGAATAGGCTTTATTGCCTGAATTTGTTATGAATTTGTATGTGAATTAAGAAGGCTTGATATGCTTACTACTACAGATCATGAAGCCAGATAGATTAGGATATGTCCTGTAAAGTAAAGGTTAATTGGTTGACATAATAATTAGCGATGCTTGAGTACTTGATCTGATTATTGAAGGTGAAATTGGCCGGCATTGCCGAGTGGGTTTTGGATTTATTATTACAATACTTTCTTGTTGTAGGGGTAAACTGCAGTTACATAGATAGTTACCAAGACAGCTATTCTATGCTAATGTAGTTCCCAAGACAGTTACTCAATGGAAATATAGTTACCGAGACAATTACTATCTACGGATGCAAGATCAATAGGTACAAGGATAGGTAGCTAAGGGCAGTTACACAGATAGTTACAAAATTGATAGTTACTAAGGTAGTTACACAGAATAGGTACAAGGATAATAGTTACTAAGGTAATTATACAGATAATTACAAAGTTGATGATTACTATCATAGTTACAAAGAATAGTTGACTCAGATGATAGTTACTAAGTTAGTTAGTAACATAGTTACAAAATTGATAGTTAGTAACTATCATCTTATTAACTATCTAAGTAACTATTGGAGTAACTATCGAAATAACTAGTTATTATCAGAGTAATTATCTTACTAACTATCTAAGTAACTATAATTTTAATAACTATGTTACTAACTATATAAGTAAGTATCATTTTAATAACTATCTTAGTAACATAGTTACTAACTATATAAGTAACTATCATTTTAGTAACTATCTTACTAACTATTTTTCCAATTATCTAAATAACTATTATTTTATTAACTATCTTACTAACTATATAAATAACTATCACATTTAAGTAACTATCTTACTAACTATCTAAGTAATCATGATTTAAGGAACTATGTTAGTAACTATGTTACTAACTATTTAAGTAACTCACATTTTCAGTTCCATCAAACTAACTATCACATTTTCAGTAACTATCAAACTAACTATCATCTTAATAAATATCGTACTAACTATCTTAATAACTATCATCATTATAGTAAATATCTTACTAACTATCTTAGTAATTATTAAACTAACTATCATCTTAATAAATATCTTACTAACTATCATAATAACTATCATTTTTGTAACTATTTTATTAACTATTTAAGTAACCATCTTCTTAATAACTATCAATTTTAGAAACTATGTTACTAACTATTTAAGTAACTATCACATTTTCAGTAACTATTAAAATAACTATCATCTTAGTAAATATCTTACTAACTATGTTATTAACTATCTAAGTAACTATCACATGCAACGTGCCGCTGCACCGCACCATGGCAGCGTTTCGCTGCACCGCACCATAGTAGCGTTTCGTTACCAAAATCAACATAAAAAAAAATAAATATAACTGTTATTTTAAATTTGAATATAACTTAACAAGTAGCTGATTCAATAACTGTAAAATCAACGAACAATCAAAGTAACTTTGAGATATGAAAATGGTGACGATAGATATAAATTAATAGTTACTTAGTTAGTTACACACAATAGTTTACTCAAATGATAGTTACTAAGATAGTTACTAAGGTAGTTACATAGATAGTTACAAAATTGATAGTTACTAAGATAGTTACAATGAATAGTTACACAGATAGTTACAAAAATTGATAGTTACTAAGATAGTTACAATGAATAGTTACACAGATAGTTACAAAATTAATAGTTACTAAGATTGTTACAAATAATAGCTTACTGAAATGGTAGTTACTAAGATAATTACTAAGATAGTTACACAGGTAGTTACAAAGTTAATAGTTACTAACATAGTTATACATGTAGTTACTAAGATAGTTACAAAGAATAGTTTACTCATATGATAGTTATTAAGATAGTTACTAAGATAGTTACAAGGATAGTTACACAGATAGTTATAAAATTGATAGTTACTAAAATAGTTAGTAGTTACTAAGATAGTTACTTAGGTAATTACACAAATAGTTACAAAATTAATAATTACTAATATAGTTACTAAGATAGTTACACAGATAGTTAGAAAATTAATAGTTACTAACATAGTTACAATGAATTATCTGAGTAACTACCGTAGTAACTATCCAAGTAACTATCTAAGTATCTATCTGAGTAACTGTATGATGAGTAACTATCAATTTTGTAGTTACACAGATAGTTACAAAATTGATAGTTACTAAGATAATTACTAACATAGTTAATATCTTACTAACTATTTATATAGTTACTAACTATCTAAGTAACTATCATATTAGTAACTATCTAATAACTGTCAACTTAATTAGTAACTATCGTACTAACTATCTAAGTAACTATCATCTTACTAACTATCTAAGTAACTATTATCTTAGTAACTATCTTGCTAACTATCTAAGTAACTATCATATTAGATGATAGTAACTATTTTACTAATTATCTTACTAACTATCTAAGTAACTATCATCTTAGTAAATATTTTACGAACTATCTTACTATCTTTCTTACTGACTATCATCTTACTAACTATCTAAGTAACTGTCTTACTAACTATCATCTCAGTAACTATCTTACTAACTATCTAAATAATTTTCATCTTACTAACTATAAGTAACTATAATCTCAGTAACTATCATTTTAGTAACTATATTACTATCTAAGTAACTATCATCTTAGTAAATATCTTACTAACTATCTTTGTAACTATCATTTTAGTAATCATCTTAATAACTATTTTACTAACTATCATCTAAGTAACTATCTTACTAACTATCTAAGTAACTACCATCTTAATAATTATCTTACTAACTATCCAAGTAATAAGTAATTATACAAGTAACTATCCCTCAGTAACAAGTAACTATCGGAGTAACTATCTCAGTAACTACCAAAATAACTATCCAAGTAACTACCGGATTAACTATCGAAGTAACTATTCAAGTAACTACTGAAATAACTATCCAAGTAACTATCCAAGTAACTACCGAAGTAACCATTCAAGTAACTACCGATATAACTATCCAAATAATAAGTAACTATGCACGTAACTATCTAAGTAACTAACCAAATAACAAATCTTGCGATAATTGTTAATTTGCTCATAGATTTGTGATAGTCTGTTGCTCTATATCTCCAACTACAATAATAGAAGTATATACTCAATTACTCATAAAGCTATAAACAGGACCATTTCAACATAATTAGGAGCATATGGTAGATCTATACATTCATCTTCCCATAGCAGCACATAGTGATACAATTGAAAAGAAAATGAGAGTAACTACCGAAGTAACTACCGGAGTAACTATCGGAGTAACTACTGAAGTAACAAGTACTTATCCAAGTAACTATTGGAGTAACTACCGAAGTAACTATCTAAGTAACAAGTAACTGTCGGAGTAACTATTCAAGTAACTATTAGAGTAACTATCAGAGTAACTACCGAAGTAACTATCGGAGTAACTATCCCAGTATCTACCGGAGTGACTACCGAAGTAACTATCAGACTAACTATCTAAGTAACTACCCACGTAACTATATAAGTAACTATTCAAGTAACAAGTAACTATCGGAGTAACTATTCAAGTAACTATCGGAGTAACTATCCAAGTATGGCTTGTTATCAAAATTGTGATGATCATTCAAGTTTGAAGTGTGAACTTTCTATACAGAAGGGAAGGTGGCAAGGCTTGTATGTAAGAATTAGTTTAGGTGAGTGATCTATTACAGTTCTTGAACTTATTCTCTTGATTGATCATAACCTGCTTCTACTTCTTCATATTTAAAGGAAACAAGAATATGAACTGGCAAGTTGAAATATGGTGGAAACCCTTATTAACTTTTGGCACAAAAGGCAGAAAATTCACCAAAAGGTGCTAGATTTAATTGCTGCTGAAGTTGGCTGTTACATATGAGGTTCTAATGTGCTTAAACGGGAAGTACATGTGTGGAAGTTCATAAGATAAAAGAATTTCACTATTTCATGCAATTGTTGTAGTACACACTAAATTACATGCTTCATGTCATGGATCACAATCGGTCTCACAATACATTTACAAACTTAGTTACATACGGTACTCATGATGAACAAACGAGCACATTCTTGCATCGATCATTCGTCAGCGCTTTGTGGACTCCAAGTAGCTAATCTGTCTCATATTGTTCTTCCATCTTTGTGGCCAAATCAGTAGAAAGTAGAAAATATCAAGTCTACCTTAGATTAGGATTCTTAATGAAGCCATACATGATCCAGCATATGCATATAAATACCTCACTGATGATTGGTTTGAAGGACTCGACACGAGGAAAAATCTTCAAACCAAATAACATATATCCAGATTCAAGCTGCAACATGTCAGTTAATCCAGAAATTAAACCACTGTGAAGTAGCACTAATGATATGGACATGGAGATGGAGATGGTTACCTATACTCGGCACGAACACATAAAATGCCAAACACAGCTCCTCCGACAAGGAAACCAGTAAGAAAATCAGCACCTCCACCTCTATTACCATCACTGCTTAATAAATTGAAAATTGATTATATAAGAATTACCTGCATGATATGAAGATGGAGATGGTTACCTATACTCCGCACGAACACAGAAATTGCGGTTTGTTTCGAAATTGAATCGAGTTACAAAACTAATTACATTTTACCATTAATTTCACAATCCAACCTTCCTAGGCTCACAAAAATCCACCAAAATTATAAAAAAGCATGAAAATTAATAGCCAAAATCGCCTCATACAGTAGCGCATCTTATCAGTGAGATCCTTGAGCTGCCGGCTCTGCCTATTCGAGTCCTTAATCTTCTCCAATTTCTGAAAACCATTTCTGCTACAAATTCACCATTAAAAACCTTCAATTCAACCAAAGCCAAATACACATTGACACGAATTAAAGCTTACGATAACGCACGGAACACGTCGGCGATCTGACCGTCGATCGCCTCCACAATCACCTGCTTCCTCGGCACCACCTCCTCCGCCGTCACGTCATCAAATCTCTCCTCCTGCACTGCGGCGACGGGGCCGATGTCCAAGACAAAATCTTCTCGGCGCTTCCGGACTTGATCTCCGGCGTCGAGTTGGACATTGACGTGCGGCGGCAAGGGTCGTCGTCGTCGACATGTCGAAGGGGACGAGACCGAGGAGGAACCCTAGGAAGAAGAAGATCAGGCACATGTAGAAGGCTCGCCGCCACTGCTGGCCTTCCCGTGGCGCTCGCTGAAGTAGAGCGCCGGCGACCGCGAATGCCTGAGAGAGAGAGAGAGAGGCGGCACTAAGAAAAGAAGAAAAGAAACTGGAGCTCAGAGAAGGAAATAAGTAGAAAGGAATAGAAATTTTGATAAAAAGGGTAAAATCGTCTATTTAAAAATGAAAAACAGCCATTTTTTATAATTTAGTGAAATTAAATGGAAATTTTTATGATAAACATATTAAAACAATGCCCTTATTTATAAAGTGAAAAAGAAGAGTTTTTTTTTTTTTTTTTTTTTCTAATTTTCAAATGTGGACAACCCTTTTTTCTAAAATGTTCTAAAATTAAATATATAACAATTTGTTAAAATTAAATTTATTAATAAATATATAACAATTTATATAATTAAAATTAAATATATAACAATTTATGTACCTAAATTATAAAATTAAACTAAATTGAAAAAAAAAACCAAAAAACCTTCGCATCTGTTTTGGCGGAGGAGGAGGAAGGGAAGGAGGAGGGGAAGAAGGAGGAGGTGGCCGGAGGAGGAGCCGGATTTAGGGTGAGGAGGAGGAGGAGATCGGATATGTTTTGGACGATTTGAGGAGGAGGAGGACGACTCATTCGGATTGGAGGAGACCCACGGCCGATTTGAGGAGCGGAGGAGGAGTTTTGAAGGATTTAGGGTTGAAAAAGTCGGGCTGCTGCGGTCTGTCTGCTTTTATAGCAGAGAAAATAGCCGACGAATTAAAATATTTCGTCGGCTATTCTTTGAATGTCGTCGGCTATTCTATGAAATTCGTCGGCTATACTTTGGAAGATCAGTAGCCGTTTGATCTGAGCCATCCAACGGCAGACAATAAAAAAGCGCGGATTGCAAGAGTTTAGCCGACGAAAATTATATTTCGTCGGCTAAACTTAAATCATAGCCGACGATTTAAAATATTTCGTTGGCTATGCTTTGGAAAATCAGCAGCCGTTGGATCTGAGCCATCCAACGGCGGACAATAAGCGGATCGCAAGAGTTTAGCCGACGACATATAATTTTCGTCGGCTAAATTGTTGGTCAAACCACTAAGTCAAAACACTAAACACTTTAAAACGGAAATTAGTCTAGTTAAACGACAGTTTCTGGCCTGACCTTCAACATATAATAGTTTCAAATCGATGAGACGCAACTAATCGTATAAAAAATTTCCTCAAAATATTTACCGAACGTCAGGCTACACATAGGAAAACGGAAGTAAAAAACAGTTAACCGCAACATTCGGCACACAGGTTTTGTCGGAATCTTGTCATTTTTCAACCATAGACGTATTTCATTATTTCGGTCATATCTTATTTGACGATATATTTGCATTTGAAGAGTGTACGTATAGTAACTATTTGAAACTATACATTCACTTAAACACTTAGTAAACAAGTTAAGGAACATTAGTACATATGTTCTGATTTTGAATCTAAAAGTTTAGAAAATCTATTCCAACCTTCAGATATCACCATTAAGATTAAATACATGTATGAAAAAAAATCCAACTACATCTGACAACGTTAAAGGCTCGATCGGGACGGTCAACCGGGTGAGTCAACCCTTTAAACGCTTAAAAATGGTAATTAGCCTGTCTAAATGAAGTTTTTTGGCCTGACCTTCAACAGATAATAGTTTCAAATCGATGAGACGCAACTATTCGTATAAAAATTTTCCTCAAAATATTTACCGAACGTCAGGCTACCCATAGGAAAACGGAAGTAAAAAACAGTTAACCGCAACATTTGACACACAGATTTTGTCGGAATCTTGTCATTTTTCAACCGTAGATGTATTTCTTTATTTCGGTCATATCTTATTTGACGACATATTTGCATTTGAAGAGTGTACGTATAGTAACTATTTGAAACTATACATTCACTTAAACACTTAGTAAACAAGTTAAGGAACATTAGTGCATATGTTCTGATTTTGAATCTAAAAGTTTAGAAAATCTATTCCAACCGTCAGATATCACCATTAAGATTAAATACATGTATGAAAAAAAATCCAACTACATCTGACAACGTTAAAGGCTCGATCGAGACGGTCAACCGGGTGAGTCAACCCTTTAAACGCTTAGAAATGGTAATTGGCCTGTCTAAATGAAGTTTTTTTGCCTGACCTTCAACAGATAATAGTTTCAAATCGATGAGACGCAACTAATCGTATAAAAATTTTCCTCAAAATATTTACCGAACGTCAGGCTACCCATAGGAAAACAGAAGTAAAAAACAGTTAACCGCAACATTCGGTACACAGATTTTGTCCGAATCTTGTCATTTTTCAACCGTAGACGTATTTCATTATTTCGGTCATATCTTATTTGATGACATATTTGCATTTGAAGGATGAAGCAATGGTTTGTCGATAGTGATAGAAAATGGAAGCTGGTGTTTTTTTGTTTTGTTTTTTTTAATCATAGCCGACGAAATCAAACCTAGTACTCGTCGGCTATTCTTTTGTCGTTTTCTATTTAAAATAAAATATGTATTTTTCAATATAGTTATGCCCGACGAAATCACGTATTTTTCGTCGGCTATTATGAGTATAGCCGGCGAAATAATGCATTTTTCGTCGGCTATTCTATGAAAAAAATAAAAAAAATCAGTGGTTTTACACCTCTCGTATTCCTATGTCCTGTTCATATACAACCAAAATTGAACATCAAAAAAACAGAAACCCAACACTCAACATATTTCAAATTTTTTTTAAGGGGTTTGGAACCCAGCCTAGCTGGGAGGCTCATCCCCACGCCCGTTCATTAGAAATGAGTGGATTACAAATGAAAGGATTACATCATCTAAATTACTTAATCCGTCGGATTGTAATCGGAATCATCGGATGAGTCTTCTTCGGTTTCTGAATTGCTCGATAAGGGTAATCTATGCTTTCCTCACCACTAGTGTTGACAGTAGCCACAGAGGGGCTACAGCAGGCCCACAGACCCGCAGCTAGTGTACCAGGGGCCGGCCCAAGGCCCGGGACCGGATCACCAGCATCCGGCCTCGGGGTCCAGCAGTCTATCCTGCTACCAGGGGCCAGGGGACCGGGGGCGCCTACTTGTCAAAGAGGTCACCAGAGCTGCCCTTTGGTGTGCAAACAGAAGAAAACCAGTCCCACATCGAAGGGTGAGGCCAGACCTCACGACCGGCCACCTATATAAGGGCCTCAACTACCCTCATTAATAGGTAACTGATCTCTCCTACCGCTTATATACGTGCTTAAGTTATATTCATTCCAACTATACTAACTTAGGCATCGGAGAGGAGAAGACCGGCCCGCTCAGTATTCCCCTTAGTAAGCAGGTTTGCAGGAGATCACACTTGGATTCATCTGTCTCTACAAGGCCCCCGGGTTTGTGTAGAAACAATTGGCGCCGTCTGTGGGAACGGTTTGATCCACGAGAAAAGTAAGCTTTGCTCTATCGGAGAATAGAACCCGATCGATCCTTTGGAAAGCAGTTAAATCCGCAGTCCGGAGGCCATGGAAGGAAGGAAGATAAAAGCTGGCACGGAGAGGTCGAAAGGGCGAATTCAGATCCCCGACCGGGCCCAAAACGTAAGGGCTGAGGTCGGTGCGAGGTTCGTCCTTTCTCCTGACCGAGACAGAAGGTCGAAAGAGAGAATTCAGATCCCCGACCGGGCCTAAAACATAAAGGCTGAGGTCAGTGCGAGGTTCGCCCTTTCTCCTGACCGAGACCGAACTCACGATCACCAGGACTCAGAGAACCCAGACCAGTATGATGCGGGGGAGGAAATAAAAAAGATGAAGGCAGAAGTCGCGCGGTTGCGAGAAGAGGGCGATCGAGACCAGCTAAAGGCGGATGCCCGGTGCCAGGAATTGGAAGCTGTGAACATCGCCTTATTGGCGGCCCTGGAGAGAGGGGGTCAGCAGGGCACTTCTCGGGCGGCATCGCGGCCCGCAAGCAAGGCTAGCGAATTCCCGCACCTTGAGGTGGGACAGCCTACGGGAAGGAGAAAGACCGTGCATGTGCCCACACCCCTCTTCCCGGAAGCTCTGAAAAACTCTGACCTGGTTGAGCCCCCATACCGTACGAGTCTGGCATCGAGCGAGCAAGACAGTTCCACCGCAAGGACGCTCGAGACGCTCTCCGCCTCAGTGTCGGACATGAAGGACCGCCTGCAGGCCAGCGAGAAGAAAGCGGGGCGACTGCAGGACAGTGCACGATTCAACGAACGTATTGGACCTTTTCCGCACCGGATCAGGGAATCAGAAAGATCTGGTAACCAAAGGCCCCTGAAATTGACGTACTCCGGAACGAGCGGTCCATACCAGCACCTGGACAGCTTTAAGTCGCAAACGGGCACATGGGGCTATTCAGATGCCACGTACTGCAACATATTCCAAGAGATACTCTCGGGGGAGGCGTTGAGTTGGTTCTACGAGCTGCCAGTGAACTCGGTTGAAACTTTCGAATAGTTGGCTGATAAGTTTGTCGGCCGGTTCGTCCTTAGAGCCAGGACAGCCCAAACATCAACGATCCTTTTCGATTGCATGCAGACTGACCACGAACCGCTATGTGCTTTCGTTAACCGGTGGCAAATCGCCACGGCCGGGGTCAGAAACTTGGACAAAAGGATAGCGGGGATGGCATTTAAGCAGGGGTTGAAATCTGGGGAACTCTCGTACAACTTGCGAATAAAGGAGCCGCTGGGGTACGACGAGTTGATGGCTGTGGCCGTCAGGCACGCCTAGGCGGAGCACGAGACGTATGGGAATAAGATGCCCAAGCGGAGGTCGGATGACCCAGTACCACCGTCTCCCCGTGAAAGCAAAACTGGGCGGCTGGATCGCCACCATACGCCTGCAACTAGCAAGAAAGCCGAAGTATGGGAGGATAGGCGACCCCGCCGGAGCGGTGACTACAGTTCACGGTCAGGTAGAAGACCACCACTTGTGCGACCGGCACGGCCCTTGGCAGCTGCGCCAGCAGGGCGACCACCGCGGGCCCTAGCCATTATGCCGGCAGAAAAACCCGAAGATCCAGCCCTTCGGACTGTCAACCAGAGACCCCAGAGAGCAGTTGTGGACGGCCGAGTCCGTCCGGATGACCCGCAAAAGGGCGGGCAGGAAGCCCGGCAAGTAGGGACCATAAGCACCCGAGTCCCCGGGGAGATCGAGGTGCACGGGAGCATAAACATGATACATGGTGGGGACCATATAGATCGACTCACCCGGAGCTCAAAGAAGCGGTGCTTAAGATCGATCCGGGGGAAGGAGGTATATGCCTTTGGAGGAGGAAGCGGCCAAGCCGCTAAAACCGGATGGAACTCGGTCACTTTCTATGAGGAAGAAGAGCCGAAGGATCTGATCCAACCACACAACTACCCCTTCCTCATCACGGTCCAAATAGACTACTGGATAACCAGCCACATGCTGATCGATACCGGAGCTTCTGTCAACGTGATGTTCCGAGACACATACAAAGGGCTGCATAGAGGAAATAACAAGTTATCCCAGGATAACGAGCCGCTGATAAGCTTCTCCGGTGAGGTGGTCCAGCCTTTGGGATCAGACTACCTACCGCTAATCTTCGGCGAGGGAGACAGGACAAAGAAGGAGTACCTGGAGTTCATCGTCGTGGACTGCCTGTCATCGTACAATGGCATAATCGGTCGGCCAGGGTTGTGGAAGCTGAAAACATTCATAGCCGGCCATATGCTGATGCTAAAGATGCCTTCACCGGCCGGTGTCATTACCATACGCAGGGACCAGAGGATCGCTCGCAAGTATTATGCGGAGGCCCTGACCCACGGGAGGAAGCGGACCGAGGTCTTCACGGCCACTCAACAAGCACCGGTGCCGGATCTGAGTATTGACCCCCGTGATGACACCGATTCTGACAACAAGCCCATCGTTGCCCCTCGACGACGAAGCCCGTTGCAGTCCAGATATGGACACCCATCGCTGCTCTTCCCCGATCCGGCGGAGGAGGAACAGGAGGCAGATCAGCGTCGTCTGCGTAAGTGGGCGGCGGTAGAGGCCGAGTTGGTGGAGCAGATGAAGGCAGAGGTTGTGGTTTCCGGCGGTGAGGTGGCGGTGGATGAGAGGAGGAGGAGGGTGAGGGTAGTGAGGATCGGAGAGTGATTGAGAAAAGTGAAACCCTAGCTTGAGATATATATATATATATATATATATATATATATATATATATATATATATAAGGTTTTATTATAGGGTAATTAGGTATTTTTGCCAAGATTCATTGGAATGGGCATGTAACATTGGAATAGACAAGTTTTTCATCTTTTTTGTGCAAATGGTCTTTTTCCCAACAAAAAAAGAGTTGATGAACAAAAACAAAAGAGAATTTTTTTTTTAATTTTAAACGGGGGTATTTTCATCATTTTAGAAATTTAACGGAATATTTTGACGGTCATGTAACGGAATGGACTAAATTGTTGAAATATGAGAGATTAAGGATCTACTAGTTTAATTTGAAAGCAGAGGGACAAAACTGTTTTTAAGTAAACAGTTTAGGGGGTAATAAGTATTTATTCCTATAAATAATTAGTGATTAAGAAAATTGTTAAAATTACATATTTGAGTGTTGGTTCACTTGCACCTCGGTACGTTGAATAATCAAATTGATGATACAGCTTATGTAACTGAAGTTGTTATTTGATCTTAGGCATTCACATATGTTAATTATTGTCTTTAAACTAGAGAATCCAACAGTTTTAGAAATGAGTTAATTAACGTACTACTAGTTATCGCATCCGCATATTCACCCTAATTTAGTACCGGGAAGTGGCCATATATATAATGTAGGATCTTCTCTTCTATTTATCATGATAGCTTGCTTCTAAATTTATAATTTCTTTATGCAAAATACCTTACGTCGATCGATCGCCAGAATATAAGTCTATAACATATGAGCTTCCTAGAGTTTTTTCAGCTTTCGAAGCAGCAATCGCGTAGAGCAACAGGCCGATTGAGTAGAAGACCACACTATCATGAAAATATAGTACTCCTAAAAGTTAATTGAATCTCCGACCCCAAAAAGTAAAATAAAAGGTCTAACATCTGTTTAGTTCTTTAATTTTAGTCTCCTCATCTGTTTAGTCCTTCTGCTTCTGTTTAAATTCAATTAGTCCTTCAAGTTTCAAATTCAAATCCCAAAAGTCCATTCCGTCAAACTCTACTGTTAGAGCGATGACGTGGCCGTTAGAGAGTTGCCAGGTCATTTCCATGTCATCACCCAAGAAAAAGTTAAATAACCAAGTTACCCATCATTCGATTTTCCCCTTTTTTATTGAAAATTCCCTCTAAAATGGTTCAAATCTTGGCTCCAAACCTGAAATTTTGACTTAGTACGCAAAACCTGAAACGTGTGTATAGCAGCCAATAACAACCAACAACAATTTCCCAATACAAATATAAAAAGATTACAAGCTCACATAATCCAAAACCCTAAAACAAAAAAACACAATTCATGATCCACTCTTACATTGATTAAATATACGATCAATGCTACTTAAAACAACCATAGCATATGCAGTAAGCGAATAAAAAAACTCTAACTTAATAATTAAGATTAAAGCATTACATCTCTAATAAACTGTGTTACGATATATTTGTAACTCAGTTCTAATCATCCTGACAAAAGATTAGAGCTAGCAACAAAATTGCATAGCACTTAGTTGCATAAAGAAAGATGTCTAATTGCTACCCATGCTAGTTGGGAGATTGTCCTACTTTTCAGCTCTTTTACCTGGCCTATCATGGATCCTATGTGATGATCTTGATGAAGTTGCAGTGTTGTTTGATGATGTTGGGGCAGTTGCACTTTTCCCTGGCCGTGAATTTGTAGGCCTGGAAGGAGCAGGTGCTTGGGGAGGCATTGAGGTTGTTGGTCGGGTCGTAGATTGTGCAGGCCTAATGAGGCAGCCTTATTTGCTGCTAGCTTTACAGCTTTGGCATCAACATATTTTTTATAAACACAACATCAAAACATTCCACATCAAACCATTGTAATTCAAGAAATCAGTGTTACCATTATGATAAAAATATGGAAGGAACTTGGCTGACCAGCCTTGGTCAGTTAGAGCTGACACAAGCCAATGAGGAGAGGTCACGTGGTATTTTTGGTAAAATAAAGGACATAACACGGGCTGATCGAGTGGGTATTTGCAGGGACTGAATGGGTATTTGTATTATTATTTAATTCATTTTAAAGGTCACGTGGCCTCTTCTCATTGGCTTGTGTCAACTCTAGCTGACCAAGGCTGGTCAGCCAAGTTTCTTCCGAAAAATATTACCCTTTGATATTTAGCTCTCTCCCTTACTTTTTGCCTCAATTCATCTGGAGTCATAGGAGCTTTCTTCCCATTCTTGACCTGCAACAAACAATTAGTCTTATTGGAGAAAAAAATTTAGTCGTAAAACTTAGTTAAAAGCAATTTAGTTAAGACAATATCAACAAGCAGTAACACGACATTAAAAATGCAGAAGTATCAACTTAGTTAAAACCAGTCCCAAAACTCAAATACCTGATTAGAACCTTCTCTTTCATTGTTGACCTTTCTTTTGTTGGTTTCTTTAGGAGGCAAATTCCTTCGGCATATCTTCATATTATGGCCCACCATCTTACAAATGCTACACTTAGGCCTCGTTTGGTTCACGGAAAAGAAAGCAATTACTTTGTCTTTCCCATGGAAAGGGAAAGAGAAGGGAAAAGAAAACTTCCGATAACTTTCCATTCTGATGTTTGGTAACATAAGGAAAATCATCCGGAAAGTTGTTAATAAATATAATTAAATAAAGTATTGTGAGTAATAAATGCAAGGAAAGAATGTGGGAAAGTGATTCCATTGGATTTTGGGAGGAACCACTTTCCTCCCTATTTTCCCTTCTATCAGGTGAGTGTTTCCCTTCCTTGTACCATCCCAAACGCAGGAAAGGAACAACTTTCCTTTCCAGAAGGTTACTTTCCGCGAAACAAACGAGGCCTTAAGGGATCTTTGTTCCCTGCTAAGCTTACCCTCAGCAGGTATCATCTTTTCAGATGAATCCTTAATTATTTTTGTCTTACGCCTACCGGGCATTCTAGAATATGAGGAGGTAAGATTGGGGGATCTTCACACCTCGACCAAAGGTCCATGGTGTTAACAGGCTTAATCAAATTGTTGTAGATATATAGCCATGTGTCACACCCCGCCAATTAACTAGAAGTTTTCTTGAGCATTTTGAGGCAAGCCTGACTCAAGGAAGGTTTTGGAGAATACTTGAGCATTTTAGAAGCATCTAAAATGTTCCGGAAGGTCATGTAAGCTTCTGGAAGGTCTTGGAAGTCTCCGGAAAGTTCGAGAAGCATTTGGACATCTTCGGAATTCTCTAGAACCCTAGAGAGACTCAAGGTTCAAGGCCACTCTAGAAGTCTCTAGAATACTCAAGGTATACCTTAGAGATGTATAGAAATCTCTAGAACCCCCTACATTTGTATATGTACTAGAATTCTCTAGAGATTTAGGAGAAGGAGGAGGAGGTCTATAAATAGGGAAGCACCGCCTCAGGAGATAGGTGGAGTCGTTAACATCCATGGCCCTGGGCTCCGAATGAGTCGTGAGCCGGCCGGTCCCCTCCTCTACTGAGGTCTGAGAGGCGGTCGCGCCTCTCTCCTTCAACTGCTTCAAGAGGTCTTCTCCGTCCATAGAAAGCGTGGTTTCAGGCTTGTTGACCGCCCGGTTTGATGCACCTGCAGGACAAGCAAAAATTTAGAATTTTGAAAGAGCTAGCACGAATATCACCGCTAGGGCTTGCTACACACCGGGATCCCGCCCGAGACCACAGTATTCCAGCACTTCTTGCCGGATGAAGTTGTCCCAGTAGCCGCGAACAGTCGAGATCCTCTCCTGCTCCAGCTCGGATAACTCGAACGACTGGTCACCAATGGGTTGGAAGGCGCCAGGAACCCGGTACATCCTCCTTCTCACCTGCCAAGTCCCGCCCGCCATCACCACCTTCTTTCTCCATCCATTGTCTACCCATGTAGGCATGGTGGTGATGATCAGTTGATTTTTCCAGGCATTGAAGGACAAGCAACCCTTGGACCCCTGCTTCCTCGAGTAGGACAACCTATACAGGGCCCAGAATTCGTTGACCGTTGGCATACTCATTCCGGACAGCTCGTATAGGCAGCCAAGACTCAGTAACCGCCTCCATTGGAGCCCGTGAAGCTGTGCGGGCGACACTTGCCGCACTCAGCATGTACTGCATGAAGTCTGGCAGCGGGAGCGAGAACCCGTGCCAGAACTGATCCTGATGCACGGCAACCCAACCTTCCTCCGGGTTGCAGGCTGATTCTCCAGGATTCAGTGGTCGCAGCAAAACATCGTCCGGGATACTCCACGTTTCCCGGAACTCTGCAATCTCTTCAGGGGTCATGCTACCCTCCGGTTCGTCACACACCACGGCATCTTTTCCTCTACCGATGGTGTAGCTCTCAACGAGACCACCGGCCAGGCGCACCCCGTGCGGTATTTCAGTCTCCGAGGAATCAGACCCGGAAGACGAAGACGAAGCCCCGCTCCCGGAGCGGTCAGTGACTTCGTCCTTCATGGCCTCCGAACCGAGCCAGTCCTCCAATCTTTCCTCATCATCCACAATAGGACCTCTGGCAGCAGGTTCAGAAGCCCCGTCAGAACTCGAAGAGTACATCTTGACCTAGGGGCAGAAAACAAAACCCTAGCGCTCGTCAGCAACAGGTTACAACGGCACCTTTTACGGCCTCTCCCCAAAGTTTGCCGCTGAGCAACCCAGTCAGCGACAAAGATCCCTCCCCCCCCCCCCCCCGCCGCAAATCAACAAAGCAAAAGCAAGAAAAAACCGGGGCAAAGAACGCAACTTACCGATTAATATGCTCAGCCGAGGACAGTCCGCCCTGCGAAAGCAGCGAGCAATAGTAAGAAGAGGCTTGGGAGCGCTTGAAACAACGGATCTATTGGGGCAAGGAACTTAGGGCTTTTCGCCGGATCTTCTCTTTTTCTCTTAGTCTCTCTGAGTGCAAGAGGCAAAAGTGGAAAGAAGAGCAGAAGAGGCCTATTTATAGAGGGGACCGGTGCCCTAGGCATTTGAAATCCCTCCAAAACACGCAATCAGAGCAACTCAAACGCCTGCGAATCCAGGCCCTCCATCTCAAAACCGCTCCATGCTGGCACGTGTCCCAGCATTGGTAAACTGCCCATGCCATCATAACTGACGGGACTGATGGACTTCCTCCTTAAATGCATGTCAGCCACTTGTCCCACACGCTGGCGATAGGAGGGTAGGAGCAGGAACCGAGGAGTCAGGCCCTCCCACACTTCCCCAGGTTCCACGGTTGCACGCTATTTTTGCTGTAAGTCAACCGGTCATAATTTTTCAACAGGCTTGAAGACCTCTCACGGTTATGATCATCCAACCGCTTCGAGAGCATCTATCCGGGTACGATCCATCCGCCCGGCACCATGGTAGTTCGCGGTTATGATCATTCAACCGGCTGCATGGCTTCTTCGCTGCAAGGCTTGAAGACCTCTCACGGTTATGATCATCCAACCGCTTCGAGAGCATCTATCCGGGTATCAGCGATATGGACTCGTTTCGATATGGCATGTCGCCCGGTCGAGTCCGCCCGGCACCATGGCAGTTCACGGTTATGATCATTCAACCGGCTGCATGGCATCTTCGTTGCATTTCACTGGGGGACTCATGTCGATATGGCATGTCGCCCGGTCCGTAGCAGTTTATGGTTAGGTATCATTCACCCGGCTGCACGCCATCCTACTGGAGACCTCGTTTCGATATGACATGTCGCCCGGTCGATCAGTCCATCAGTCCATCAGTCCATTCGTACCGATAGGGCAGAATGCCCAATCAGATTTCCATGCACAAATCTCTTGCATGGCGGATTTCAACGCCTCATTATCATTCCATGCCCAAATCTCTTGTATGGCGGATTTCAACGCCCCATTATCATTCCATGCACGCATCTATCGCATGGCATCATCTCATACACTCTACGGGTTCCACCCCGCTCCATGCTCATAACACCACAACACTTGAGCACAGTACTACTTACATTACAAACGTACTTATAAACAACTACTTGCCATCGGTAACAGTTACTCACCTCGGTCATGCCCAATCTTTAACGCGGACTTGGGGGATTGGGCACCGTTAGGTTGGTAACCCTGCGGGTCTGCGGGACAAGAACAAGACAGATTTAAGTCCCCATTCAAGATTGCACTTGACCGGGAACTTGGGGGACTTGTTGACAGTAGCCGCAGAGAGGCTACAGCAGGCCCACAGACCCGCAGCAAGCGCACCAGGGCCCGGCCCAAGGCCCAGGACCAGATCACCAGCACCCTGCCTCGGGGTCCAGCACTCTACCCTGCCGCCAGGGACCCTGGGACCGGGGGCGCCTGCCTGCCAAAGAGGGCACCAGAATGTACAAACAGAAGGGAACCAGTCCCACATCGAAGGGTGAGGCCAGCCCTCACCCCCAACCACCTATATAAGGGCCCCAACTACCTTCATTAATAGGTAACTGATCTCACTCACCGCTTACATACGTGCTCAAGTTATATATTCCAACTATACTGACTTAGGCATCGGAGAGGAGAAGACCGGCCCGCCCGGTATTCCCCTTAGTAAGCAGGTTGGCAGGAGATCACACGAGGATTCACTTGTATCTACCAGGCCCCAGGGTTTGAGCAGAAACAACATGCATATTGAAGTTGTTGTTAAGAGAGGAGAGATCCCACATCATAAAAGTGACAAATAAACTACAACTTATAAGTGGGTGGATAATACCCAATTGAACCGAGGCCTTTTGTGATTAAAACCCAACACCTTTAAGGTGGCTAAGTTGGGACAATATCGGTACAGTTGATCCACAGGCCGCGCTTGTCACCGTTTAACAGTTGTCGCTAATGTTTGCTAAGGTGCCGGTAATGACGCCCCACGACGTCCCTGTACCTCCCTTGGTTATCAATCTTACACAGATGGAGCACATCTCATGGATTAAGAGGTCGGCCTTCCTTGAGATGCATTCGTTGAGCAAACGCAGTAAAGGTGATGGTCTAACTGAGACAATGCAGTCTCTTGAACTCCGCTTCTCGGAAAGTTTTTTGTGTCCATCAAGTTTATGTGAAATCCTGTGAACTGAGTTCTCTGATTATCTAATTTGAAGTAATCGGATTGTCTTAAGTTTTCAAACTCTTGTATGCTTTGTTTTCAATAATGAACTACAGTTTGATAATATAAAATAAAAACAACGCTCCAAGTTTTTTTTTTATATATAAAAAACCGAAAAGACGAAATACAAAAACAAAGCTCCAACTTCATGCGTCATGCATGGACCATCATTATTAATACACGAAATAGTATTGATCAATAATAAAACTTCACTTCAAGAATCAAGAGTTCAGCTTGCCAATTAAAAATGAATGGTCCCATAAAACTTCATCAATTAAAGAAAATACTAATATATACATGATTGGTATTCCGTACCTACTAGCATTTAGAAAATTTGCACGTTAAAAATATTAATACATGATTGATCTTCAATGCTTTTATATATTGATCAAGTACGACAAGAAACAGATTATGAAGCACTTATCTGCAAAGAGAATATGATTCATTATTCGGCTAGCTTGTAAAGTTGTAATAATTGTACCTTATTCTTTATATAATGAGCCCTGAATAAGTGAAACAAAAACAAAATAAAACTGAGGACCACGTATATATATTTTGACTCATTTTGACAAGAAAAAACAGACGAACAAATATAGACAAAATATTCGGTATGAAATATTTGGTGGTTGTGCTCTAGTGTAGGGCGGTGATAGTTGCTGCGGTGATGGCTGCATGGAGCCTCTAAATATTTGTAAAATATAATAAAAGAGATTTACGTACTGAAAAGAAATTTACGTGTCACGATATATAGTCATGTGGGAATGTAAAAATTTAAAATGGGTGTTGAATAAGAATGGTAAAAACTCAAGATAGTACGTACTTAAATTATTGTGAAATATGTGCGTTTTGGTATCTAAAATGGTACCTTTATTATTGCACCTGTTGATAGTAGCCACAGAGGGGCTACATAAGCCCACAGACCCGCAGCCACTGCATCCGGGGCCGGACTGAGGCCCGGAGCAGGATCACCAGCACCCGGACCCGAGGTCCAGCAGTCTACCTTGTGACCAGGGCCCGGGGACCGGGGACGTCAGCCTGTCGAACAGGCCGCCAGAGCTATCCTTTTGCGTGCGAACAGAAGGAAACCAGTCCCACATCGAAGAGTAAGACCAGACCTCACGCCCGACCACCTATATAAAGGCCTCAACTACCCTCTTTAATAGGTAACCGATCTCTCCAACTGATCTCTCCAACTGCTTATCATACGTGCTTAAGTTATCTATTCATCCCAACTGTACTAACTTAGGCATCGGAGAGGAGAAGACCGGCCTGCCCGGTATTCCCCTTAGTGAGCAGGTTAGCAGGAGGAGATCACATCTGGATTTACCAGTCTCTACCGGGCCTACGAGTTTGTGCAGAAACAATTGACGCCGTCTGTGGGAAGCATTTGATCCACGAAAAAAGTAGCGTTGCTCTACTGGAGGGTAGAACCCAATCGATCCTTTGAAAGAGTTTTGAGAGTAAGTCCACAATCCGGAGGCCATGGAGAGAAGGAAGATAAAAGATGGTGGGGAGGGCTGAAAGAGCGAGTCCGAGTCCCCGACCGGGCCCAGAACATTAAATCTGAGGTCAGCGCGAGGTTTATCCCCTCTCCCGACCGGGACGGAACTCACGATTGCCGGGGCTCAGACAATCCTGACCAATACGAGGCGGGGGAGGAGATAAAAAAGATGAAGGCAGAAGTCGCGCGATTGCGAGAGGAGGGCGATCGAGACCGACTAAGGGCGGATGCCCGGTGCCAAGAGTTGGAAGCAGTGAACATTGCCTTATTGGCGGCCCTGGAGAAAGGGCACCAGCAGGACATCTCTCGGGCGGCATCATGGCCCGAAAACAAAGGTAACGAGTTCCCGCACCTAGAAGTGGGACAACCTACGGGAAGGAGAAAGACTGCGCATTTGCCCACACCACTCTTTCCGGAAGCTTTGAGGAATTCCGGCCCGGTTGAGCCCCCATACCGAACGAGCTTGGCATCGAGCGAGCAGGACAGCTCTACCGCAAGGACGCTTCAGACGCTCTCTGCCTCGGTGTCGGACATAAAGGACCGGTTGGAGGCCAGCGAGAAAAAGACGGTGCGACCGCAGCACAGTGCGCGATTCAACGAACGCACTTGACCTTTTCCACACCGGGTTAGGGAATCCGAAAGATCTGGTAACCAAAAGTCCCTGAAACTGACGTACTCAGGAACGAGCTGCCCATACCAACACCTGGACAGTTTTAAGTCACAAACGGGCACAAAGGGCTACTCAGATGCCACGTGCTGCAATGTGTTCCAAGAGACGCTCTCAGGGGAGGCATTGGGCTGGTTCTACGAGCTGCCAATAAACTCGGTGGAAACTTTCGAACAGCTGGCTGATAAGTTTGTCGCCCGATTCGTCCTTAGATCCAAGGCGGCCCAAACGTCAACGATCCTTTTCGATTGCATGCAGACTGACCACGAACCGCTGCGCGCTTTCATTAACTTGTGGCATATCGCCACGGCCGGGGTCAGGAACTTGGATAAAAGGATCGCTGAGATGGCATTCAAGCAGGGGTTAAGACCCGGGGAACTCTCGTACGCCCTGCGAGTAAAGGAGCCGCTGGGGTACGACGAGTTGATGGCCGTAGCCGTCAGGAATGCCTAGGCGGAGCATGAGACGTATGGGGATAAGATGCCCAATGGAATGTCGGATGACCTACTACCACCATCCTCCCGTGAAAACAAAGCGGGGCGGCAGGATCGCAACCGTACTCCTACGACCAGTAAGAAAGCCGAAGTATGGGAGGATTGGCGACCCCGCCGGAGCGGCAACAACAGTTCACGGGCAGGTGGAAGACTACCGCCTTTGCGACCGGCACTGCCCATGGCAGCAGCGCCAACGAGGCGACCACCGCGGGCCCTGGCCATTATGCCAGTAGGAAAACCCGAAGACCCAGCCCTTCGGACTAACGACCAACGACCCCAGAGAACGGTTGTCGACGACCGAGTCCGGACAGATGACCCGCAAAGGGACAGGCAGGGTGCCCGAGAAATAGGAACCTTAAGCACCCGAGTCCCCAGAGGGATCGAGGTGCACGGAAGCATAAATATGATACATGGTGGGGACCACATAGATCGACTCACCCGGAGCTTGAAGAAGCGGTGCTTAAGGTCGATCCGAGGAAAGGAAGTATATGCCTTTGGAGGAGGAAACGGCCAGGCCGCTAAAACCGGATGGAACTTGGTCACGTTCTATGAGGAAGAAGAACCGGAGGATCTGATCCAACCGCACAACGATCCCTTCCTCATTACGGTCCAAATAGACCACTGGATAACCAGCCGCATGTTAATCGACACCAGAGCTTCTGTCAATGTGATGTTCCGAGACGCATACAAGGGGCTGCACTGGGGAAGGAGCAAGTTATCCCAGGATAACGAGCCGCTGATAAGCTTCTCCGGCGAGGTGGTCCAGCCTTTGGAATCGGATTACCTCCCGCTAATCTTCGGCGAGGGAGACAGGACGAGGAAGGAGCACCTAGAGTTCATCATCGTGGATTGCCTGTCCTCATACAATGGCATAATCGGCCGGCCGGGGTTGTGGAGGCTGAAAAAATTCATAGCCGGCCATATGCTGATGTTAAAGATGCCTTCACCCGCCGGAGTCATTACCATACGCGGGGACTAGAAGATTGCTCGCAGATACTATGCGGAGGCACTGACCCACGGGAGAAAGCAGACCGAGGTCTTAACGGCTACTCAACAAGTACCTGTACCGGATCCGAGTATTGACCCCCGTGATGACACTGATTCCGACGACGAGAAGCTAAAACCACAGTCGGCCGTGGAAGAAACCGAAACAATCTCCATTTCGAAGGATCACCAGGAGCGAAAAGTGGTGATAGGAACGAAGCTCACCCCGGCTGTCAGGCAAGAGCTCATCACCTTTCTCCGGGACAACAGTTTGCCGTTCGCATGGTCCTACGAGGACATGCAGGGCATATCCCCAGAAATAGCCGTCCACCGGCTAAATTCGTTGCCCAACGTTCCCCCGGTGAGGCAGAAAAGGAGGTCCTTCAGCCCGGCGAAGTATGAGGCGATCAGAAAGGAAGTGCAGAAGCTGAGAGGCATAGGTTTCATTCGGGAAGTTCAGTATCCCCGATGGCTCGCCAACGTGGTTATGGTCCCAAAGAAGGGAACCGACCGGTGGCGCATGTGCGTTGATTTCACCAACCTAAACCGGGCGTGCCCAAAAGACAGCTTCCCGCTCCCCCGAATAGACTAGCTTATAGACTCCACGTCCGGTTTTAAACTACTCAGCTTCATGGATGCCTACGCCGGATACAATCAGATAAGGATGAACCCGGATGATGAAGAGCACACCTCGTTCACGACTGACCGAGGGACCTACTGTTACAAGAGGATGCCGTACGGTCTAAACAACGCCGGGGCCACATACCAACAGATGGTAAACCGCATGCTGGAGAAGGAGATGGGTAAAACGGTGGAAGTATACGTAGATGACATGCTAGTCAAAAGCTTGACCGCAGGGGCCCACGTCCGAGACTTGGCAGTAGTCATCGGTAAGATGCTCAAGTTTGGGATGCGCCTGAACCCGAAGAAGTGCATTTTCGGGATTTCAGAGGGCTTGTTCTTAGGCCACATTATCAGCCAGCGGGAGATAGAAGCTAACCCGCTGAAGGTCCAAGCGATCCTAGACATGGAAACACCAGGGGAAAGAAACCAGGTCCAGATGCTGACCGGCCGACTGGCCGCCCTGGCCAGATTTATCTCCCGCCTGACCGATAAGTGCGCCCCATTCTTTAAACTGCTCAAGGCACAACAATTCAAGAAAATTCACTGGGCGGCGGAGCACGAGGCGGCATTCCAATCCATCAAGACATACCTATCTGCAGTGCCTCTCCTATCCAAACCAGTGCCGGGCGAGATGCTATACCTCTACATAGCTGCATCAGAAATGGCCGTCTCCGCGGCTCTCAACAGAAAGGAGGGCACGCTCGATCTCCCGGAATACTATGTAGGGAAGGGACCTACCGGAGCCGAAAGCCGATACCCTGACATTGAAAGACTGGCTCTGGCTCTGATCGTCAGCGCCAGGAAGCTCCGGCACTATTTCCAGGCTCATTCCATCACCCTGTATACCAATCACCCTCTACGGCAGATCCTGCAAAAACCGGATACTAGCGGCAGGCTCGTACGATGGGCAGTCGAGTTGGGAGAGTTCGACATCACTTATGCCCCGCGAACGGCTATCAAGGGCCAGGCCACTGCGGATTTCATATGCGAACTCACCCCGATGGCGGTAGAAGCGCACTCCGGCCGGTCCGAGGGCACCGAAGCAGTTCATGCCACAAAGGTTGAACCAGGCCTCCCTAGCGGTTGGAAGCTTTATGTGGACGGCTTCGTGACGAGCAAGCGGAGTGGAGCCGGCGTCATGCTAACCTCGCCCGATGACCAGTCGTACGAGTATGCCCTGCGGTTCCTCTTCAATACTTCCAACAACGCCGCTGAGTATGAGGCCCTCATAGCCGGTTTGCAGCTAGCCAAGGAAATGGGGATCCCATCCTTGGAAATATACAGTGACTCGAGCCTAGTGGTAAACCAGATGAACGGGCTGTTCGAAGTCAAGGAACCCCAGTTAGCCTCCTACTAGGTTTTGGCCAAAACCCTGATCGAGCCATTTCAGGGCACCACGATTCAGCATATACCTCGGGAGGCAAATAGGCATCCCGACGCCCTGGCAAGGCTGGCAACCGAAAACTACCCACCGGAGTACCGAAGAGCTAAGATTGAAACCCTCCAGAAACCGAGCATAAGCAAGACCATCTCCGAGATATTCGCGGTAGAGGAGGTGCCACCAAGCTGGATGGATTCGATAATTAGATACCTGGTTGACAAAACCAGCCCCCAGGATAAAGTGGAGGCTAGGAGGCTACACCTCCGATGTGCCAGGTACAACCTCCTCGGCGGCAAGTTGTACCGAAGAGGGCACAGCTTCCCCCAGCTAAAATGTGTGACTAAAGATGCGGGAGAAGCCATCATGCAAGAAATCCACGAAGGAGTGTGCGGTAATCACTCTGGCTCCCGGTCCCTGTCTCACAAGTCGCTACGAGTAGGATACTTTTGGCCAGACATGGCGGCAGCGTCGAGAAAAATATCAGGCGGCTGCCACAAGTCCCACATGTACGCCACTACACCTCATGCTCCGGCAATCGCGTTGTCAATTCTGTTAGCGCCATGGCCGTTCGCACAATGGAGGCTAGACATCATCGGCCCTTTCCCAATAGCTGTGGGACAATACAAGTACGCCATTGTAGCCGTTGACTATCAGACTAAGTGGGTCGAGGCGGAGCCCATAGTAAAGATTACCGAGGAGCGGGTAAGAAAATTCCTATGGAAGAACATCTACTGCAGGTTCGGGATGCCGCATACCATAGTCACGGATAACGGGACACAGTTCAACAATGCTGATCTTATCCAGTACACGGCCTCCATGGGGACCCGGATGTTGTTCGCCTCAGTGGCGCACCCGCAAACCAACGACCAAGTTGAAGCGGTCAACAAGATTATCAAGAGTCTCCTTAAGAAGAAGCTCGATGACAAAAAGGGATGTTGGGCTGAGGAACTCCCCGCGGTTCTATGGGCCATCCGGACGACAGTGACCCAGGCAACAGGGGAGACCCCGTTCTGCATGGCATTCGGGAGCGAAGCGGTGCTCCCCATAGAGACCGACATGCCCAGCGGCAAGGTCGAGAATTACGACGCCGAAACAAACGCCGAGGGCATACGGCTCAACCTGGACCTCATTGAGGAGCGGTGCGACCAAGCGCATATGCGAAACCAAACATACAAGCAACGGGTCGCTCGATACTATGACAAAAAGGTCCGGGAAAGGAAATTGCAAGTGGGGGACTGGGTCATGAAGAAAGTTCATAAAAAACCGCTGGCCTTGGAGCCAACGTGGGAAGGGCCCTACCAAATCACCGCAGCCACGGGTCCGGCAACATTCCACATCATAGACACCGAAGGCATCTACTCTACCCGCCCATGGAATATCCAGCATCTGCGGTTCTACCCTAAGTGAGATTACTATCTTCAAAATCGACAGTACTGCATGTAGTATTAACGTTGCAATACAGATAGTCACTGCCTCTAGAATGAACTACAGCTGGTTACAAACTATATACATCTGCCAAGTACATATATATAAAAAAAACCGCTAATCAGTGCCACCGGAGCCTCTAATCCCTGACCCACCAGCCTTGAGAGACCGCTCCTGCTCCAGCTTCTCGGCCAAGGCTACCTCAGCCTACATCCGCTCGACATCAAGCCACCCTTTCTCCCTCCACTCCAGATATGCATCATTTATACCCTTCACACAGGCGGCCTCCAGCATCTCTGCAAGCTCCACCGACTCCCGGAAATCGTCGATAGCTTTATCAGCGGCTTCGGAAAGTTGGGATTCTACGAGTTTCTCCCCTCCTTTGACGATTGCTGTTACTTGGGTCTGCAGCTCCAAAATCTTCGCCTCCAACTCCATATTCCCCTCTTTCCGAGCGACCGCCAGCCGACCGGCCTCCTCCCTCTCCTGCGCGAGCTTAGCCGCTAGCCGACCGGCCTCCTCCCTCTCCTGCGCGAGTTTAGCCTCCGCCAATGACAGCTGCATGGTGAGGTCCTCTACTTGCCTCTCCAGAACCGGAGTCTCCTCACTATGCTCAGCGGCGTAAAGGCTATGAACCAGCTGGTACAAGTACACAAAAGAACAACATTAGCTCGTAGCACAAAAAGGGAGAGGGAGTGCAGAAGAACCTCAGTTCCACACAGGTACGCAACCAGACTTACTCGAAGACCCAACTCCACAGCCTTCTTCCTACTCTCGCCCGGCCGCACAGCTCCGGGGGCCTCCCGATCAAGTCCCAAGGCCTCAATGGTAGATCCCAAGAACCTACCAAAACCACCACCACCAGAGCCGCGATCGGCTTCCGGCTCAACGGTTTCCCGACTCCTTCGGCCACCGGTTCCCTCCGCCAGAACCAATGTTGTCCCTCCACCAGCCGAGCTTGACGCCCCGGCATCAAACATCCTCGCCCTCTTAGCCGGAGCTTCGCCAAGACCGCTTCTGCGGTACCCAGTCATCTCCGCTGCCTCTCTCTCCCGCGGGGCTCGTATCCCCACCGGCCGCGCTAGAGGTTCCGGACCGCTAGTGATCGGTGCCATTAACCCTCACATTGGCAAGCACTATCGGCTGGCGAGAAAGAGATCGGTTTTACCAGCCCTATCAGATCTGGCTGTTAACCGAAACAGAACCTCATCACTACAAGGACAGCCAAGATGCACACAATGCAGCCATAACAGAAGCAATAGAACTAGAAATCTACTGGCGAGATTGTGCTGTTCATCTGATGGAAAGTGCTCAAGACCTTTTGAACACAAACATGTGGGGTGTTATCCTCACCGCCCGGCCGCCTACCGTAGTGGGAATCCGGAAACACGAGCGACACAGGGGTATTATGTACCATGCTCTCTAGGGTGACCAGATCTACAACGGTTTTCGAGGCCATCTCCCCTATCTCCATCAACCTCTGGGCCACAAGCTCGTCATCCGGCTCGACGGTCTCTTCGCTCCGAACAGCGAGCCGGGGGCATTAGCTGCAAATCAATAAACCGAGCGGTTAGAATAAAATACGACCCCACAAAACAACAGTGCAAGGCACTTACCAGGTTTCTTCCCCATCTCGCATATCTCCAGCACATTCCACCGGATGAAATTGTAAGAGCTTCGGCCCAGACTGTCCCAGCAAACAAAAAGCCGTGCTAACCGTTGCCTCTCCAAGTCGACCAACCGGTACGACTGATCCCCGATAGCTTGATAAGCCCCGGGCACCCGAAAGCTCCTAGAACTACGCTGCCACCTACCCCCGACCATCACAACCGTCCTCCTCCATACATTCGAAACCGACGACGGCAGGTGAGTGATGGCAGGATCGAAGTCCCGCGCGGCAAAATTAACACAGCCGCAGGCCTGGGCCTTTTTGCAGTAGAGAATCTTATACAGCGCCCGGAACTCATTTATCGTGGGCCAGTCCATGTTGCTCAGACTGAATAAGCACCCGAGACCAAGAAACTGCCTCCACTGGTTGCTAGGAAGCTGGACGGGGGAGATATTTATCAGGCTCAGCACATACTGGACAAACTTCGGCAGCGGCAGAGATAGCCCGTGCCGAAATTGATCCTCAAAAAGGGCAACCCAAACCTCCTCCGGGTTACAGGCCAGTTCCCCAGGATTTTGGCCCCGGAGCTTAACGGAGGAGTCAATGCCCCACTTCACCCGAAAATCCCTTATCTCGCCAGCAGTCATGCTTCTGGTCGGCTCGTCACAAAAAATCACCTTGTCACCATCCAACAGCCGGTACCTCACGGACCCTCCCGTCGACGCACGGCCGGCACCGACAGGATTGGCTGACCTCCCAGATGCCATAAAACCTAAGAACAGAATTTAGTTGTGTAGCAAGATAACAACACAGACAGACGGTAGACGAGGAGCCAAGCTTCAACAAAATACGACAGGAAGAGAGGAGGGGGGTGCGAAGCATCTTATAGGCGGCAAAACTACACCTTGTTGATAATTAGGGCAAGCAAAAAGGAGAGGCAACCCCAGCCGCAGATCCCCTCCATCTCAAACCGCTCCCTGCTGACACGTGTCCCAGCATCGATAAAGCTCCCAAGCCATCATAAATGATGGGACTGATGAGCTCTCTCCTTCATTGCATGTCAGCCACCTGTCCCACCTACAAGCGGCAGTTAGGGAGGTAGGAGCGCGAGCTGAGGCGTCCAACCCCCCCACTTCCCCAAGAGTCAACCTCAAACCAAGGAAAGGCACACCACCGGTTATGTAGTATCCGACCGGCTCCATGGCATCTCACCGGTTAGGTAGTATCCGACCGGCTCCATGGCACACCACCGGTTAGGTAGTATCCGACCGGCTCCATGGTATCTTACCGGTTAGGTAGTATCCGACCGGCTCCATGGCATCTCACCGGTTAGGTAGTATCCGACCGGCTCCATGGCATCTCACCGGTTATGTAGTATCCAATCGGCTCCATGGCATTCCACCAGTTATGTGACATTCAACCAGCTCCAAGGCATTCCACCGGTTTAGTCACTTTCCTTCGCCTGCGGGCAGGGACAAGCCAGCAACAACTCAAGGCTTCAAAACACATGGGCTTTTAAACCCGGGAGAGTTTACATCTAACACATGTAAACTTTTCCAGCAGGATAAAAACCCTGCATCACATTGAACTGTGATAAATTTGGGGATACATGGCGAGACTTGTTATCTCCACGCCACCCCACCGGGCAGATTGTTTCTCTAACACAGAACAAGTCTCCCCGCAGGCTAAAAAACTTGCACATTACCTCACGCTTATTCCAACGCAAGCTGAGAAGAACTAGCAGGTGTTAACCGGTGCTTCAACATGGCCGCAACACCCCACCGGGGTACCTGTTGGCTTATTCCACGCTCCAACAGGCCTCCCCGCAGGCAAGCAACCCTGTTACACAAGCTGGGCCGAACCACCGGGCTACTCCTCGGCCTGCCTCACCGTTGGCAGCGATTTTTCCTTGGGAAATTGGGGGACTCGTCCTGACATGGCAGTCCACCGGTCGAGTCCTCACATCACCACGCCTTCTCTGCCCGAACGCCCGGTCACGCCCAATCTTCAATGCGGACTTGGGGGACTGGGCACCGTTGGGTCGGTAACCCTGCGGGTCTGCGGGACAAGAGCGAGTCATATTAAGTCCCCATTCAAGATTGCACTTGACCGGAAACTTGGGGGACTTGTTGACAGTAGCCACAGAGGGGCTACATATGCCCACAGACCCGCAGCCACTGCATCCGGGGCCGGACCGCGGCCCAGAGCAGGATCACTAGCACCCGGACCCGAGGTCCAGCAGTGTAACATCCCGAACCTAGAGTTACCTTTTGATTGTGTTACTTTTACTTTTACTCCTCGAGAATTGTTTTTACGATTCGAAAGTTCTAAATGTTGACTTTTAAATAAGTTGACCCGACTGAGGATTTTATTTTATGACGAGGTAGAAGACGTTGAAACGAGTTCGTGGACACGTGACCCGTTTAATTTGGAGTTCGCATGAAAAAGTTACGATCTAAAATCGGAAATTGTCTGATTTTGGACGAGTATAAATAGCGGGAGGTAAATTTCTCATAAGGGAAATCCCCCATTTTTTTCTTTTTCTTTTTCTGTTCTTCTTTTTCTTTTCTCTCCTTTCTCTCTCCTCCTCCCCGACTCGGCCTGCACCCACTGACCGAGTCGCCGCCCTCGGTTCTCCGCCGTCCGGCGACCGATCGACGGGCCACTAGTCACGTTCGAACCGGCTCCCTCTCCTCTTCGCGTCTGTGGCAGCGGCACGGCATGGTTCGCCGCTGTTTGGCCATGCGCAGCTCGGGAAGCGCCGCCCCCGATTGGACGGAACTCCATTTTCCGGCCACGGTTTGGCCCAATTTGTGGGGGGAAATGAAGACGTCGACTTGTGCAACAATTCCATGGAAGGAATTGAACCAATTTGCATCAGGTAAGGAGAATTTTGAATTCAAAATTCTAGGGTTTTTAGGAATTCGGTGGAGGTTGTGTAATTGGTGTTTTTGTGGGATTTGGAGGTTAAATTCGGGTTTAGGACGTTGTTTGGAGTTGACAAAGTGTAATTTGGGGTTCGATTGGTTGGTTTTTGAAGAAATTGGAGGTTTGGTATTCTGGGCCGCCGCGTCGGCTAAGGCTGTTTTGGGGCGGCAAGGGCGGCTGAAAGGAGGTCTTGAGGTAGTAGTGATTCTTTTGGGTGAATTTGTGATCGATTGGAGGTGGTTTTGCCTCCTGTGGCGGCGCTGCCGACAGCGGCGCTGTTGTTCCGGCGGCGGTGGCGGCGGCGCCACTATTCCGGCGGCGTGAGGTTGAAGACGATGAACAGTGAAACAGTAAAAGGTAAAAGTAAAATGGTAAAAGGTGAAAAGTAAACAGTAAACAGTAAATAGTAAAAATTAAAAGATAAACAGTAAAAGTAAATAGTAAACAGTAAACAGTAAATGGTAAATAGTAATTAGATTTTAACCATTTACTATTTGACTTTCAGAATTACTGTTTGACCAGTAGTTTTTACTGTTGACTTACCGTAAAAAGGTTAAAAGCTGATTAAAAGGGTTTTACGACGAAATAACTAGTAAAAGAATTGATCGGACACGGTGTGGATGTCCTGAGTAATTTCGGACGTAGATTTTCGGTATTGAGGCGTAATTCCTATACCGATAACTGAAAAAGAGGAAATTGGGAGGTTTCGTGCGAGTGAGGACGTCCGCAGATTTAACTTTTATAAATAAATTCTGAGTTTCGTAATATTTATAATTACGTCCCTGTTACAGGTCGAGAGGTTACTCGACGGGACGAGAGCTTGGAATAGCGGCGCGCTCGGCTGTACTGTGAGTGGATTTTTATTTTAAATAAATGCATGAATAAATATTTTATTGAAATGAAGTTGATATTAATTAAATGATTTCTTGAGGTTGATATGAATTATAGAGATTTGATTATGATAATTGTTTCATTTACTATTTAAAGGAAAATATGGATTTGGGGTATATGTTTACTACTATTTTAAATAGTACGTAATGTTACTCAGAAAATGAGATTTTCAGAAATAGTATGAATTGATAAAATCATATTTGAGCATTCTAAATATATTTATATTGAAAAGACCGGAAATGAGATTTCCGGGGATTTTATGATTTCGTTAATTGTGATTTCACGACATGTGAGACATGTCGATATTATCTATATCGTTTTTTATATTATTTTACGGCATGTGGATATGTCGTATATATATGTATATATTTTGAGGCTATTATATTATTTATGATTATTATAAGCCTCAGATGTGCGGTTGGGGACCGTACTGATTATATATATAAGGGGAAACGTATTTTCGGTTTTGTTTTCGGATTTTCACCATACCAGGGTCCAGATATATATTGATGCTATCTAGCTTAGTTGCCTGATCCCATGCGAGGTGACGACTTGACCACATAGGTCATATTCACGCTCGGTGGTCGACGTGTACAGGCAACGTGGGACGCTCTAGAGTCTTGGAGAAGAGAGACTCTGACCCTTAGCCTTGGAGGCTCAGCATTTAATGGTGGTAATGACGTTCCCTTACTTTATTATATGATATGACCAATGGGATTGGTCAGGATTTTATATCATTTGAGTTTCGGGAATATTTTCACTATGAGACTTTCTGTTATTTAATAAATTCCCGAACCAGCGGGGCTAGATTTTTAATTACAAGAATATTTGGGAATGGGCCAATGGGATTGGTCCTGTTGTATTTTATTTGATTATTCGATATATCAGTGGGGCTGAGTTTTTACTAAAAATGATTTGGGATTCGGCCAATGGGATTGGTCGTGGTATGTTACTATTTTATTTTCAAAGTATTTATTTTGAAAGTATAAAGAAAATATTATTTGTGTATTTGAGATATCAGCGGGACTGATTAATTAGTATGTTTTTCTTAAGCGTGGAACGTTTTACGAGAATGCATGCATAGTGGTTTTCAGTTATAAAATATTGGGGAAGTAATATAATACTTTTTATATAAAGTGATATACGATATTATTTTATTCACTCACTCTAACGTTTTTAAATTACTTTCCCCTGGGCCCTTCGATTTAAATCGCTCAGTGTGCAGAGTAATAGTCAGAGGTCAAGAGTACTCGGAGTCGAGGCATAGTCATCATCGTCGTTGCTTCCGCTAGGTGGGATTTATGATCCCTTATTCTTATTTTTCTTGTTCTATTTTCATTGTATTAGATTGCTCTGATTACCTGTGAGCCAGTTGAGTTAGATTATATTGTATTTATTTGTGGCGATTGTTGTGATTTGGAGAGCAAGTGGCTCCAGGTGTTGAGGATGGATCTGGATTTAGAAGTGGTTTTGGTTGTTGCAGGTCTTAGGGTTGTCCATCCTAAGATTGACTTTATCGATTTATCGATAGAGTTAGTCTTAAGGTGGTCTCCACAAGACCTTATCCGGATTTCAGGGTGAAATCCGGGGCGGGTCTTGACAAGCAGTCTACCTTGTGACCAGGGGCCCGGGAGTTGATAGGAGCACAATGTGCGACGATATTATATGCTTATGCCCTCATTTATGCTTTGTTTAACCCTTATTTGTCTAAGATAGAGTCATAATGTAGTTAGTGTCATTTTTGGTAGAGTTTTGGTGAAATGTGCTTAATTGTCCGAAAAATGACTAAGTATGAGAAATCTGGAAAATAGTGCAAAACATGTCTTTTTCGCGATTTTGTGACGAGTACAAGTGTGATCTATCCTTGTCCGAATTCTATAAAATTTGGTGTGCTTAATATTCATATACTGAGGAATGTTGTGTTAAAATTTCAGATCAATCGGAGTTCGGGAAGCCACCCAAAAGTTGGCTGCAAAAGGGCAGTCCGAACATTCCAATCCAGGGGCTTTCAGGATTTTCCTGGAACTTTGATCCAACTTTGAAAAATCATTCCCGTCGACTCACAAGGAATTTGATCGAACTGTTTTATGGGGAGATGGCCATATGTGTCTAGTTTACGTGAGACTTGGAATCGCATCAATCGGAGCTCCACGGAGGGAGATAAGCCGGAATTACTGCAACAAGGTCAAATCTGCCGATTCCAGGAACCTACTGCCCCCTTTTTGTGTTTTCTGTTTTTAATGGACCAAATGGTGCACAAATGCATATGTGAAGATGGTCCAAGCTTTATGAAGGGAAGAGGAAGACACTTGGCCATGGCATTGAAGAAAAACATGAAGAAACAAGTTCTCCTAGTCAAACTAGGAGAAGCTGCCGATTCTGGCAGATTTGCTGCCTTTGTGTGCTGCCGGCATTTGGGGCATTTTTCGATGGACCAAGACACATCAAGTGAAGTCCAAGATCGTACAAGAAGTCCATGAAGATGTGAAGCCCAAGCCTTGAAGAAAAATTCAGAAAAAGAAAACCTAATTGAACTAGAAAAAGGAAGGTTTCAAACCTTATCCCACTAGGTTTTCTTTTTCCTTGTGCAATAGGGGCTGCCGGCAATACCCTAATTTTCCCCTATATATAGCCAACTTTTACACAGAAAAACTGTCACATTCCAAAGCAAAAATCTAGCCAAAGCTCTACCTAAATTTCCCCAAGAATCCTACACAAAAACCCTAGCCAAAACCACCACCACCACACCAAAGTTTCCTGCCGAAATTTTGTCCCCTTGCTGCCGAAACCTTTACTGCCGAGCAGCCTCCATCCGAACACCATCATCCACGGATCCATACACGATGAAGTCTTCAAGGTTTCTAATGTGTGATCCACTCCCTACTCTTGGCTTTGTAATTTTTTGTGTAGTTATGTTAAACTTTGTCTATAAAGTTAGCATGAATTCTTGGTTTCAATTTTTATGTCTATGTATGAATTGGATTGAAATTTGGTTTTATGATTTGCATGTCAATTTATTTTCTTTATCTTCAAGTAAGGTTTTAGATGTAAGAATATGGATTGCATGTTAAAAAGTAAGGGAAAGATGTAATGAATTAGCTAATAGGGTAATCGGCAAGAACATATGTTGACTTGGTTTTAGGGTTTTCTTGACTTGTTCTTTAAATTCGTGTGCTTAAAGATTGGTGTTTTATGCAAGAGCTATGTGTGAATTATTGATCTTAATTGCCGAAAGATGATATGGATTGAGTAATCTTTAGGGTTATTTTGGTCTGTGTTGTTTTTCACAAGGGCTAGAGTAGTTTAAAGAACATGCATGTTAACAAGATGATTGACAACCTTGCTTGATTAATATGTTTCCAATTAAAAAGATTTCGTGCTCAATTACTATGCATGTTTGTTTTCATCTAGAGGAGTTCTCAAATATGTTTAGTACAATTTTAGGGTTAGACGTAAAGTTAATCTTAAATACTTATGAAATCTACGATTAGTAATACCTATAGGGAGCTAATTGGATTGGAGTTAAGTTGAGTCTAGAACATTTTAACATCTTGCCGTGAGTCTTGCTTGCTAGTTTGTTATGTGTTTTGATTGCTTTTGTGTTAGTGCTTTGTGGAAGAATGTCGACCAACCTTGTAAATAGTAGACTTAGGATTTATTTGTCAGCATTTAATTTCGTGTCATTTAGCATTAGGGCAGCTTGCTGCCGATCACAATCCTTCCCCCATGAGTGACGTTTTTGATGTATATATGTGTGAATATTTTGACTAACAATTACATATTTCAGGTACCCTTAATCCCTGCCTTAGAACGATCCCTACTTGCTTATACTACTAACGATCTTTTGTAGGGTTATCATTGCATGCGAGCTTCGGCTCCCGTTCAGAGACCGGGGACGCCAGCCTGCCGAACAAACCGCCAGAGCTATCCTTTTGCGTGCGAACAGAAGGAAACCAGTCACACATCGAAGAGTAAGACCAGACCTCATGCCCGACCACCTATATAAGGGCCTCAACTACCCTCTTTAATAGGTAACTGATCTCTCCAACTGCTTATCATACGTGCTTAAGTTATCTATTCATCCCAACTGTACTAACTTAGGCATCGGAGAGGAGAAGACCGGCCCGCCCGGTATTCCCCTTAGTGAGCAGGTTAGCAGGAGGAGATCACATCTAGATTCACCAGTCTCTACCGGGCCTACGGGTTTGTGCAGAAACAGCACCTTTAATAAATAGGGTGGTGCATGCGTTCAACGCACCATTTTTCTAATTAAGGATAATCTTATTAACACACTCCATGTAATGAATATATGATAATGTTATTAATACACAATTTTCTTCCTATTCACACACCAAATTAAAAAAATTAAATATTTAAAGGTTTGTGAATTTGCCAAAATAGCCAAAATACACCATGAATTTGGCTCACATTGTCAATTCACATTCTGAACTTATAATTACAAAATTTTGCCTCCTCAACTTGTCATAAACTGCCGATTTGCACCCCCCCCCCGGTCAAATCTAACGGTTTTCATCCAATTAAAAGTCATCACATGCCTTACACATGAGGGGTATTTTCATTCACTACTACAAAAAACTCAATACACAACACAAATCAGACAACACTTTGAAAGTTACATGTTGTGTGAATCACTGAACTGTTTCACACAACCTAAAGTGAATAATTTGTGTTGTATGATGGTACACATTTTCCATATTCTGAAAAACATTTTTCCAGATTTTGTCACACAACTCTGAGACACATTTTCTGTTGTATGATTAATGAAAATCTTGGCGGCAGAATTCCCTCCGACATTGAAACTCAAATTTGGGCAAGGTCTAGATGGACAGACAACAAAGTTATTGTTTTGTGTTGTGTGATAATGTCACATCCTGCATTAGGTGTCACCAAGTGTAAGGTGACAAATACTTGTACAACAGAATTTTGTAGTTTTGTTGTATGACTTGTTTTGCTTGTGTTTGGGCCAGATTCATTTTGGCTCTAATGACTGAAATTCTGCCCCTTCAAAGCGGGAACTTTGCCTCCATGGACTTTGAGTTTTTGAAACATACGTGTGTTAAAAATCCCACAACAATTTGTATCTTCTCTGTTGTGCAACTATTTTGAAGTTTCTACAAGAAACCACCGAGTGGAATACCAAGTGCAAAGTGAAGAAAACTAGTACAACAGCTTAAACGTTTTCTATTGTATGAAGGAAAACCTAATGCTATGTCAAACTCTCCAAATTTGTAGCAGGCGGCAAAATTCTCTCTCTTTTAAATTGGGTTTGAAAAATATCAGACATTTCATATATTTTCTGTTGTGTCATAAACTTAGAAAATATTTAACACCCCCTCCTCTCTTCATATCTCTCTCTCTCTCTCTCTCTCTCTCTCTCTCTCTCTCTCTCTCTCTCTCTCTCTCTCTCTCTCTCAAAGCCCCGAGCCCTCTCAAGAGTAAAAACAACTCAAAGGCTTTCTTTCTCTCGTCATAACCCTAAATTTTCCCCAATTTTCACCTTCGACTCTTCTCCCTCTCACCTTCCCAGTCCAGCTTGGCGACAGCACCAGCAGATCGAACCCCTTCGCTACAGATTCTAGCACCGCCGACACCGCCAATTCTAGGTTCCCACCTCTCGGAACCCTAGCTCTCCGACGAAGTCCCAATTACGAAACCCCGAACTCTCTCTCTCTCCCTCCTACACTACCAGAAAAGGGGTTATAGCCGACGATATGGGAAAAAACGGCCGACGAAATAGTACCTCGTCGGCTATAACCCCTTATAGCCGACGAACTACTATTTCGTCGGCCACATCGTCGGCTATAATATTATAGCCGACGACTGCCGACAACTCGTCGGCTATAACTATAGCCGACGAAACGTTTTTGGTTATAGCCGACGAGGATGGTATTCGTCGGCTATAAGAGTTATAGCCGACGAAAAGTTTTTGTTATAGCCGACGAGGAGGGTATTCGTCGGCTATAACTCTTATATCAGATCGACCTTCTGCAGCAGGGAGCTCATTCGTCGATGAAATCGTCCAAAACGCTCTGAAATCGTCCAAAACCTCGGCCATAAGCTTGAAAGGTACGTATATTGCTGTGTGTGTTGATTTAGTTGGTTATATGCAGAGGTGTATTAATTTAGAGTTTAATTAGAATAAATGTGTGATTAATTTGATATATATATATATATATATATGTGTTGAGATGAGATTATTAATGGGTTGATATATATGTTGTATTGGTTAGATAGAATTGAAGTTTTGTTGAAGATTAGTGATTGATTGTTGATTTATAGGTGATTTTAGATGAATTTGATGAAAAAATGTATATATATATTAATTAATTTAATTGTAATTAAAAATATATTGTTGGTATATATAAAAAATACATTGTGTTTAATTAATTAGGGAGATTGACGATGTTTTAATTAATTTAGGGATGCATGTGTATATATATATATATATGTGTGTGTGTAATGATGAATTTTTTAATTAATTAGTACGTACGTAGTACGTGCATATATACATATCTATATATAGCTATATTTATTTCTTGAATTTACAGGATGGACAAGAGTTGGATTACCCTTGGAAGATGGGATCAGGCGTATCATGATGGAGTTAGGAGTTTCCTGGATTTTGTGATGGCTAACTGTGGAGACACTACACTTCATTATTGTCGGTGTAAAAAGTGCAAGTGTGCCACCCCACGACACCGGTTTTCCATAGAGACAGTGGAGCAACACCTGGCTAGATATGGATTTTGGGTCCTATACACTAATTGGATTTATCACGGTGAACCAGAGTTTGCGGGTCGTCATGATCATGGACAATTTGCCGAGAGAGGGAGTTCCTCCAATGATCCAACAACGAATTGGATCAACGATATGTTTCCTCGTGAGAGCGGTGTCTTTGAGGAAGCACCAGATGTGCAACTCCCACCTCCAGAGATGGAGTGTTTCCCTGATATTGAGCCACTCGAGCCATTACCCCGATCTCCGGTCAACACAAGTGGTATGGAAAAGTACAACAACCTGATCGCATTGCAACAGACTCCGTTGTACCCCGGATGCAGTAAGACTGTCCTTGAATCTGTCATGGGAGTGATGAAGATCAAAACGGAGAACAAAGGCACTGTCAAATCGGTTGATGATTGGCTTCGGCTATGGGGTGGGGCGATGCCCCCCGGACATCGGCTTCCTACCAGTCATCATAAGGTGCGACATATCCTTAAAGATCTCGGCCTTTCCTACATCAAGATTCATGCATGCAGATACGATTGCGTTCTGTTTTACGGGGAAGGACTTGCAGATCTTGAATACTGCCCATTATGCAATACAGAGCGGTATAAGTTCACTCCTAAAGGGAACAAGAAAGCTGTGAAGATACTTCGGTACTTCCCGCTGATTGATAGGCTTGAGCGGTTGTTCATGTGTGCTTTCACGGCCGAAGCTATGAGATGGTGGGCTGAGAGGAATGTGCCTGACGATGACACCCTTAGACATCCCGCCGACGGAGAGGCTTGGAAGAAGAACGTGTTGGAGTTTCCTGAATTTGCATCAGAGGTTCGAAATGTTTGGCTAGGGCTATCATCCGACGGTTTCAACCCTTTTGGCAAGAAAGAGCTTCAGTACAGTGTGTGGCCAGTTATTTTGATTCCGTACAACTTTCCACCGTGGATGTGCATGAAGAAGGAATATAACATGCTCACATTGTTGATTCCAGGCCCAGGTTATCCGGGAAAGTGTCTCGATGTGTATTTGAGACCCGTAATTGAGGAGCTTCGGTACTTGAGTCTGAACGGCCACCTGGTCTACGACCGGTTCAAAAATGAGATGTTCCGGATGCATGCCATGCTTGTTGGCACGATCAGTGACTTTCCTGGGAGCGGTATGTTGTCTGGCAGCGTCACCAGGGGTTACAGGGCTTGTTCAGAGTGCATGACTGTTGATTGCTCCAGTCCTCATTGCAGCAAGATTGTCCAGATGCGTCACCGTCGTTGGCTTCCGCATGACCATCCATTTAGGGACGATGCACAGGCTTTTGATGGGACTGAAGAAAGGGGCTGGGCACCGGAGCAATGGACAGGGGAGGAAATATTGGCAGTGTTGAATGAGTATGACTTTGGTCCGCTTAGCAATCATCCCGATGTGTTGCGCACGATTCCAGAGAGGCCGGATCGGTATAGGTTCTGGTCACACAAGAGCATCTTATGGGAACTTCCTTATTGGGCCAGGTTGGCTACCAGATACTACTTGGATGTCATGCATATAGAGAAGAACGTGGGTGAAGCCGTGGTTGGCACAGTTTTGAATTGGGAGAAGAAAACAAAAGACACCCCGAAGGCACGCGTTGATCTGAGAAATATGGGACTGCGGGACCATTTGTGGTTGAGAGAGGGCAGGAGCAAAATGCCCCAAGCTCCTTACACCGTCACCAGGGACCAGAAACATGAAATCTTTGGATGGCTGAGTAATGTCAGGTAACTTTTTATTAGGCATGTATTCCCTAAAGAATCCATCTGTTGTTGGACGACTATATATGCATGAAATCTAATTGTTGTTAATGGCTATGCAGGTATCCTTATGGCTATGCGGGTAACATAAGCAAGTGTGTTAACTACCGAGACAACAAGATGTACGGATTGAAGAGTCACGACTGCCATGTACTGCTTCAACGCCTCTTCCCTATTTTCATTCGAGCGTACTTGGAGGATGAAGTGGTTGAGCCGTTGGTGGCGTTGTCAAGATTCTTCCAGAAGTTATGCGCTAGAGAAGTTAGAAAATCAGACCTCATGAGAATGCATGAGGAAATCGTTTTTATCTTGTGCAAGTTCGAGAGGATATTTCCCCCAAACTTCTTTGACATCATGCCTCACCTGATGATCCATCTTCCCCAACAATTGTTGCTTACCGGTCCCGTACACTACACTTGGATGTATCTCATCGAAAGGTACATGTTATTCATAAATTTGATTTATACATGTTTTTAAATAAAAGTTGCATGCTCTTAACATGCACTTGTTAACCTTGCAGACAACTTGGAGACTACAAGAAATATGTGCACAATAAATCTGCGCCTGAGGGGTGTATTGTTGAAGCTTACATTGCGCATGAGTGTGTAACGTACGCCAAGTTGTACTTGGGAGCGATGGAGGACCCCCCACAACATCCAAGTCGAGATGACCCCGAGTTCAACCTATCTATCGTCGCCAACTCTGTTGTACCATACGGAAGCTTCAAGAAAAAGGGTGTGGACAAGTTGCCTGACCATGAGGTAGGGATTGCCCACTGGTGGGTTCTAATAAACTGTCCGGAGGTACAATATTGGAAACGTCACCATCTTCACTGCAAGGAAGTTCGCGGTGATGTCGAGTACCACAACACGACGTTTGCAGACTATTTTCCACAATGGGTAAGTGTATAAATATATATATTAGATGGCTTTCTTTTACAGTTCCCTATTCTTTAATCATAAACACACCGAGTGATTTGAGTTATATTTTTCAGCTGATGCAAGTGGCTGCGAGGGGTGGTCATACAAATTACTCAGAGGAATTGAGGCTGTTGTCGATGAAGCCGATATCTTCCACAGTCCGCCCAATGTGATGTCAACGGCGTTAAGTATATATGTGAAGCTAGAGACGGGGAACGCAAAACACAGAATTGTGGGGTGATGGTGGATGGTGCAGAGGGGGGCGTGGATTTTTACGGTGTCCTACAGTCAGTTGTTGAACTCATTTATGGGAACCGCATGAAAGTCCACTTGTTCAAGTGTCGATGGTTTGATACTAGGCCGCACCGCATACGGATCGATCAGTACGGCATACTTTCGGTGAATACCGCCACTAGTGTGTATGAAGACGACCCCTTTGTTTTCGCCACAGCGGCCAAAAAGGTCTTTTATCTTGACGATCCATTGAACAAAGGCACGTGGAAGGTAGTTAACCATGTGTCTCAGCGAGACATATACAGTGCTACCACACTTGGTGTGAGCACAGAGTGTCAAGAAGCGACCGCATACTAAGAGCCGGACGCCGGCGACATTCCGGAATCCTCCACCATCCGCGATAATAATGTGACGCCGGGCAGAGTGGTTCGACTTCCTAGGGGTCAGGTGCCCATGTATGATGTTAATCTGAATCGTCTATATCAGGCAGACGATGACTCAGACGACGAGTACGAGCACCGGTTGCCAGATATTAACTACTATACTACGTCTGACTCAAGTGATGAGGATGATTCTGATTATCATCCTTAGTATACTATTTATGTATGTATTTGTGTACGATGGTGCATGCATGTATGAAAACATTTTTTGTCCTTAATTACCGTTTTCCGAATTTATGGGAAATTGTATTGAATTGTTTGTGCGATATTCAGGAATTTATCAGGTGAAATAGGCAATTTTCAGGCCCTAAATGGCAAATTTTCAGAAAGATCAGCATTATAGCCGACGACATGGACCATAATTCGTCGGCTATAATGCCCATAATGTAGCCGACGACTTGCAATTCGTCGGCTATACTGTAGCCGACGACTTGAAAGTCGTCGGCTAAAGTATATTGACCGAAACCATACGTAGACCGTTCAAATGCAAAAGTGTCGTGAAATAAGATACGACCGAAATATTGAAATACGACTACGGTTGAAAAATGGGAAGATTCCGACAAAATCTGTGTGCCGAATGTTGCGGTTATGTGTTTTTTACTTCCGTTTTCCTATGGGTAGCCTGACGGTCGGTAAATATTTGGAGGAAAATTTTTTTACGGTTAGTTGCGTCGCATCGATTTGAAACTATTCTCTGTTGAAGGTCAGGCAAAAAAACGTCATTTAGACGGGCCAATTGCCGTTTTAAAGTGTTTAGAGGTTTGACTTTACAGTTTGACTGTCCCGATCGAGCCTTTAACGTTGTCAGATGTAGTTGGATTTTTTTTCATACATGTATTTAATCTTAACGGTAATATCTGACGGTTGGAATAGATTTTCCAAACTTTTAGATTCGAAATCGGAACATATGCACTAATGTTCCTTAACTTATTTACTAAGTGTTTAAGTGAATGTATAGTTTCAAATAGTTACCATACGAAGACCGTTCAAATGCAAAAGTGTCGTGAAATAAGATACGACCGAAATATTGAAATACGACTACGGTTGAAAAATGGGAAGATTCCGACAAACTCTGTGTGCCGAATGTTACGGTTAGGTGTTTTTTACTTCCGTTTTCCTATGGGTAGCCTGACGGTCGGTCAATATTTTGAGGAAAATTTTTTTACGGTTAGATGTGTCGCATCGATTTGAAACTATTCTCTGTTGAAGGTCAGGCCAAAAAACGTCATTTAGACGGGCCAATTGCCGTTTTAAAGCGTTTAGAGGCTTGACCAAAAGTTGACCAGGGAATAGCCGACGAAATACTTAACTTCGTCGGCTAAAAGTTTGCGATCCGCGCCGTTTCATTGTCCACCGTTGGATGGGTGAGATCTGACGGCTGCTGAGAGCGTAAAGTATAGCCGACGAGATTCATATTATAGCCGACGATATACTTAACTTCGTCGGCTATAAACGGCCCGCAAAGCCCAACTTCGGCCCGGCCCGGATTTCGGCCCGGCCCGTCAGAGTATAGCCGACGAAATTCGTCGGCTATGACTATAGCCGACGAATTAAAATTACATCGTCGGCTATAGTCCTTCGATTTAAACCGAAACAGAGGGCGCCTCCCTCATTTTCCAGAAACCCTAAATCCCTAAATCCCCACCTGCCGCAGCCGCCCGCCCCTCCCCGACGCCGACCGACCACCACCGACGCCGACCGACCCTCCCCCTCCCTACCCTCCCCCTCCCCGCCCCCTCCCCGTCCTGCCCGACCCCTCCCCGACCCGAAACCCCCTGCCGCCGCCGCCCCGAGCAGCCGTAGCCGCCCTTGCCGCAGCCGCCGTAGCCGCCCCTGCCGCAGCCGCCTCTGCCGCCCCTGCTGCAGCCGCCCCTAGCCGCAGCCGCCCCTAGCCGACCCGAAACCCGCTGCCGCCGCCGCCCCTGCCGCCGTCGCCGCCGCACCGCACCACCGGTCCTCGTCCAGACTGCACCACCAAGTCAGGTAGTCCCGATCGAGCCTCATTTAGGGTTTTTATTAATTTTGTCGAATTTTGTGAATTTTAGGGTTTTTGTGAATTTTTTGTGGAATTTAGGGTTTTTGTGAAATTTATGGAATTGTGTGGATTTTTTGTTAAATTTGTTAATTTTGTGGAATTTATATACTAATTTTGTGGATTTTTTGTTAAATTTACGGTTTTTATATACTAATTGTGGAATTTTGTTGAATTTATATACTAGTATACTAATTTATATACTAATTTATATATAATTAGGTATTACGGTTTTTTTTTAATTTTTAGGACGATATATATATATATATATATTTTTCGGAATATATATATATATATATATATATATATAAAATTAGGTATAAATATAGTTATGTATATATATAATTAGGTGTATATATATTTAAAAAAAGTTTTTTATTTTTTTGTGAAATTTAAGGAATTTTGTGTTATATTTCGGAATATATTTATATATAATTAGGTATAAATATATTTAGGTACGTATATATATAATTAGGTATATATACATTGAATGAAGTTTTTAATTTTTTTGTGGAATTTTTGTGCAATTTATGGAATTTATATACTAATTGTGCAGGAAACCGGCGCTTTGTAGACCGATGGCTTGGCAGACGGACCGAGAGCGACCCCGACGCTCAGGCAGGATCCAGCCGTGGGGGGAGCGGATCCAGCGGTCGTCGGGGCCTAGGCCGGCCTATGAGTCGACGAGAGGAGACGTTGATGGGATTGACCCCGAGCGATCCACGTGGGGGCTCCTCGTATGAGTCGACGGGAGCGGGCCCTGACTCGAGTGTCGGAGGAGGACGCAGAGCCACCAGACCCCAGTGCACCTCAGCACTGTTCCAGGATCGGCAGCCGACCCCACCGCGCGCCGATCTGGACCCTCCAGAGATGCTCCCTGTCCCCCCACAGCGACAGCGTCCACAGCTACGGGGCCCACCGTCAGGGGGAGCAGGCCCCTCAGGGTCCACGCCCCGTATGTCTCCGCCATCGGGGATGTACATGGTCCAGTTCCTCCCTGCCATCCCTGAGTACGACGCTAGGGGGAGGCAGATTTGGAGGCACGACCGGCCCCACGAGATTCTCTGGGAGGAGGCCTACTTCTACAGTCCTTTCGACTCAGAGGACTGCCGCGGCCTGTGGGCCGTTCGTGAGAAGGACAAGCAGTACAACGACGCAGGTAATTGGTTAGTTTAATTAATTATTTAGATTTTTTAATTAATTATTTAATTAGTTAGTTTAAATAATTATTTGACTATGTATTCATTTTAATTATGAAACAGGTGTCCTCGTCAATAAACCCGCGGGGACGAGACGGACCAGAGGGCCAGCGAACATGTCGACCCTGGAGAGGGAGCTGGCCGGTGGGATCAGAGAGATCCTGCCCGGTCCCGGTGAGGATGGACGCCCGATTGAGCGGAGAGACACCACCACCAAGTACATCAACGCGACGGGCATGCTCGTGCGGGACAGGGTCCCACTGTTGTGGCCCGACTGGGGCTCTGTGCCCGATGAGATCAAGGCGCGAGTGTACAATGCACTGTCGGTGAGTTAAATATGATTTTTATTATAGAAAATAAACATTTATGAATTCAGTCCTTATAACTATATAAAAATATTTTCTAATTAATTTATAATATTGCAGCAATGGTTTAGAGTCCATCCTACCTTGGACTGGTGGAGAGACGAGCAGCTGAAGAACAGGTTATGTGTTTTGCTTTTTTTTGTATAAATATATTTATTGGCAGTGTACGAATATATCTAACAGTTGTGTTCTGTTAATATAGGTACTCCGAGTGGAAGAACGAGCTGTCCACGCACTACAGGACGTACCATGTGGAGCAGCGCTTGGGGCGAGCTGCAACCCCCCACGAGTTCCGGTACAGGGAGTACGAGTGGCTATGGCTGGTAGCCTACTTCGGGAGCGACAGGGTCTCGGTAAGAAAATTTAGCCTGCTAGTATATAACTTTTTAATGTTATTTAATAATTAAATTATGTAGTTACTTAATTAAATTAATTAGTTAGTTAGTTAGTTATTAGTTATTAAATTAAGTTAGTTGGTTAGTTACATAGTTAGTTAGTTCGTTACTAAATTAAATTAAATTAAATTAAATTAAATTAAATTAGGTAGTTAGTAAGTTAGTTAGTTACTAAATTAAATTAGTTAGTTAAGTAGTTACTAATTAAATTAAATTAGTTAGTAACTAAATTAGTTAATAATTTTATTTTGGTTAGTTCCTAATATTTTAATTTAGTTACTAATTTATATTTGCGTTTATATGTTTGTTGTTATAATACAGAAAATCTCGCGGACGAACAGCGACAACCGCAGGAGGAACGAGCACCCCCACCACGGCGGCGCCCGCTCCTGGAGGCAGTGGGCAGAGATGGCGAGGAGGGACCGACCGCTGAGGCCGTTGTCGTGGATTCATGCTCAGATGTATCCGGGGCGTCCCGACCAAGTGGTAAGTATTCGCCCATCTTCAATAAAACTGTTTCATTAAATTAATTTATATATATATTTTTTAATTCGTTTATTATATTTTCTTATGAATTAGGCGGAAATAGATGCGGAGACTGACGCGATCACCTTCGGGATCGCGCGAGACACCCTGGGAGACGGGGCGTCCGACGAGGCGATCGCGGAGTTTGCCTCCACGATCGACACCCTTGAGCCGCGCTTGGCCTCTCAGATCATGCACGCGGCGGTAGGGACGGGGAACAACTACTTCTACCAGAGAGGCCTAGGCGCGGCGGGAGATGGGGTTCTCAAGTACACGCCGGCCAATCCCAGCACGCAGCGTGCGGCTTCGACGAGAGGAGACTTGCAGACGCAGCTGCAGAGGACTCAGGCGGAGTTGGCGAGGGCGGTGGAGGCGCTCCAGCAGGCGGAGTTGGCGAGGGCCGCGGAGGCTTCGGTGCAGCAGGCCAGAGACGCATCTGTGGCGGAGATGTACCGATGGATGCAGCAGTCTTGGGAGGCCCAGCAGGCTGGACTCCAGCCCCCGCCTCCGCCACAGATGCCCCAGTTCATCGTCCGCACTCCCCCCCCCCCGCATCAGAGTACGCCAGCCGATCAGGACAGCCATAGCCACCGGAACTCGAACGATCCGGTCGACGACGCTACGCGTTTAGGGGGTGATGATGAGTAGATAGTGGGTTAATTTGTACAGTATGTAGGATATTAGGGATGGATTGATGTGGATATTTGTTGGATATTTGGATGTTTGTCTGTGCATTTTCTGCAGCCAAACCGAAGACGAAGTGAAATTGGGCCCGAGTTAAATTTTTAATTTTTTTTAAATATTTAGGGGTTATAGCCGACGATATTGGCATTATTTCGTCGGCTATAAGTGCTATAGCCGACGATTTTTACCAATTTTCGTCGGCTATAACGGTTATAGCCGACGAAAATGACATATGTCGTCGGCTATACCCTCCCGGCTTCAGGCATAAAAAAGCCGTTCCTGGTACCGGCGATTGTTATGGCCGACGATAGTGTCGTCGGCTATAACGGACGTATAGCCGACGATAGTGTCGTCAGCTATACTTCGGGTTAGGGGCAATTACGTAATTGTTGAAGCCGACGATCTTGTCGTCGGCAATGTTCGAAGTATAGCCGACGACGCTTTTGTCGTCGGCTATACCTGGTGTTTCATAAGCCGACGACTTACCCCGGGTGTCGTCGACTATACTATAGCCGACGGAGCATTCCCGACGAGAGAATAGCCGACGATACTTCGTCGGCTATGACTATAGCCGACGAATTAATGGAAGCGGCCGACGAGATGGCATCGTCGGCTATGACGCCTTTTCTGGTAGTGCTAGCTCTGATTGCGTGATCGTTTCGATCTAGGAGAAGAAGAAAAAATGGCGCTGATGTCAGCTTTGGCCAAGTACAAGCTGGTCTTCCTCGGCGATCAGTCCGTCGGCAAAACCAGTATCATCACTCGCTTCATGTACGATAAATTCGACAACACCTATCAGGTAACTCTCATTCTTCTCCCTCTCTCTCTCACTCATCGTCGCTGGTTTAAATTCTGATGAAAATTTAGAGATTCGAGTGCATTTTGGTATTAAGATTGAGAGATTGAATAGATGGTGGTTAAATGCGTTGTCTGCTCTCTCCTCCCGCTGGCAGCCCCTCCTCTCCTCTACACTCTCCTCCCCAACCTCCTCTACACTCTCCTCCCCTCACTTGGTAGTACTCACCCACCGAGTCAAATCGGAGACGAAGAAAAAGACGAGCGGCGATGAGCAGCGCCGGCGGGCAAGGTGGACCCCACTCACTAGCCTTCAGAGTTATGCGTCTCTGCAAGCCCTCATTCCAGGTGGACTCCATCCCCCTCCTTCTCGACCCCGCCGATCTCCTCGTCGGCGAAGACATCTTCAACGACACCCTCGCCGCCTCCCAGGTCCCTCCACTCCTCAAAAGCCACGTGTCATCATCCGACTCCTCCTCCGATCCAAGCTACCGCTCCAAGCTACAGCTCCAGATTGCTCCTCCACCACCCCTCCGACTCCATCGGCCTCTCCGGCCTCCTCGTCCTCCCTCAAGTCTTCAGGTCAGTCACTCTAGAACCTTCTCCTCCGTCTTCTTCGCCATTTCTGTTAGTGATTCATTTTCTGTTACTGAATCTGTTTTAATCTTTGAAAAATTTTCAGTTCTTCATGTTTGATTATAATTTGTATTCCGTTATCATGTTTGTTCATGTTTGAATGGTTGATTGGGTTGAACTTTGAATAGAAGAGAGGAGAAAAGTTGGGCTGCTATAGTTGTAACTTGTAGGCTTCACAGTCCATTTTACTCAACTTGTGTTTATGAAATGTTGTAGATTCACAATTGTTGATAACTTGATGAAATGTTGCTGACTGATAAAGTAGTCTGGGGTTCCAATCTAAAACCAATTGGCAATAGATGGAGTAACCCAAACCCTTATAAACCCACAGGCTAGGTCCCATTTTCCCATGTGAGATGTATATTCTCAACACGCCCCCGCACGTGTGGCGAATTTTCAAGCCATACACGTGGACAACATTTTGGGTGACGTGGAGTCCGTGTGGCCATTTGGGCTTCACACGTGGACGTGGGTAACCCGCTCTGATACCATGATAAAGTAGTCTGGGGTTCCAATCCAAAACCAATTGGCTATGGAAGGAGTAGCCCAAACCCTTATAAACCCACATGCTAGGTCCCATTTTCCCATGTGGGATGTATATTCTCAACACGCCCCCGCACGTGTGGCGAATTTTCAAGCCATACACGTGGACAACATTTTGGGTGACGTGGAGTCCGTGTGGCTCGGGGTGAGAGAGAGAAGAGAGAGATAGAAAGCACACACGTGGGTAACCCGCTCTGATACCATGATAAAGTAGTCTGGGGTTCCAATCCAAAACCAATTGGCAATAGATGGAGTAACCCAAACCTTTATAAACCCACAGGCTAGGTCCCATTTTCCCATTTTCCCATGTGGGATGTATATTCTCAACACTGACTTTGGTTGGATGACCTTTGAGTTTGTTTCTTGTCAGTTTTAAGTTTGCTATTTCAATTTGCTCTCTGCAAATTGGTTAATTAGTATCAGTTTGTTATTTCGAGTATTTAGCATTTTTGTATGTTGGTATCAAATTTGCTATTTGTAAGTTCGCCCATATGAAATAGTCTAATACCAAATTTAATTAATAGCTGAATCATTTTGTACATTTTGATAACGTTATGGAAGGGGCATAATTTTTGGTGTCATGTAATGGGTGACGTGTAAGAATGGAGAACCCAACATACATGTCCTGTCGAATTAGCATATAAGAAGAGTATGCTTCTTGCAGAGTTGCAGGAGCCAGCAACCATCATACTGAGAGAAGTGTTTTTTCCCATCATACTGAGAGAAGGCCGTAAAGACTACCATGGCAACTCCCTCCTTCCTCGCGAACAAGTACTTGATTTCCTTTTGTGTATTTGTATGCCTTAATTTTCTCTCTTCTCTGGACAAGGGCTTTGCTTTGAGCTCGACAGAAACAACAAAAAGCCACCTTCTTCAGCTCAACTCTCTACTACCGGCATCAACCTGCAGCCCCTCCACCAGAGGTCTCTCTCTCTCTCTCTCTCTCTCTCTCTCTCTCTCTCTCTCTCATAGACAGATTAACTAGCTAGCACATACCTCTTGATAAACTGCAGGTTAATTATTAGTTGTTCTGCATGCTATCAACGGAGAAATGATTATGCATGATACAAAGGACCGGCGACTGCTAGTAACTAAATTGATTAGAATAAGATTAAACTTCAGAAACGACGACCTAAATTCACCTGGATCGTTGTCTGTAATCTGCATGGGGTACATGTTTAAGCTAGTGTCAGTTTATTCAATCTAGTTACATTTTAACAAGTCATAATTAAGTATATTGTGTATTTGTGTTTATGACATGAGCTTGCTACATTTATATAAATAGTTAAATACTGTGGTATTTGGATATTGGGTAGTTCTTCTTTCAATAGATAATGGGATTTTTTGTTATGTACCCCAAAACAAATACTGATGTGATCGATCTTCCTTGATTCATTGCACTATTGCAGTAAATTAACTACTCTCGGTTGTGATATAAGTTATTTTCTCCAGAGAGTACGTGTGTATGATACCTGATTAGCTAAACATAACCACAATCCTTTAAGAAACTTGATCAGAGACAATCAATCAAATAATTGAATTCGACCACGATTGCCCAACTAGAGTAGAGAAAGTGAGAAATAGAAGCACTAATTAAAACAAAGACATGCATGTGATCGAGTTTAGAGTTTCTTGAATTCCCGCTTGGGTTGGTAATTAAATAATGACTTCTTTTTGGAAGCGTATGTTCATCAACATCCTTATGGTCCCATATTTCAACTTGTTTGCAATTGGAATTTTCAGTTCTTCATGTTTGATTATAATTTGTATTCCGTTCTCATGTTTGTTCATGTTTGAATGGTTGATTGGGTTGAACTTTGAATAGAAGAGAGGAGAAAAGTTGGGCTGCTATAGTTGTAACTTGTAGGCTTCACAGTCCTTCATTTTACTCAACTTGTGTTTCGGAAATGTTGCAGATTCACAATTGTTGATAACTTGATGAAATGTTGCTGACTTTGGTTGAATGACCTTTGAGTTTGTTTCTTGTCAGTTTTAAGTTTGCTATTTCAATTTGCTCTCTGCAAATTGGTTAATTAGTATCAATTTGTTATTTCGAGTATTTAGCATTTTCGTATGTTAGTATCAAATTTGCTATTTGCATTTGGTTTGTAAGTTGTAACTTTGAACTAGAACTCGGGGACTGGAAATGGATTACAGGTTATTGGAATTAATTCTTAAATTTGAAGATGACAAATCTCAAAGGAGAGGCTGCTTTGAATAAGTTCCACCAGATGAGGAAAGAAAGATGCTTCGACAAGAAGGTAACTATTATTATTTCTGTCTTTTGAGTTTGACATAGTACAAGAGTATTATGCATTTGAGTCTGTGTAAGTGCTCACAGAAACCATATATGTCAAGTTTTGGTATTGAATTGCTAATGTGTGGAGTTTTTCTGCTTGTAGCCTTCCATGGAAGGGTTTAAAAGCTGCCACCATTCTTTTCTATGTTACTATTCTTTTTGTGATAGTTGGTGGTACAATATAGAGCGAAACCGACAGAGACATAAAAACTTTTCTATGGTACTATTCTTTTTGCAAAATATATAGATTCACTACACCATTTGAGATTATGATGTTTGCTGGATCAGGTTAAGCTACACCATTTCAGAATGTCACTTAATAATTTAATTCGACTTTTAATCTCACAGTTGCTCTATCTGTGATTGCTCCTTGCCTTTCAGAAAAAGGAAGAAGGGCAGTCTTTATAAATATGATATGCTACCATTTGTGCTTGCTATATGCTTCAACCAACCTTAATGCCTTATGATTGTATGGTTACCCTGCAGGTGGGGAAACACCCCACTAGATGAAGGTCGGATGTGTGGAAACAAGAATTTGATTAGATTGCTGGAAGAAGCAAAGGCTGCTCAGTTGTTGGAATTCCCATACTGTGCTCAAGAAATTGCAGGTACTTGATGATTATTTTATAGTATTATTGCTACAGTTAATGGAATCCAGATTAGACTATAGGCAGACCAAACTGCTAATCGGCGGGTTCATTTTCCTTTTATTAAAAAGTTTCCTTCTCAAAGGTTTGAGAGAACAAAAGCCACTAATCAAAGTCTAAGAAAGGTGTGTTCATTTTGTAATCACCAATTCTAAAACCAAGGGAACCAATGTGTGGCTGAACCATGTCTAGTTTGTGGGTTTAACAGTTTACTGTCCTAATAAGACTAGGAAAAAAGTTGAGAAGTAGAAGTTTAGGTAATGTCTTTTTCAAGTTCAGTCCCAAGTTTAGAATAGGTGTTACTGATTCAATTAATCATTCTCAAGAAAAGAAAAATACTGATTCAATTTTTACAAGTAGGGGAATTTCGTGACACCTCTTGATATACATGAGCATACAACCTGCTTGCATTGCCTTATTATGAACAACTTAACAATTTTCACTGCTCAACTTGCCTTATTATAATCAACTAAACGTTATTGTTTTGTTTTTCTCTGTAGCATCTCCGGCTGCTGTTGTTACAGTTAAGAGCACCATCATGCAACTGAGGGAGCAAACTGAGTGTTAAGCAACTGAGGGTACAATATCAGTTTGTGCTTTTATGGTTTCAGCTGAAATGCTAGCTAGGTTTCAGTTTGTTTATGGTAATGCTACCTTTTTATTTTTGCTCTATTCATCTGTGGTACAATGGTCTACACAGACCACTTGAATGATATGTATGGAAACTTTATTTATCTGCAATGATTCAGTTTTTTATGGTGTAGTGCTATTGTTTTGATGGTAGTGGTTCAGCTTTTGATGTACAACAATTTACATGTTTTTGAGACAAAACAGTTGTGTGTTTGAAGCTCAAGCTCAGACAACAAAGTTTTCATTTGATCAAATGCATAAATATATTGTGTGATACACTATTATACAACAAGATAACAAAATCATGTGTTGTACAATATGAGTAAAACCCAAAGCGAACCTGTGTCACAAAATCCTCAAATCTGTTGTTTGATTTGTAGAATCATACAACTCAATAAATATGAAACGAAATCAGTTGTCTGAATCAGACAACTAAATAAGTAGGAAATGAAATCTATTGTGCGAATGAGACAACTGAATAAAATTGCAATATTCTGTTGTATGTTTAAAACTCACACAACATAAAAGTATGTATATTCTGTTGTATGAACTAGATATGTCAGTGCAGCGAATGCCAAGCCAGCCATGGCATGGCATATACGTTGTACAACAGAAACTAAAAGTGACTTGTCGGACGTTTCATCACACAAGCTCGAGATATACAACGGAAAATCCGAACTCACACAACGGTGATTCACCGTTGTGTATTGAGTTTTTTGTAGTAGTGATTATTTTTTATTTATTTCATTTTATTAATAAAAATATATAAGAAATTTATTTTTGTACAATTATTTCTACAATTATGCATGTCATTGTATTTGTGACCTAAACACTATTTTTATTGAGATATTTGAGTTCTTTAGTCTTAGACAAATTATATAATGTTTCTTGTTAATTAAAATAGTAGTTCGACAATTCAATTTTAGTTCTCCAATAATTTTTCTTATTGACAAATTAAATCACCTAATTTATGCGTTATTCTAAAATAAAATAAAAAATTTAAAAAAATTAAAAAAAGAATATTATGAGTAAGTTGTCACACCCCGAATTTTGGATAATAAAAATCCAAATTCGACAATGTGAAAAATTCACAAATAAACTCAAATACTTAGAATTTATCATACAAATAACTAAGTATAACATCAGAGTTCAAGTGCGTGGCTCAAAACACTCAAAATATTACATCATTAAATACATAGATGTAAAATAGAGTCTCACGCGGTCACTCTCTAACCCAAAAATAAATACAAGCTAGACCATGGACCACCTACTAGTCGCGCGACTCAGATGCCAACTCTTGGCTGCTAATCCTCACCTGCAGGTCTAACCCCTACACCATCAATTGGTGCACCGGGTTGTAAACAACAAACCCGGTAAACTTTCAAAGCTTGTATGAGTAAACCATGTTAGAACAAAACAATTAATGCAACATGATAATTCCTCGACAAGGAAACAATGAATCAACAATAAGTTCCACACTTATGAAGAATGAATTCTTCATCACAATCAAATGTGAAAGACATAAGCTTTCTTCACCTAAACTTTATTCATGGGTTCTCCAACACTCAGTCATCCCCCATGGAACACCAAACGACAACATGTACTCATGGGATCTCCAACACTAAGTCATCACCCATGAAATACCAAACCGACAGACTAGAGCTCTAACTGATCGTAACCAAAAACTCGGCAAGAGGTTTGGTTTCCGATTTACTGCCATAAGGATCCCCTTCACCACCAGGCGAAATCATTTCCACCACACATGTAAGATCCCTATCAAACACAGGAAAGATCTTACATTGGCCGTTGGTTTCCAAACCAACCCATTCCCACATCATACAACTCAAACATTCACAATTAGGGTAATTCTATAACAGAATAACTTCACCGAAATGCACACTCTCAATATATATTGTTGACAGAAGATATGGTGCACCGCCAAGCATATCCAACGACCTCGTAGACCGTCTAACCGACGCGATAGGTCCTGCTTCAGGCATGCATCGGGTAGCCCTGCACCTTGGCTGCATCTCCATTGTGGAAGACCACCGGTGCCGCATCCGGAAGTCATGCCTCCGGGCTCCGCAAGAAGCTTCGTGAGTAGGAAAAGTGTAACTGCATCCCACATCAGAAACATTGTAAATAAGGGATCGCCTTCCTTGCTTATAAATGTAAGGTGTTTATGTCTGAATCTGTAGACTCACAGAGACCGGTGGATCTTGGTGTGATTCCTTCCTGCAGGTCCTGCTAACTAAGGGAATACCGGGCGGGGCCGGTCTATTCTGCTCCGATGCTTAAGTCAGTATAGTTGGGATTGACTGATAACTTAAGGGGGAATGAGTAGTTGAAGTACTGATTACCTATTAATGAGGGTAGTTGGAACTCATATATAGCATCCCGGGTATGAGGACTGGCCTCACCCTTCGATGTGGGACTAGCCCCCTTCTACACATATTGCTGGACTAGTTCGGCCCCTGTTTGGGGAGCTGCCATCCCCGGCTCCCGGGCCCAGGTCATAGGTAAGACCTACCCGCACGTGGAACCAGGTGTCCATGCTCTGCTCCCGGACCTTGGGCCGGGTCCAGGAGTCCTGGCTGCGGGTCTGGGGGCTTGGGTAGCCTTTCTATGGCTACTTTCAACAAGTCCCCCAAGTTCCCGGTCAAGTGTCATCTTGAATGGGGACTTAAATCTGTCTTGTTTTACAGGCCCGTAGACCCGTAGGGATACAAACCCAATGGTGCACTAGCCCCCCAAGTCCTCGTTTAAGATTGGCCGGGCGTTCGGATAAACCTGTTATGATGATGCATACTGTGATGAGTGCAGGGTTATGATGTTCATGGTGACAGTTGTAAGATGTAGTGAATGAGATGATTGTTGCGTTGAAATTCGCCATGTCATGCGATGTTCTGGGGAATACCGGTGAATATAGTGCATGGGATGCTAATTATGTGGCGTTGAAATCTGCCATGCGATGCGATGTTCCGGGGAATACCGGTGAATGTAGTGGACGGAATGAACGAGTCCCCCATGTTTTGTACCGTAACCGCAGAGGTCAGTGGGTGCCTTGAATAGTTGGTATGGTGAGGTGACTCGGCACCAGCGGGAAACGTACCTTGTGTTATAGGAGTTCCCGGTGGGGTGGCGTGACCTGGAGTAATCTGCAGCGCCGTCCCCACGTCACTGCCATTCTTCCTGCAGGAGTGAAGTATATGCAGGGTTTTTAGCCTGCGGGAAGAGTTGTCTTGTATGAGAGGATCAAGTCTCCAGGGTTTATAATGCCCGGCAGTACATGTGCAGAGTTTTTAGCCTGCGGGAAGAGTTGTCCTGTATGAGAGGATCAAGTCTCCAGGGTTTATAAAGCCCGGCGGTACATGTGCAGGGTTTTTAGCCTGCCGGAAGAGTATCCTGTATGAGAGGAGCACATCTCCCGGGATGAAGTGGCCCTGTGTTCGTTTTGGCCAACATCCCTGGTCGTCCCCAGCCTTTGTTCTTACAGGTAGGAGGTATGTGCAGGGTTTTTAGCCTGCTGGGGAAGAGTGTCCTAGGATGCTGGACCTGTATATAAATCCATGCCGCTTCACACATTTTTTATTTTGACTGAGAACTGTTTCTCTGCTTAGCCTTGCTCCACACAATTTCTCGGTGCTTTCCAACTGTTGTGTTTCCGTCGTCGTGCATACTAATCAGTGAGTTCCGCCCCTTTGTGACTCCGAAATTGTTTTTTGTTGTTGTTTTTGTTCGTGGGTTGATCCGATGGGCACCTGGTTGTATCTAGGTTTGCCCTTTGGATGGGACCCAGGTGGTACCGAATCTCAGCGAGATATGGGAAATTTTGGCTGATAAGCCCAGTGGTCGTTGTAGGGCTGTGCTGAGGCATTACATGCTTTGTGCTGCTCCACGGCCGTTGTTTAGGTTGTATTGTTGATCGGCTGAAGGGTTTTTTTTCTTTCCCCTAGGTTACATGGATTCTAGGAGCTCCAGTGAAACCTCCGAATAGGCCGCCAGGCGACCGGTGACGGACGACCAAGAGAGGATGGAGGACTAGCTTGCCTCCTCGTCCTCGGGGCCAAATGCCATCGCCCGTTCGACTGGTGATGTGTCAACGTCCGGGTCTCTAGGACAGGAGGATGCTCCCTATGGGGTGTCCTTGGGCACTGCCCACCCAGCAGGCACCCCGCGCCACACACTTGTGGATATGGATAGAACCATAAGATGTGATGAGCCGGAGGGCTCGTTAACTCCTGGTGATATTGCCTCTTTTCGGATAAGGTGGAATATTTCCAGAGAGGTAGAACTGCGGCCTCTGCATCCCGGAGAGTCGGCCTGCAACCAGGAGGAAGGCTTAGTTGCTATTCACGAGGACTAGTTCCGGCATGAGTTTTCGCTCTTGTTGCCAAACTTTGTGCAATACCTGCTTAGTGCCATCAGGATATCACCGGCACAGCTTCCTGGGAACCAGTGGAGGCAGCTACTGAGCCTAGGCTGTCTCTATTGGTTGTGTGATATGAGTTTCCCAACGGTAAATGAGTTTCGGGCCCTGTACCGGCTGACGTACTCGAAGAAGAGTAAAGCTCGGGGGTGTGTGAGTTTTTCTGCCCGGAGCTATAAGCTGGTGATAAGCTGCCTGCCCTTCTGGCTCAACAATAATTGGAAGAAGAAGGTGGTGATGGTTGGGGGTACTGGCAGAAAAGGAGTAGGACTTACCGGGTTCCCGGGGCCTTTCAGCCGATTGGCGATCAGTTGTATCAGCTGTCTGACCTGGAGAGAGATAGGATCGCCCAGGTATTTGGGTGCTGGTCCGACCTGGAGCGGAGTTCCTACAATTTCATCCGGCGGGAGATGTTGTGTATAGCCTGGGGGGGGGGGGGGAATCTCGATGGGTGGTGGGATGCAGATTGATTGTGCCTGTTTCCGTTGAGGAATTTGGTGTTTTGTCTAACCACTTTGCTTGGTGTTATGTAGGTGTATATGCCCGGACGACCATTAAAGCCCACGAGACGCTGTCGATGGACAACCGGGATCTTGTCTCCAAACTGAAGGAGAAGGGAGACGTCGCCACTCGGGCCACGGTTAACCGGGAAACCGGGGAGTTGACCACCCACGATAAACCCGTGGCCATAGATGTTGCGGACGAGGATTACGTTTTGAAACGCGTAAAGACTAATGCTGCGGGACCCCAGACGGCGTCTGGATCGTGGAAGACTATTGGGGAGCCATTCAAACCCTCGAATGGTGCTGGAAGGATTCCCCATCGATTGGGACCAGTGGCCACTGTCACCAGGTCCACTCTGCTTGCCGCCCGATCTTCTTCCTTACAGGTTTATTTGGGTGAGAAGAGGACGAGGGCTCGGGAGATGCTGGCCTCCGCACTTATTACGTTCACCAGCCGGTCGGCTGGTGAGAGCTTGGCTAAGCTGCTGAAGCTGACGAGTGGTGGCACCACTACCGCCCAAGGCAAGGTTCCCGCGGCCTGTAGTTTTGCTGTTGCCGGCACAGGACCATCGGGGGTGGAGAAGTCTCCTGGGATCAGAGTACGGCTGCCCGGACGAGCCGTTCGTCCGGAACCTTCTCAGGGATATGAAGGGCATAGAGCTTGTTTCTGTCTGAATCCGTAGACTCACAGATACTGGCGGATCTTGGTGTGATTCATGCCAGCAAACCCTGCTAACTAAGGGAATACCGGGCGGGGCCGGTCTATTCCGCTCTGATGCCTAAGTCAGTATAGTCGGAATAAACTGATAACTTAAGCGGGAATGAGTAATTAAAGTATTGATTACCTATTAATGAGGGCAGTTGGGACCCATATATAGGTTGTCGGGTGTGAGGACTGGCCTCACCCTTCTATGTGGGACTGGCCCCCTTCTGCACATATTACTGTACAGTTTCGGCCCCTGTTTGGGGAGCTGCCATCCCCGGTTCCCGGGCCCAGGTCACAGGTAAGACCTGCCCGGGCGCTGGTCCAGGTGTTCATGCTTTGGCCCTGGGCCAGGTCCAGGAGTCCTGGCTGCGGGTCTGGGGGTCTGGGTGGCCTCTCTATGGCTACTGTCAACAAGTCCCCCAAGTTCCCGGTCAAGTGCTATCTTGAATGGGGACTTAAATATGTCTTCCTTTACGGGCCCGCTGACCCGCTGGTGCACTTACCCACCGGTACCCTAGCCCCCCAAGTCCGCGTTTAAGATTGGGCTTGGCTGGGAGTTCGAATAAACCTGCTATGATGCTGCATAATGTAATGAGTGCATGGTTATGATGTTGATGCTGACAGTTGCATATGGGTACAAGATGTAGTACGTGAGATGATAATGTGGTGTTGAAATCCGCCATGCTATGTTCCGGGAAAACCCAGTGAATATAGCGAATGGGATGATCTGACGTTGAAATCCGCCGTGCTATGTTCCGGGAAAACCTGGTGAATATAGCGAATGAGATGAACGAGTCCCTCACGTTTTAGAACCGTAGCCGCAAAGGGCACCTGTTGATTAAAGCGGTGGATGCCGAGGTAAAAGTGTATTTCCGGAAAACGTGGCCTGTGTTAGAGGAGTTGTCGGTGGGGGTGGCTTGGCCAAGAGAGCCTCGACCGTCGTCCCCACGTTTCATGCTGCCTTTGTTTCTGCAGGCATATAGGATGTGCAGGGTTTCTAGCCTGCGGAAAGAGTTGTCCTGTATGAGAGGATCAAGTCTCCCGGGGTGAAGCGGTCCCGTGTTGGCATCGGTCAGCATTCCCGATGGTTTCCTAGGCTTTGTCTTACAAGCCTGAGGTATTGTCCTGCGGGAAGAGTTGTCCTGTATGAGAGGATCAAGTCTCCTGGTATGTGGCTTGGCCAGTAGTAGTCCTTGGTTGTCGTCCCCACGTCGCAGCATTTGTTCCTGCAGGTGGGAAGTATGTGCAGGGTTTCTAGCCTGCGGGAAGAGTTGTCTTGTGTTAGAGGATCAAGTCTCCCGGGTTTATAAAGCCCGATATTACATTGGATCTGTTAGGTCGAACACAACTGTCCGTAGGAATGTCTCAGTTCGCTGAACCGGTTATTCCATAGGAGAGCGATAAGCAAGTGCCATCATGGCCGGTCCGATACCGTATCCAATAGTCGAAGCTCAGAGTTTTTAGCATGCGGGAAGAGGTTTCATGTGTTAGAGGAAGACTTCTCCCGGTGGGATATCGAGCCGTTGGTGTGTTGGTTGTAAATGTGGAATAAATTCAACCGGTGGAATGGCCCGTACCGTTGGAATATATGTTAGAATGCCCCATACTTATTGGAATATTTCGGGGGTAATATTAATAATCGTGCAGGGTTTCTAGCCTGCGGGAAGAAGTCTCCTGTGTTAGAGGAAGAGTTCTTCCGGTGGGATACCTCGATTTGTTGGAGTATTTCAGCGTTAGGTGGAGTAGGCTCTAGGCAGGATGGTTCGAGTATGTCCCCTGCTCTGTCAACTACCCTCTGCATGCGAGGCAAGTGGCTGACATGCATTAAAAGGGGTTCCCATCAGTTATGATGGCCTGGGAAGTTACCAATACTGGGACATGTGCAGGTAGGAGACGGTCAAAGATGGATGGCCCGGATCCGCTAGCGCTTTACTTGCCTTACTGAGTAGTTTGGGGGGGAAATTCAAGGGCGTTGGGTCTGCATATAAACCCTTGCCTCTTCATGTGTTTTTCGTTTGGCTGAGAACTGATCCCTTGTTTAGCCTTGCTCAACACAATTTCTCGGTGCTTTCCAGCTGTTGCGTTTCCGTCGTCGTGCACACTAATCGGTGAGTCCCAGTCCTTTGTGATTCTGAAATTGTTTATCTTCCCCCCTTTTTTGTTCGTGGGTGGATCCGATGGGCAGTTGGTGGCATCTAGATTAGCCCTTTGGATAGGACCCTTGAAGTACCGGATCACCGCGAGAACCGAGAACTTTTGGCTGAGATGCCTAGCGGCCGGTGTGGGCTGTGCTGAGGCACTATATGCTTCGGACTGCCCTACGGTGGTTGTTTTTTAGATTGTGTTTCTGATCGGGCAAGGGGGGGGGGGGGGGGGGAGGGGGGTGTTTTCTAGGTTACATGGATTCTAGGAGCTCTATTAAGATTTTCGGATCGGCCGCCAGGCGACTGGTGAGGGAAGGCCAAGAGAGGATGGAGGACTGGCTTGCCTCCTCTTCCTCGGGGCCGAACGCTAGTGCTCACTCGACCTGCGAGGCATCGATGTCCGGGTCTCTGGGACAGGAGGATGCTCCCTATGGAGTGTCCTTGGGCACTGCCCACCTAGGAAGGGCCCCGCGCCACGTACTTGTGGACGGGGATAAAACCATAAGCTGTGATGAGCCAGAGGACTCATTATCTCCCGGGGAGATTGCCGCTTTTCGGGCGAGGTGGAATATTCCCGGAGAAATAGATATACGGCCTCTACATGCCGGAGAGTCGACTTGCAATCCAGAGGATGGTTGGGTTGCCATTCATGAGGACCAATTCCGACATGGGCTATCGCTCCCGCCGCGGGACTTTGTCCAATACCTGCTGAGTGCCATCAGGATATCACCGGCACAGCTTCCCGGGAACCAGTGGAGGCAACTACTGAGCCTGGGCTATCTCTACTGGCTGAGTGATATGAGTTGCCCAACGGTGAATGAATTTCGGGCCTTGTACCGGGTGACATACTCGAAGAAGAGTAAGGCCCGGGGGTGTGTAAGCTTTTCTGCTCGGGACTTTAAGCCGGTGATAACCCGCTTGCCCTCCTGCCTCAACAATAATTGGAGGAAGAAGGTGATAATGGCAGGGGGGCTGGCAGAAGAGGAGTAGGACTTATCGGGTGCCTGGTGCCTTTCAGCAGATCGACGATCAGTCGTATCAGTTATCTGAGCTGGAGAAAGATATGATCGCCCGGGTATTTGGGTGCTGGTCAGACCTGGAGCAGAGTTTCTACAACTTTATCTGACGGGAGATGTTGGAACTATGTCATCTTGGGGGGAATCCTGGTGGGTGGTGGAATGTAAGATGTATCTATGATCCCGTTGAGCGTATTGGTGTTGACTAATATGTTTGCCTTGTGTTCTGCAGGTGTATCATCCCGGTCGGCAGTTAAAGCTCACGAGACGCTATCAATGGACAATCAGGATCTAGTCTCGAAGCTAAAGGAAAATGGGGAAGGTTGACCGGGGAACCGGGGGGCTGACACTACATGATAAACCGGTTTCCCTAGACATTGCGGACGAGAATTACAGCTTAATGCGCGTAAAGACTCACGCTTCTGGACCCCAAGCGGCTTCTAGTCCGGGGAAGACTGTTGGTGGGCCGTCAAATCCCCCGGGTGGTGCTTCAAGGATTCCACAATGGTTGGGTCCGGTTCCAATTGTCACCAAGTCCCCACTATCTGCCACCCAATCTTCTCCTTTACAGGTTGACCTGGGTGAAAGGAAGAAGAGGTCCCTGGAGATGCAGGCTTCCGCGGTTGTTACCTACACCGGCCGGTCGGTTGGTGAGAACTTGGCCAAGCGGTGGTGGCCCCACTACCTCCCAAGGCTATGTTCATGCTGCCTCTAGCTCTGCTGCTGTCGGCACAGAAGCACCGGGGGTGGAGAAGGCTCCTACGGTTGGGTCGGGCCCGCAGCATAGCTGCCCGGACGACTCGTTCGCCCGGAGGCTGCTCATAGATATGCAGGGGATGGAGCTGGAGAAGATGGAGCTAGGCAACCGGAGGAGAACCGGCTGAAAGCCAAGGAGGTGGCCCTCCAGGTAAGGATAGTTTGCCACTGGTATTCGTTCCTTATTTCATGCTCTGTTGCTTTCTAACCGGTGCCTGTTAAACTGTAGCTGCTGTACCATTTGTATCAGTCGGAGCTGAAGAAGCAGGTGGCGGTGTTGACAAGTGCCGGGGACCTCATGGATTTGCATAAATTCAAGCTCCAATGGAAGAAGGCTCACTTGGAGGAGAGGGCCAGAAAGCAGCTGGCCAAGCTGGAGGCCCAGGTCGAGGCTCTTGAAAAGGAGAAGAAGGGCCTTGACGAGGAGAGAGCCGAGCTGGAGACCAAGGTCGAGGAGCTCCAGCGGGAGGTGGGCAACGGTATCCGCATCTGCCGGCGGGGCGGTCAATGAGAATGACCCGAAGCTGTACCAGCGGGCAATGAAGAAGTATCAGGAAAGCGATGAGCTTCTTGATCTGCTGGAACAGGCCCGGGAGGAGGGGATAGCCGATGCTTATGACGACTAGAAGAGTAAGGGCTACCTTGACGTCTCAAAGTTTCTGCCGCCGCAGGCGGATGAGGAAGAGGTTCTGGAGGGTGACGCCGGGTCGACCAGTGAAGATGCCGCTAGTGGAACCGCTGGTGAAGAAGCTCCTGCTGAGGAGGGGGACCAGGCGGAAGTGTCGTAGCAGACTCCAGACTTTGTACACTCCCGCCCTCCCTTTTTGCTTTAATTTTTCTTCTTCTTTTTTTTTTTTTTTTTGTAAATGCTGCCCTGAGTTACAATGAATGGACACTTTACCTAAGCTTGTGTTATGCTTTTTCCAATTTGTCTGACGTGGCTGCTCATGGATTTCCCTCAGTACTTAGTTAAAAATAAGGTTGGAATAGATAACTGTTGAAATTACACCTGCCGAACTGGTTGGAATGCCTAGCTAGTTGTGTATAGGAAGGGAAAAAACTAGCCTTTCACTCAGGCTGATAAGTTGTTGGACCGCTGAGCCTCTATACGGGTCTAAGATATAGACCGGTCGGATGAGCGTTGGTGTCGCGGGATAGACGTCAGGATGCCGTGCGATTCCAACTGTCTGGGTTACCCTCGATACAACTGCAAGTCGCCGCGGTGGACTAGGCCCTCAATTGTTGTTTCAAGGCAAGGCAGTCGTTTGTGTGGTGTGTGGCTTCATCGTGGTAGGAGCAGTACTTACCGCTCTGCGCCCTAGTGAGGTTCCCCTTTGGGTGCTTTCTTTTTGGTGGAGGGGGGATGTTGTTCCCGTTCTCATATAGGATATCCTCGTAAGAAGCGGTTAAGGTGGAGAATACCTCTTGTCGTCCCGCTGGAATTATTATGAGGGGGCGGGTATGTTGGTAGGACGGGGGCTTTCCACCCCGCTGGGGGGTGTCAAAAGTGTCCCTCTGGTGCTGCTGGTTCGGCCAGCTCCTTGGCTTCTTGTCTAATGCGGCTCCTCGGTCATGGCCCTGCTGCCAGTTTCTTACCTCCTGCCGGGCGGAGTCAGGTTCCTCCTGCCTTCTCTTGTCTTGGCGAGACCCATAAGTTTCGTGGTCCGCCTAGGCGTGCCTAATGGCCATTGCCATTAGTTCATCATAACCCTACTGGATCTCCACTCGCACAGCGTACGAGAATTTTCCGGGCCGGAGACCTTGCTTGAAGGCGGACTAGGCAATCTCCTTGTCCACCTGCCTGCAGTTGAAGAGAACCGTCAAGGTCCGGGCCCCCTCGACCCGTAATATGAACCGGCCCACGATCTTATCGGCTAGCTGTTCGAATGCCTTTATAGAATTCACCGGCAATTCGTAGAACCAGCTAAGTGCCTCCCCGGACAGGGTCTCCTGGAATATGTTGCAGCAAACGGCGTCAGAGTAGTCTTTAGCACACGTTTGGGACCGGAAGCTGTCCAGGTGTTGGTATGGGTAGCCGGCCCCGGAGTATGTCAACTTTAGCGACTTTTGGGTGCCCGCTCTTCCGGATTCCATAACCTGGAGTGAGAAGGGTCCGGTCCGCTCGTTGAATCGTGCGCTCTCCGGCTGTCTCGCAGCCTTTCTCTCATTGGCCTCCATCTGGGCCTTCATCTCTGACACCGAGCCAAATGGTATCTGTAGTGCCCGTGCAGTCGAGATGATGGTATCTTCCTCGAACGAGCCGCTATTCCCCCGAGGCGGCGGACGCGGTACGCTGGGATGATCTTTGGTGGTACCACGTCTGCCAGGAACACGTCTCCCGCCACGCCGGTATCCCTCTCTCCTCCCGATGACTGGCCCACCTCCTGGTGGGGAGGCTCTTTTGTGGGCGGTGCGAATGACTTTGCCAGAGCAACATTGCGCTGTTGACCTCTTTCCAAGGCAGCCACTAGTGCGGCATTGACCGCTTCCATGTCTTGATACCTAGTGGTGGCCTCTGCCCTGTCCCGATCGCTCTCTGCCCGCAAGCGGTTTACTTCCGCTCGCATCTCTTCTATTTCTCCCGCCATATCATACTGGCCTGTACTGGAGACATCGTTCGGGCTGTTGCAGCTGGGCAGCCAATATTCCCCTCTGTTTGGGGCCTCGGGGGGCGCCGGTGCGGGTTCCAGGCTCAAGACTTGGTGGGCTTCTTCCGGGTCCTTCCCGCTTGCAGCTCTGTCGTATTCGCCCATGGTTCCGTCCTGATCTCGGCTAGCGGCAGCGGTCTGACTGCAACCTCCAGCGGGCTGCCCCTGTCCCGCCCCCGGGATTTGGACTAGCATCGGCTCCAGAACCCACCAGTCCTCTGGATTTCCTTCCCTTTTTTTTTTACGACCCGTAGACTGATCGATTTTGTTCCCGCTCGTGCGACAATCCAAACTTTTTGTACTCTTCCCACAGACGGCGCCAATTGTTTCTGTCTGAATCCGTAGACTCACAGATACTGGTGGATCTTGCTGTGACTCCTGCCTGCAAACCCTGCTAACTAAGGGAATACAGGGCGGGGACGGTCTATTCCGCTCTGATGCCTATGTCAGTATAGTTGGAATAAACTGATAACTAAAGCCGGAATGAGTAGTTGAAGTATTGATTACTTATTAATGAGGGCAGTTGAGACCAATATATAGGCTGCCGGGTGTGAGGACTGGCCTCACCCTTCGATGTGGGATTGGCCCCCTTCTACTGTACTATTTCGGCCCCTGTTTGGGGAGCTATCATCCCTGGTTTCCGGGCCCAGATCACAGGTAAGACTTTCCCGGGCGCTGGTGCAGGTGTTCATGCTTTGGCCCCGAGCCATGGGTCGGGTCCAGGAGTCCTGGCTGCGGGTCTGGGGGCCTGGGTTGCCTCTCTGTTGTTACTGTCAACAGAGTTGGAGAAGACTGGGGCTCTGGGAGGGCGGCCGGAGGATCACCGGTTGAAAACCAAGAAGATGGCCATCTAGGTAAGGATAGTTTGCCGCTGGTATTCGTTAGCATTAGTTTGTGCTTGGTTGCTTTCTAACCGGTACCTGTCAAACCGTACCTACTGTACCACTTGTATCAGTCAGATGCAAGTGAAGAGTTGCCTGAGCTGAAGAAGAAGGTGGCGGCGTTGACAAGCGCACGGGATCTCCTGGAGGTGGAGAATTCCATGCTCCAAAGGGAGAAGGCCCAGCTGGAGGAGAGGGCCAGGAAGCAGATGGCCAAGCTGGAGGCCCAGGTGGAGGTCCTGGAAGAGGAGGAGAAGGGCCTGGATGAGGAGAGGGCTGAGCTGGAGGCCACGGTCGAGGGGCTGCAGCGGCAGGTGGCGACGACCTCTGCTTCTGCCAGAGGGGCGGTCGAGGAGGATGACCCGGAGCTGTACCAGAGGGTGGTTAAGAAGTATCAGGAAAGTGATGAATTTCTTGACCTACTGGAATGGTCCCGGGAGGCGGGGATAGCCAATGCATATGATGACTGGAAGGCTAAGGGCTATCTCAAAGCTACCGCCGCCACCGGCGGATGCAGCAAAGGGCCAGGTAGGAGAGGCCGATTCGACCAGGGCCGAGGGGGACGCAGCGGGTGAAGCAACTGCTGAAGGAGCGGAAGCTGACGAAGCGGTGCAGGCGAAAGGGCCTTAGCAGAATCCATACTTCATACACTCCCCCACGCCCCATTTTGTTGTTTGTGTGTTTTTTTTTTTGCACTTCCACCGAGTTGCTTGCTGGTGGAATAGTCCCCTGTAAACATTGCTATTTTTAATGAAGGGACATTTTGCCTGAGCCTGTGTTATGCCTGTTTCAGTTTGCTCTTGACCTGGCTGTCAACGATTTTCCCTTTGTATTTACTTGGAAACAAAGTTGGAATAGACGACTCCTGAAACTACACCGGTCGAACCGATTGGAATGTCTAGCTAATTGTGTTGAAAAAACTAGCATTGTGTTCTTGGGCTGGTAAGCGGTTAGGCCGCTGAGCTTGTCTACGGGTTTGAAGAAGCAGTGCAGGCGAAAGGGCCTTAGCAGAATCCATACTTCATACACTCCCCCACGCCCCATTTTGTTGTTTGTGTGTTTTTTTTTTTTTTTTTTTTTGCACTTCCACCGGGTTGCTTGCTGGTGGAATAGTCCCCTGTAAACATTGCTATTTTTAATGAAGGGACATTTTGCCTGAGCCTGTGTTATGCCTGTTTCAATTTGCTCTTGACCTGGCTGTCAACGATTTTCCCTTTGTATTTACTTGGAAACAAAGTTGGAATAGTCGACTCCTGAAACTACACCGGTCGAACCGATTGGAATGTCTAGCTAATTGTGTTGGAAAAACTAGCATTGTGTTCTTGGGCTGGTAAGCGGTTAGGCCGCTGAGCTTGTCTACGGGTTTGAACCGGGGGAGGCATGGGGTTAGCCGTGGTGTCGCGAGATAGAAGTCCCGGTCCCGTGCAGTTCCTACATGCCAGGTTAACTCTGATACTACTGCAAGTCGCTGCGGCGGACTAGTCCTTCAACTGCTGTTTTCAAGGCAAGGTAGTCGTTTGTCCGGTGTGTGACGTCGTCGTGGTAGAAACAGTATTTACCAGTCTGTGCTCTGGTCAAGTTCCCCTTTAGGTGCTTTCTCATTGGCGGCGGAGGGATGTTGTTCCAGTTCTCATATATCCTCGTAGGAAGAGGTTAAGTTGGAGAATACCTCTTATCGTCCTGCGGGCACAACTGCCAGGGGGCGGGTTTTCTGGTAGGACGAGGGCTTTTCACCTCGTTGGGGGGTGTCAAAATTGTCCCTCTGGCGCTGTTGGTTCCCCCAACTAGTAGGCTTTTGGTCAAATGATATTCCTCGGTTCTGGCCCTGCTGCCAGTTTCTTACGGCCTGTGGGGCAGGCCCTTGCTCCTCCTGCCTTCTCTTGTGCGGGAGACTCCAGTAGGTTTCGTGGTCCGCTTGGGCATGCTTGATAGCCATTGCCATCAGTTCATCATAACCTTGCGGGACCTCCACCAGGTCCCTAACCTCGACAGTGGCCGTTTGCCAGCGGTTAACGAAAGCTCTCAGTTCTTCGCCGTCTACCTGCCTGTAGTTGAAGAGAACTGTCGAGGTCCGGGCCCCTTCGACCCTTAATATGAACCGGCCCACGAATCTGTCGGCCAACTGCTCGAATGCCTCTATAGAATTCACCGGTAATTCATAGAACCAGCTGAGTGCCTCCCCGGACAGGGTCTCTTGGAATATGTTACAGCAGACGGCGTCAGAGTACCCTTTAGCACACATTTGGGATCGAAAGCTGTCTAGGTGCTGGTATGGACAACCGGCCCTAGAGTATGTCAGCTTTAGTGACTTTTGGGTGCCTGACCTTCCGGATTCCAGAACCCGGGGTGAGAAGGGCCCGGCCCGCTCATTGAACCGTGCGCTTTCCGGCGGTCTCGCAGCCTTCCTCTCGTTGGCCTCCATTTGGGCCTTCATATCTGACACCGAGTCAGATAGTAGTTGGAGTTCCCGTGTGGTCGGGCTTATGGTATCATCCTCGAATGAACCGCTTGCCCTCTTAGGGGCCGGGGCGATCACTGGTGGCGCTGTGTCTATCAGGTACACCTCTCCTGCCACGCCGGTGTCCCGCTCCGCCCCTGATGATTGTCCGACCTCCAGGCGTGGGGACTCTTTTGGCGGTAGCGTGAATGCCTTTATCAAAGCGGCATTGTGCTGTTGTCCTCTTTCCAAGGTAGCCACCAGCGCAGCATTCACCTATTCCATGTCTTGATACCGGGTATTGGCTTCTACCCTGTCCCGGTCGCTTTTTGCTCGTAAGCTGCGGACTTCCGCTCTCATCTCTTTAATCTCTCCCGCCATATCGTACTGGCCAGGACTGGAAACATCGTCCTGGCTGTTGTTGGCGGCCAGCCTATCTTCCTCTCTGCTGAGCCTCGGGGGACATTGGTGCTGGTTCCAGGCCCAAGACTTGGTGGGCTACCTCCGGGTCCTTCCCGCGTGCAGCTCTGTCGTATTCAGTCATCGTTCTGACCGAATCTCGGTTGGTGGTAGAGTTCGGACTGCAGCCATCAGCGGGTTGTTCCTGCCTCGCACCCAGAATTTGGACTAGCACCGGCTCCAGAGCCCACTGGTCCTCTGGATTTCTTTCTCCCCTTTCTCATGTACTTCCAGACATACTTGCCACGTAATCCCCCCCCCCCCCCCCCCCCTCTTTTTTTTTTTTGCGATTCGTAGGCTGATCGACTCCCTTCTCGCTAGTATGTCAACACGAACTTTTTGTACTCTTCCCGCAGACGGCGCCAATTGTTTCTGTCTGAATCTATAGACTCACAGAGACGGGTGGATCTTGGTGTGATTCCTTCCTGCAGGTCCTGCTAACTAAGGGAATACCGGGTGGGGCCGGTCTATTCCGCTCTGATGCTTAAGTCAGTATAGTTGGGATTGACTGATAACTTAAGCGGAAATGAGTAGTTGAAGCATTGATTACCTATTATTGAGGGTAGTTGGAACTCATATATTGTCTGTCGGGTATGAGGACTGGCATCACCCTTCGATGTGGGACTGGCCCCCTTCTGCAAATATTGTTGGACTAGTTCGGCCCCTGTTTGGGGAGCTGCCATCCCCGGCTCCCGGGCCCAGGTCATAGGTAAGACCTGCCCGGGCGCGGGACCAGGTGTCCATGCTCTGCTCCCGAGTCCTGGGCCGGGTCCAGGAGTCCTGGCTGCGGGTCTGGGGGCCTGGGTAGCATCTCTATGACTACTGTCAATAGAAGGCTTCCCCCTTAGATGTCAGGATAATTGGATACTTGCTATTTTACGCTTGTAACCACCCCGATGGTTTATTGGCCGATCATAGTATATTCCTAAGTGGACGTAGCCATACCCGCCGTAGGCGTGGTGAACCACTATAAATCCTTGTGTCGAACTATCTTTATTGTGCTTTTGTTAGAGTCTGGATTCTGACAGAAACAATTGGCGCCGTCTGTGGGAATCTATACGAAAGGCTGTGTTGCTCTACCAGCGGGTAGAGATCAATCATCAATCAAGTCCATTTGCCTTTAATCACACCATCAGGAAGCAGGCCCAGCAAAAAAAAAAAAAAAATCTGCAGGCCAAGCATATCCAACGACCACATATACCGGCCAACCGACGCGATAGGTCCAGCTTTCGGCATGCATCGGGTAGCCCGGCACCTTGGCTGCATCTTCATTGTAGAAGACCACCGGTGCCGCATCCGGAAGCCATGCCTCTGGGCTTCGCAAGAAGCTTCGTGAGTAGTAAAAGTGTAACTGCATCCCACATCGGAAACATTGTAAAGGAGGGAGTCTTCCTTGCTTATAAATAGAAGGCTTCCCCCTTAGATATCAGGATAATTGGATACTTGCTATTCTACGCTTGTAACCACCCCGATGGCGTATTGGCTGATCATAGTATATTCCTAAGTGGACGTAGCCATACCCGCCGTACGCATGGTGAACCACTATAAATCCTTGTGCCGAACTATCTTTATCGTGCTTTTGTTAGAGTCTCCAGATTCTGACAGAAACATATATATTCCACATAAATATACATATACGTAGACATTCACTCAGGAATAGTCCACTAATACCAACTATAATTATTTATAGTAAAATACTTTTAAAAATCATTTTTATATTAAAACCATTTTATTTACCAATTTAAAACAAATATTATTTCCATAAAACAATGTACATTAACGATCCATTACTATAAATAAACTCGTATAATATACGGACACTGTGAGGTATACTCACCTTTATTGCTCCCGTTGCGTTTTCAACCCCACAAGGGTGAGATACTCACACACGGTCAAACACCTAACGGCAATATCGAGACTTAGCACCCAAATTAAATAAAATAAATTATAAATCGCTCTTATGGCAAAACCCTTAACCCCGAGGCTTGCCAACAAGTGACAAACCTCATTCGAAACCTCTCAAGGCTCCTAGAGACAGCATATTCGACCCTAGGATAGAACATCAAGCCCAAATTCTAGGCCGATATATACGCACGTAAATTAATAAACGCTTAACGTATAATTCAAAAATGCATAACTTGGTCATACGGCGACCAAATCACGCAAATAATATATCCCCGCGCTCGTATCGATGAGCACGATACAACAGGACATCCTACTGCCCCAGAAACTCACAGACACGCCACCACCAAAACCACAATCAAACCTGCAACCAAGACCACCAACATGTAGATCAAGGTTCAAGGATTCAGAATCTACCTAGGATACGCGAGGATACGGCTGGAAAGTGGCCGGATACGGCTGGGAGACTGCCGGATACGCCGGGAAGAGGATCGGATACGCCGCCGTGGACTGTATTGGATATGGCCGAGCTCAGTCGCTTCACCTTTACAAACTGGACGTCGAGACCGGCATAGAAATGCTCAGAGGAAAGAGGTGAACCAGAAGATGGCCACCTCGAGCTCCAGCGTCGCCTGGAATGCGAGTAGCTCCGCCACCCGCAGTGGCTGTAGCGTTGCGCACAAGTGCTCCCCCGGTGCGATCCTTGGCTGGAAAGGAAGAAGAGGTCGAGACGAGTCCAAAGAGGGGTGGCGCGCGAGCTGGGGTGGCCGGACGACGGAGATCGAAGCGAGGGAAGTCCGGCGTCTAAGAGAGAGAAAATGAACAGTGTTTTCTGAAATTTTCTGGAATTTCAGATATTTCGGGAAAGTTGACTTTTACTTAGATATTTTTACTATTTATAGTAATTTCTGATTTTGGAAATAACTTCAACAGGTTGTAATTTCTTCATACGACGTCCGTTTCACGCGTGCCATGTGTCTACAAACTCATATCGTCGAGCTCTACGACTTCCGTGAATGAAACTTTTCGAAATTCACAATGGATAAAAAGGTCAACTTTTAACCCATCGGAATTTAAACGTTTTTTTGAATTTTAACTCTCGGAATCACTAACTTTCAACCTAATAATTTCCAAATAAACATTAGAAATTATTAAGGAATTTCCGGGGTATTACATAAGTAGACATAATGGTACAAAAAATAAATTTCTTGTGTAATTTATTAAAAAAATGAAATAAATATAAAATAACGAAAGTACCTCTTTTGTGCAAGACATGTAACTCTTAATTGGATGGAAACTGTTAGATTTGACCAAGGGGGTGCAAATCAGCAGTTTTTGACAAATTGAATAGGCAAAATTTCACAATTACAAGTTCGGAGTGTAAATTGACAATTTGAGACAAGTTCAGGGTGTATTTTGTCTATTTTACCTAAATATTATGATACATTGCAAGTATGATTACCTCATTATGTAACCAGTGAAAAGCTATGGTAAACGTTCCACGTATATAAATGAAACAAAAAACGGTGATACAAAGATCATTTAAACTCCGAAAAGGAGTACAAGTCTAACACTAATCATGTATTACGAATATGAGGGAAGGGAAATCTGTAGAGCGGACATTTGAATCTAAGAAACTTCACAAACAAGTAATTCAATTATTCACGATGTAGGGACAATATAACTTTAAGAAACAGATGACTTGTGTAAACAGAACAAAAAATGGGTACAAAAGGAGCAAATGCAAAGCCAAATGAAGAAAAATACGACGACTGGGACGGGGTTGGTATTAAAGCATCCTTAAAATAATTACAAATGCTCCAAAAATTGCTCAGTACAATAATCTTGCATTCAATGTAACAAAAATTATAATGATGATAAAAATAAGAAATTATACTATGCCTGAACCAGCTGTGGGCATGCAAGTTTCAGAAAAGTGGCATTCGTTTGTGCAGCACAAGCCTGGGCCATTAAAGTTTTATCAGTTCCAGGAGGTCCATACAAAAGCACTCCCTTTGGTGGGCGAACCCCTAATTTCTGAAATCGCTCCTTGTGTGTCGTGGGTAAAACAATTGCCTCAACCAGTTCTTGAATCTGTTGCAGCCAAAAAAAAAAACAAGTATTAGGATGCAGAGTCCAAATATTTGGTGGATACAAACAGTGTGCAAGTCAGCAGAGCATGCTTGAAGCTGGAAACTTGCCTGTTTCTCTAGCCCTCCGATATCATTGTAATCTTCAGTTGGTTTCTCATCAACCTCAATAGCCTTCACTCGGGAATCATACTCGGATGGCAAAGCATCCAAGATCAGGTAACTATCTTTTTTCACACCAACTAGATCTCCAGGCTTTAATTTATCAGGGTCAACAAGCCCAACAACAGATAGAAAGATTGTTCTGCAGTAAATAAAAACTGTTGAAATAGTATTTTTCCCTTGATTTATCAATTACAGATATTACAATATATATATGGTTCTACACCATCAGTTTTCCAATCTACATTAACTACCATACCCAAACGGATCCTATAATACAGCTGAACACATGATTGAGGAGTAAACAGCAACCTATGACCAAGGGAACTCTTGACATAACGAATGATCACTACCAGATACGGCCGAATAGCCGACGAAAATTTTTTCGTCGGCCATTCCATTTTTTCGTCGGCTATACCCTCTGCCGACGAAAATTTCGTCGGCCATAAGTCGTCGGTAATACGCCGTCGGTAATACCAATGGCCGACGAAAAAAAAAAATTTCGTCGGCTATAGTTAAATATGGCCGACGAGTCCAAAAATTCGTCGAGCAAACGTGGGAGAAATAGCCGACGAATTTCTTCGGGTATTTTTGAGTATGGCCGACGAAATCCATTAAGTATGGCCGACGAATTTCGTCGGCTATTGTGTTTTAACTATAGCCGACGATTTAATAAAATTTCGTCGGCTATTTTCTCAAAATATATTAATATTTTAATAGGCATAATTAGTTATAGCCGACGAAATACTAGAATTTTCGTCGGCTATACAACTTATAGCCGACGAAAATTGGTAAAATTCGTCGGCTATTCTTAAATTTTAGGCAAAAAAAAAATTAAATTATGCTTTGGATGGAGGAGGGGAAGGAGGAGGGGAAGGAGGAGGAGGCCGGAGGAGGGGAAGGTGGAGGAGGAGGAGGAGGAGGCCGGAGGAGGGGAAGGAGGAGGAGGAGGTGGAGGAGGAGGAGGCCGGAGGAGGGGAAGGAGGAGGAGGAGGAGGAGGAGAAGGAGGAGGGGAAGGAGGAGGCCGGAGGAGGAGGAGAAGGAGGAGGAGGAGGCCGGAGGAGGGGAAGGAGGAGGAGGAGGAGGGGAAGGAGGAGGAGGAGGAGGAGGAGGAGAAGGAGGGGAAGGAGGAGGAGGAGGAGGAGGAGGAGGAGGGGAAGGAGGAGAAGGAGGAGGGGGGGGGGGAAGGAGGAGAGAAAAAAGGCGGGAGGAAGCGATTTAAAAGATTTAGAAGGAGAATAGCCGACGAAATTAATATATTTCGTCGGCTATACTTTGGAAAATCAACAGCCGTTGGATCTGAGCCATCCAACGGCGGACAATAAAAAGGCGCGGATCAAGAGTTTAGCCGACGAAATACAATGTTTCGTCGGCTATACTTAGAGAATAGCCGACGAAATACAATGTTTCGTCGGCAATTCTATGAAAACATACTAAAATGCCGTTTTGAGGCCCTAAACGAACTCGAAAGCCCGAAAAAGCCCACACATCATAGCATAGCTATGAGTTTGATTCCTGGCGTCGTTCCCTTTCCGGAATGGTATCACAATCGTTATTCGGACGCCGGATGCCAAATCTGCAGTAAACCGGGTTTTGACTGATTTCATTATTTCGGCACACGGATTTTATCGGAATCTTGTCATTTTTCAATCGTAGACGTATTTCATTATTTCGGTCATATCTTATTTGACGACATATTTGCATTTGAAGAGTGTACGTATAGTAACTATTTGAAACTATACATTCACTTAAACACTTAGTAAACAAGTTAAGGACATTAGTGCATATGTTCCGATTTTGAATCTAAAAGTTTGGAAAATCTATTCCAACCGTCAGATATCACCGTTAAGATTAAATACATGTATGAAAAAAAATCCAACTACATCTGACAACGTTAAAGGCTCGATCGGGACGGTCAACCGGGTGAGTCAAACCTCTAAACGCTTTAAAACGGAAATTGGCCCGTCTAAATGACGTTTTTTGGCCTGATCTTCAATAGAGAATAGTTTCAGATTGATGAGACGCGACTAATCGTATAAAAATTTTCCTCAAAATATTTACCGACCGTCAGGCTACCCATAGGAAAACGGGAGTAAAAAACAGTTAACCGCAACATTCGGCACACAGATTTTGTCGGAATCTTCCCATTTTTCAACCGTAGCCGTATTTCAATATTTTGGTCATGTCTTATTTCACGACACATTTGCATTTGAAGGATGAAGCAATGGTTTGTCGATAGTGATAGAAAATGGAAACTGCTCTTTTTTTGTTTTTTTTTTTAATCATAGCCGACGAAATCAAACCTAGTATTCGTCGGCTATTCTTTTGTCGTTTTCTGTCAAAAATAATCGTATAATTATTTTTTTAAAAACTTATGGCCGACGAAATACTTAATTTTCGTCGGCCATTGTTCGTAAAATAATTATTTTTAAACAACGTATGGCCGACGAAATAATTAAGTTTCGTCGGCCATTATTCGTAAAATAATTATTTTTAAAAAAACTTATGGCCGACGAAATAAAAAAATTTCGTCGGCCATTCTTCCAAAAGTTTATAGCCGACGAAAACTTTAAATCATCGGCCATTATAGGAGTATAGCCGACGATTTTTCATTTTTACCGACGACAAAAATTTTCGTCGGCCATTCTTGGGAATAGCCGACGAAAAATGTGTTTCGTCGGCCGTTTTTTTTTTTTCGTCGGCAAAGCCCTTTTTTCTTGTAGTGGATACGCTTGACAGCGACTAGATGATGATCACAAGGTTGACTCATAAATTGAGAGACTTGATTGACCACAAACGCTAAGTCAAGAGGGGTGATTGTAAGATACTGTAAAGACCCAACTAGTTCTCGATACACATTAGGATTCTGAAGAACAACCCCAGAGGTAGAGTGAAGATTAGACTTGGCAGACATGGGTGTGGACGCAAGCTTGCTATACAGGAGATCATGTTTGGAAAGAATGTCATGAGCATATTTCACCTGATTGATGTGCAACCCATTAGACTGCCTAGTAACCTGTAAGCCCAGAAAATAATGCAAAGGACCAAGATCCTTGATGTCAAAACCTTGGCCTAGGGCAACAATGAACTGTTGAAGTAGTTGATCATTGCTACCTGTAACAACAATGTCATCTACATAGAGGAGAAAATAAATTTGATGTGGCCCATGACGATAGAGAAATAGAGATGAGTCAGCAAAACTTTGAATGAACCCAAAAAAAAGCAAGAAAGAACTCATGCGCTGGAACCAGGCACGAGGGGCCTGTTTCAAGCCATTGAGTGCCTTGTTCAACTTGCAAACATGAGTAGGTCTAGACGAATCAACAAGACCAGGGGGCTGGACCATGTATACATTCTCGTTAAGAAAACCATGAAAAAAAACATTTTTGACATCTAACTGCCTAAGAGACCAACCACGAGACACAACAACAGTTATGACTGTACGAATAGTAGCAGGCTTAATGACAGGACTAAAGGTTTCAGTGTAGTTGATACCTTGCTATTGATGGAAGCCTTTGGCAACAAGGCGAGCCTTGTACCTCTGTACGGAGCCATCAAACTTCCTTTTAATCCGAAAAACCCATTTGCAGCCGACTGGATTGTGGGATGAAGAAGAGGGTACTAGAGTCCACGTGTTGTTTTTGAGGAGTACATTGATCTCTTCGGTCATTGCAGCACGCCATTCGGGTTTTTGGGCTGCCTGTGAGTAACATGTAGGTTCAGCCATCTCAACAAGGGTGAGTAGAGCCTGAGGAATAGGATATCATACAGTACCATCAGAGCGTTGCCTGGGCTGAACAATACCTTCGTGACGCCGAGTTACCATTGGATGATATGGTGCAACAGCCGGTGGAGCAGCGTCGACGACTGGCGGAGGAGCCTCGACGGCCAGTGGAGGGGCAGCAACGACCTGCGGAGGGGCATCAACGACCTGTGGAGGAGCCTCGACGGCCGGTTGAAGGGCGTCGTCTACTAGCAGAGGGGCTGTAGTCGGAGGCGCTGCGGGCTGAGGAGAGGCAGAGGCCGGTGGAGGAGAACCCGGAGGAGAACCCGAAGGAGGGATATGAGTTAGTGGAGGTAGACGACAGCGACTGTACTAGAGCAGTGAAGCAGATGGATCGGGCGCCAGTGATTGAGGGGAGGTGAGGCCCGTAGCAGGAACGGAGGTGAACAGAGGTTGTAGTTGAGCAGCTCGGGGAGGACATGCAGTCGGAAGCGGAAGAGATCGAAGATCTTGAGTGCTGGTGGGAGGGCCGGGAAGAGAAGCCGAGCTGGTGGAGTGGGGACAGGCAGCCGGAATCGGCGATCCATCAGAAGCTGGATTGGTGTGAAGATGAGCTGGAGGAGGTAGCAGCATGGTTTGGGGCGGAGAGGACTGCGAGGCAGTCTGATGTGATGAAGATTGTTGTTGAGGAGAAGAGAAGGTGGAAGCTGGGCTTGGGCCGAATGGCAGTAATGATGGGCTCGGCAGGGTGGCCTGCGGAAGAGGTGATGGATGTGGACTGGATAGCAGAATGAACTCAAAATCACCAGTATTAGAATTTGATGGTACCTGGAAGTGCTTGTAAGGAAAATTGGTTTCGTTAAATAAAACATGACGCGAGATATAAACGTGATTGATGTTTGGATTGAGACACCGATAACCTTTATGTTGAGGACTACAACCAAGAAAGACACACTCAACAGTACGACTAGAGAATTTGTTAGAAATAGTATCACCAAGGTAAGGAAAACATGAGCACCCAAACACACGAAGGGAAGAATACGAATGCGGATGACCATAGAGACGAGTGTGGAGAGCATCCCAATGGAGAGTTGGAGTGGGAAGAAGATTTATGACATACGAAGATGTTGTAACAGCCTCAACCCAAAGATTTTGAGGCGCACTCAAGGTGAGAAGAAGAGTGCGAGCCATAGTGGCAATATGACGATGTTTTCTTTCAGCAAGCCCATTTTGTTTTGGAGTGTATGGACAAGAAATTCGTTGTTGGATGCCCAAAGAGTCACAAAACTGAGAGAAGGCTTTGTTGACATATTCTGTGCCATTGTCACTTTGGAGGTATTGGACAGAATTGTGAAACACATTGCGAATCATGGTAACCAATTTTTGAAAACATGTAAGGACCTCATTTTTCCGACGCATTGGATAAAGCCATGTATAACGGGAAGATTCATCGGTGAAAAGAACATAATATCGAAAACCAGAGACAAACAAGACGGGAGACATCCATACATCACTATGAATGATAGAAAATAGAGAGGAAGCAGAAATATGATTGGAGGGAAAAGATAATTTATGAGACTTGCTAAGTGCGTAATTATCACAAAAATAATTAAGCGAAAAATTGGAACCTATAGTAGAGCCTAAACGAGCCAAAACGGAAGAGGAGGGATGACCCAGGCGATTGTGCCAAAGAGACGAGTGAACAGAGGAGATGGTGGACTCAGAGGACAAACAAAGAGGATAAAGACCATCTTTACACGGACCCTGAAACAAGAGACGACCAGTACGTGAGCAATAAATTTGATAATAATCAGGAGCAAACAAGAAGAAGACAAGATTATCTTTCGTAAAACGAGCAACAGAGAGAAGGTTTTTACGAATCGATGGAATACGAAAGACATTGAGGAGAGAAAATTCAGAAGAACCTAAGGATAATGGAAGGCTACCAGTATGAGAAATAGACATTGAGTCCCCGTTACCCATATAAACATCATGAGGTCCACTATAAGGTTGTGGATTGCTGACATGCATGGCTGTCATGTGATGAGTCGCACCAGTGTCGTGGTACCAATTGGGATCAGCAGCAGAATGAAGACCAGCGAACGGAACAGTAGTGTTCAGGCCAAAATATTTGTGTGGGCATTGAGAAAGCTCATGAGGATTAGAATGAGAGAAGGGTTGCTGCTGAAGAGCCGGTGCGAAAAACGAAGGATGAGTATGGTGAGGCAAGTATTTGTAAGGATCACGACTATGATGAAACAATGTTGAGGCCATGAGGACAAAAGAAATTGGAGGAAGAGAATTGAAAAAGAAGGAAGACAGGATCAGATAGGTATTCCTAAACTACTGATACCATGTTGAAATTGTATTTCCCTCGATTTATCAATTACAGAGATTACAATATATATATATGGTTCTACACCATCAGTTTTCCAATCTACATTAACTACCATACCCAAACTGATCATATAATACAACTGAACACATTTAGAACAATATCAAAACAAATGCTATAATTAAACAGGTACAACTATAGACAATTGTCATTACAGATCCAACATTTATGCCACAGCATTAGTGCTATTAGATATGGAAGATTCTTGTTCACTAACAAAAACCAATACAGTTAGTTAGGTCCAAAATAAACTCTATCAAATTTGAAGAAAATCATGGGACAGCTACATGCTGGGCTACCCCCGAGTTCAACAAAGTCTAAGAAAGTTCATGTAGACAGATTAAAAACTAGAGTATATCTATACCGCAAGGCAAGGGAAGAGTTTGCAGCATTGCAAAGTTCACCGCATTTTGTTTATGGATAGTAGAACACTTGACCTTAATTTGCATTCACCTATGTTGCATGGACACGGACACGGACACGGCGCCTCGACACGGCGCGACACGGCGACACGGCAAATCCCAAAAATCGATCATTCTACACGGCTTGGACATGGCAAATAAATAATAATTTATATATTTTTAATACATAAAATAAATTGATAATTTCTGCCTATTTGTACTGGTAATCTCCAAACTCATGCATTCCAAAAGTCCTCAACTCCAATCCTAACCCGGCTTCCTCCCATCAATTTCTCACCAAAACAAATCCCCTCAGTACCAATATACTATAACCGAAAACGACACCGTTTTCCTCTAGAAACCTCCACACTAGCTGGCAGTGACTTGTCACTTCATTCCCAAAAGAAGAAGAAAGCAAAAAGCCTCTCTCTCTCTCTCTCTATCTGCGATGAAGAAAACAATGCCCAGAGTTGAGGAGATCAACTCCATCTTCTCTTCACTCTTTTTCTATTTCTCCCCAACTCACCCACCACCGACCTCACATCCCTCCCTCAGAATCAAACTCTCTCTCTCTCTCTCTCTCTCTTTCCCGAAGCTTCAATCCCAAGCTGACAAGCTCAACTCACCTCACCATTTTCTTCTTCTTCTTCTTATTCCCCCAATTTCCCGATCCAAAATCCTGGATCGGACCGCCGCGATGGGCTGCACGCAATCCAAGATCGATGTGTCCCACACCCGGCCCAGGTCATCCACCCGCCGTCGCCGTCATCGCTTTCGATTCTTTCCTTGCTGTGCCTCCGCCGCTTCCGAATTTCGCTTCCGCGCCGCTTCAGCGGGCAGCCAACATGCCCGAAATCAAGCCCGACCCAAAGACCCGGTACAAGCTCCCCAAGCAGATCATCGAGGAGGAGGACGAGGATGAGGAGATTACACTGGCGAGAGCTTGAGAGTGAGAACCCGGAGCCGGAGCAAGAGCCAGAAATGAATTTTTTTTTTCCTGACGTGGCGTGTCTAAAAATGAGGTGGCGTATCGGTCAAAGTGTCTAAAAGTCAATATTGGCCGATACGCCAGATGACGTGTCCGACACCGTATTTTCCCGTGTCATGTCGTGTCGCCGTGTCGGACACTCTGATTCGGCGGGTTTTGCCGTGTCCATGCAACATAGGCATTCACTGATAGCAATCCATTTTTACCAATCAAAATGACTAAATCTTTAACTTGTGAATGAGAAACTTCCAAGTCTAACTCAGCTCTCAAGTTCATTCTAGCAGAACATATCACCATTTCATTGGAAAGCTTCATCCCTTTCCTAATAGTTGAAGCTAGTTCCGTTGCATTCCTGGCACTTGCAAAGTCGGCATGAACTTTAGATTTCCATTTCTCCCATATTTTCTGTAGTTCAATATCAGAATGCATTTGTATGTTTTCATAATTGTCTCCAGGAGAGAAATTATCCTCACCAATACCACCATTCAAGAAGCCAGCAATAATAATCATGAGGTCAAAATAAGGTGTAATGACATCAAAATTACCCAACCTACATAATGGAGACACCAAACCAAGCTCTGGTTTGCAAAATGCATCCTGCACAGTTAGCTGCTGCAGCAGGATACCATCAACACTAGCTGACAAATCAGGCTCGATATACCCGTGCTATTATGAACTGACGATGATGTCGTGGTAACAGACGTAGCAATTGGGATCTCTAACGAGGTTGGAGTGGGAGACCTCCTTTTGCTCTGGAATATCGGAAATCAGTTTTGTTACCGCCGGTTCACAAGTACCAATCGGAGTATCAGGACCCACATAGAGCTGACAAATCAGTTTTGATACTAATAGTTTTTGTTTACGAGTTGAAAAAGCCGAGCCAAACAGCATAATGGTGATCTTGATTCGAAACACATGAGGAGTTGATGGTTGGCCTTAGCCATTCTATCTCTGTAGTTATCTGTATTTTTACTTGTGTATATTTACAAATAGGAAGCATTTGCTGCATTTCTAGAGCGCTTATACTGTGACAGTTCATTTTCTCAAACACACCAACCAAAAGCAAAGCAATCTAATTATGGCTGAACCTTCCCACCTCAAAAAAGTTGAGCCTTCTTCCTCCAAGAAGGGAACAAAACTCACCTACACGGCTACACGGTCAACTTATTCCGATCAAGAATCGAACAGAGGGGAGAGCGTTCTCCAATGTTGGAAGAGACTTCGACTTTGAATTGATATAGAGAAACGGATTTCATTAAAACTACTAGTCTCGTACCAGTGCGATGCACGTGTTGTTGGTGAATAGAAGAAAAACGTAGAATTCAATTTGTTTTTACCTTTTTTTATTTTGTTTCATATTTTTTTTTTATAACATAATTATTTTATGTAATTTAATTTAATACGAAGAATAAAATAGGCATAACACAATTTGATGGTATTTCTAAGGACCGGACTTTCTAATAGTAGAGACGAAAGGCAAAATGGGCAAAGAATGTCAAAGTATGGGCATATATCAGGTTCTGTCTCCCCATTTACTTCACTAGTTAGCCTTTTTTTACAGCGTGTTCTATCCCAAAACAGCGTTAAACCCTTTTCAATTTTAAACCTTCATCTTCTTTGTTTAACCCTCAAATCTCCTTCACCATAATCGCCAGGGAAACCCTCGTTTTCGCTTCAATCGTTTCATTCTCAGACGCCCAAGTCGCTAATTGTTGAGGTGAGTTCAATCGTTTTCGATACTAATAGTCTTCAAAATCATAAACCCCTTCTTTGGGTTCCGAGGAGATCCGCCGGAAAATCAACCAAACCCAGGCGACTCCAGTCTTCATGCTCTCTCATACTTCGCCGTTCGGTATCCGCCACCACAATGAATGCCGCACTTCCGCCGCCGCTCAACCCCCAACGGACTCCACTCCGCCACACCTTCAACCACACCTCTTCCATGGCGGCCATCATAATAAGAGTACGAAATCTCAACACTCCTCAATTTAATCACGGCTTAATTCACTTGAAACTTTAATTCTCCGCGATTAGTATTTCAATTTCTCGTTTCCCTACTATTTTGAAGCTCAAATTACACTACGGATTGGTTGTTTACTGTCTGATAGGATTTAGGGTTTTCGTATAAAAAAAATGAGTTAGAATCAGTTATTGAGTTGGTGTTGCGTTTCACATTATTGTCAGGGACTCTTTGTGAGCTTTATAGTACTGTAGTGACTTCCTCTACGATGGAAGTTGACGCCGGAACTCCGAATTCACTACTTCCATGTCAGCAGAAGAAGAGGAGGACCGGAGTTCCGTCAGCCAAGACTTTTGGTGGTGGTAATGTCGGTTTAGCCTACCTACCGACTCTTGAAGCGGCTGATTACTATATGCAGCCTTCCTTGGAGGAATTGGCTGCACGAGAGCGTGTGGAACCTGGTTCTTGTAGCCGAGTATTGGACTTTACGGTTGGGAGGTTCGGTTACGGAGCCGTCAAGTATCCTGGGGAGACTGATGTTAGGGGTTTAGATTTGGATAAAATTGTGCAGTTCCGGAGACATGAGGTGATTGTGTATGAAGACGAGAGTGGCAAGCCTTTGGTTGGCGGGGGACTTAACAAGCCTGCTGAAGTAACTTTGATGATACAGACAAGGCTGTCATATGTTGACCAGAGGCAGAAAGACAATATTGTGAAAATATTGAGGCAAAGTGTGGAGGAACAAGGAGCTCATTTTGTTTCGTTTAATCCGGAAAATGGGGAGTGGAAGTTCTTTGTTAACCATTTTAGCAGATTTGGGTTGAGTGAAGAAGATGAAGAAGATATGATGATGGAAGATACTGATGTAGCTGAAGATCCTCCGGAATTGAACCATGAAGAGATGTCTGAGGCTGATGAAGGAAACCTAATGGATCCTGCTGGAATTGTGCTTTCACATTCTCTTCCTGCTCATCTCGGGCTTGACCCCATTAAGATGCAAGAAATGAGAATGTTGATGTTTTCCGATATGGACGAGAAAGCCGAGGATTTTAAAGAATTACCTACACAATATAATCCATCATTGGGTAAAGAATACTCGAGATCTCCTTTACAAAATGATCAAGGGATTAGTTATCGATCTACTCCACCAGTTGTGCGAAAGACCCCTCTAGCATTGGTCAAGTACAAGCATGGTAGTTTTGATTCAAACTCTCCTGGAGCCATTCTAATGGCCCAGGAAAATAAAGCCTTACCATTGAAGACACTAACAGAAGGTTTTAAGCTTGATCTCAGTAAAGAAACGCCAGTAACTAGAAAAGATTCTCGCAACATAGTTGATGCAGGTTTGTTAATGGGTAGGTCATTTCGAGTAGGATGGGGCCCAAATGGAGTTCTTGTCCATGCTGGCACACCAATAGGTAGTAACGACTTCCAAAAGGTGCTGTCTTCTGTAATTAATATAGAGAAAGTTGCTATTGACAATGTTGTCAGAGATGAAAATAACAAGGTTAGAGCAGAACTTGTTGAAACAGCTATCACTTCTCCATTGGAGCTTCACAAGGGACTATTTCATGAAACAAAAGAAGTTGAAGTCGGATCCTTCAATCTGAGACTTCAGAAGCTTGTCTCGAATCGTTTTATGCTATCAGATGTTTGCAGGAGCTATGTAGATATTATTGAAAGGCAGCTGGAGGTTCCTGGTTTATCTTCCTCTGCTTGTTTGGTTTTCACACATCAAATTATGATATGGGAATTGATTAAAGTTCTTTTCTCTGAAAGGGAAAATGGAGTGAAATTGGAATCTTATGGTGTTGATGATGAGGAAGAAATGGTGCAGGATGAGAAGCCCCCCTCACAAGAAACTGACCCTGAAGCATTTCCTCTTATTAGGAGGGCTGAGTTCAGTTACTGGTTGCAAGAAAATGTGCACCATCGAGTAGAAGAAATCATCTCCTTGAATGAGTCCAATTATCTGGAATCTATATTATTACTTCTGAGTGCGCGGCAGCTGGATGAAGCTGTAGAACTGGCTGCTTCTGAGGGAGATGTGAGATTGGCTTGTTTGTTAAGTCAGTCTGGTGGGTCCATGGTTAATCGTTCTGACATCGCACAACAGCTTGAGCTTTGGAGGATCAATGGACTGGATTTCAGTTTCATTGAAAACGATAGGATAAGGCTTTATGAGTTGCTTGCTGGAGATGTCCATGGTGCTTTCCAAAATATTAAAGTTGATTGGAAGAGGTTTTTAGGGTTATTGATGTGGTATCACCTAGCACCTAATACTCCATTACCCGTTGTTTTCTGCACATATCAAGATATTCTTAATGAAAATAAGGCTCCATACCCGGTTCCTGTTTATATTGATGGACGCGTATTAGAGACTGTGCCTCGGACTGCAGAGAAACGATATGACCTATCATATTACCTTATGATGCTACATGGCAGTGAAGATGGTGAAGTTGATTTCCTGAAGACCATGTTCAGTGCGTTGTCGTCAACATATGATCCACTTGATTACCATATGATCTGGCATCAGCGTGCTGTGTTGGAAGCTGTTGGGGTCATCAGTGCCAATGATCTTCATGTTCTTGACATGTCATTTGTTTCCCAGTTGTTGTGTCTTGGGCAATGCCATTGGGCCATCTATGTGGTCCTTCACATGAACCATTGTGAAGACTTTCCATATCTTCAGGCTAATCTTATTCGCGAAATTTTGTTCCAATATTGTGATTCTTGGAGCTCTCAAATATCACAACGGCAATTCATTGAGGACTTGGGTATTCCTAAAGTGTGGCTTCATGAGGCTATGGTAAGTAAATTCATTCTGTTTTTCTTTTTTGCATGTCTCTGATTCAATGGTGACCAAGCCCCTTCCTTGTGCCCTTTGTTTTATCAAACTTGGAACACAATGGTTTTGTGACCTTCAGAAAACAAATGTAAATTAACTTTAGGTTCTCTTACAAATTTGTTCAGATGCATCTATTATACTCAGTTTGAAACCCTTATTGAATCCCTTTCCTGCTGTGACTCACTTTGTATCTGTGACTGCTTTGATCTGAAAGTTGAGAAAATTGAATTGGTTTTACTGGTCTTCGTACTCACACAGCATACAGTTCTTGTGGTTGAATAATTTCTTTTGATGTTTGCAGGCAGTTTATTTCAATTATTATGGGGATCTTTCAAAGGCACTTGAACACTTTATTGAATATGAAAACTGGCAGAAAGCTCATTCTATTTTCGTAACTTCTGTTGCTCACACATTATTCTTGTCAGGTATGATTTAATAGCTACTATGTAATATCTGCTCCCCTCTTTTACATCCCCTTGGACAAATATCTACAAAATGTCACTACTATAATTTACTGTTATAGGTGTTTTCATTTACTGCAAAAGCAGCTACTGCAATGTATATTAATTTATTTGCCATATTGTTGATGTTTTAAACTAACTTTTCACTCAAATCACTTCTTCCTTGGTTGAAATTAACCTGAATTATTTTTGTTTTCTTCTAATTGCAGCCAAACACTCAGAGATATGGAGGCTCGCTACTTCCATGGAGGACCACAAATCAGAAATTGAAAATTGGGACTTGGGAGCTGGCATCTACATTTCATTCTATCTAACAAGAAGTTCATTGCAGGGAGCTGATGATGCCATGAATGAACTGGTATGACAGCATGCTATATTTGATAATGCTGTAATTCTAAATTTTGGGTAAATTTCCAGCATCACCAACCTCGTAATATATTAACTACCAATTGAATTGTTTCAAACACAAATCTCGATAGTTATTCTTTTTTTCTTTGAGGTTGCTGCTTGTCATAATCTAAAGTTATGAGTGTTTTATGCTCATACATCAGTTTTCTACATTTGGCTAGGAGTTGGATACTAAAGTAATGAATATGCAGTGTCAATCGAATAGTACCTCAGCCTGATACTTCGAGATTTTGCTCTTCCTACTACCTATTTGGTTAGCAGGAGGCTGAAAATAGACATGAATGCGTATAAGGAGAAGGAGATTAATTGAAGCCTCTTAATGAGATATTGTCACATCTTTATTAAACTGTAGACCCAACCTGATTCTAAAGCCCAAAATAATTGTTATCTTTTTTTTTTCTCGAATGAGTATTTCACGCTGTAATATATATTGCAGGATTCTGTTGAAAGCAAAAATGCTGCTTCCAGAGAGTTTCTTGGTCAATTAAACCGGTCTTTGGCTGTTTGGGGTGCCAGGCTACCAATGGACGTGAGGTATGTTTAACTTTCATTGGACAGTGTTGCATGCATAAGAGTAACCATTTTCTTTATGTTTTGTCCAACTTTCACTACATGTCTGTTGGTAGTCCAAGGGCATCTACAGTGCCGTGGAAAGTTATGTTGTCATTGCCTTTTTTTCTTTCTTTTTTTTTGGATTCATCAATATTTTATCTTATGCAGTGGAATTATGTTTTGGTCTTTGAATAAAGATTTATAGTAGCTCCGCTGTGTCTTTTATTTTAGATTCCACGCTTCAACTGGGTTGTACTTTTTTTCCCTTATGGTGTAGAGTACTGTTCATAGAATCGTTTTTATGTCTAGAGATTGAGGAAGGTTGAAAACTGAACTTTTAGCACGCTGTTCAAATGGTTATGTGTGCTCTGTATGTATATGTAATTATGTATATATCTAATGGAGAAAAATTACTGTCTTATCTCAGCATAAATATTAGGGTGTCATGCTGGGCATGCTTTGCTTTCTTATGATTCTTCTATTTCTCACTAATTGGAATAAGTTCAACTAATTAGATAAATGTGAATGACAACAACTTAAAAACTGTTTCAAGAAATATATATGAGTATAGAGCACCTTGAGCATATCTCATTTTTGCTTTCCACGGTGAAATTGGTTGGTAATGCTCAGTTAGTTATTACTTTGTTTTGAAGTCTCATGTAAATGTATTTTCCGTCTTCTCCCCCTTTACAGACTTTATACTAATAATAATAATATATATAATTGTATGTAATTATCTACGCATAGATCAGTTGAAAAATATTTACCCTTTATAGGGGATTCTGATGATTGCATCGTGCTTCCGACATCTTTGGACAGACTTTATTATATATGTGTGTGTGTGTGTGTATAATTGAATGAAGTGTAATCATCTATACACAGATCAGTTGAAAAAAATTTACCGTCCTTTTTGGTGGTATAAAAATGCTGAGTTAAAATATAAACTTGACACTTACCAATGTGTTGCAGAGTCGTGTATTCAAAGATGGCGGATGAGATATGCAACTTGCTTTTGTCTAATATTAGTGAGGGCCCAACACGAGATGTTCAATTAAGTTGCTTTGACACCGTCTTCAGTGCGCCCATACCTCAAGACCTTCGCTCAAATCATTTGCAAGATGCAGTGTCACTCTTTACATGCTTTCTATCGGAAGTTGCTACATAGGTAAGCCTTCCCCTTTAGGCAGGGCTTAAAAAACATCTAAATGCTTTGTATTGAAAAGTTTGATAGGCATTGATCAAGGTGCTTTGTTTGACTTGAAATTGTAAGAAGGTTGCTGCAGCAAATCATTATTCCCTTGCATATTGTTTACTCCCTTCTATTTTTAATTATTTTCCCACTTCTCTATAAAAATGATAATGATCACTTTAGCAAATATTGTTAGGTAGTTTAAAATGGAGAGCATGCACACATAAAGTCAGTAAGGTTATTGCTTGGCGGAGCTTATGAATCCTAGAACATTTGGACTAGGTTTAGGTAGTGACTAGTGAGGTTATTGCTTGGCAATGGTTGATGATACATGCGTGTAGCAAAAACACTAATTACTGGGTTGTGAGGTTTTCTGTTAACCATATCAAAACCCATTGCTTGGTCTTTTTTTATGAAGACCAAAGCCCTCCTTATTATATTTTGCTTGGTCGTATTCTTTAAGACCATTTCATACTAGAGATTAGGAAAATATTAGTGAGAACATAGGTACTATATGATTCATCGTTCCACTTATTGTGATATATGCCACTCATAACCATATAGCTTTCACTGCATGATATCATTTAGGTTTAACACTTTACTGGCTGTTCAGTCTCATCACTTGGATAAATGCATTCTTCACCTCGGGTTACGAATGCATTTATCCAAGTGATGATATATGCCACTCATAACCATATAGCTTTGAATGCATGATATCATTTAGGTTTAACACTTTACTGGCTGTTCAGTCTCATCACTTGGATAATTATGTTCTACTAGCTGAGAGCATAATATTTGGTGCATTTTTCGGAGCATAAAGCTGCACAACCTTCCACTTCTCCTGCAAATGGCCAAAATTACGCAATAAGATGCAAACAAGATATTGCTGAGAAAATATCTTTTTTGTTCCCCTTGCTTCAGGACTGAGGAATGTAGTTAGATTTACTAAATAAAATGTAATTGCATTCTGAGAGTGTATTTTGATTGTTTCATTGGTTTCTTCAGCTGTGTCTCCCCAACCCTTTTCAGATCCTCACTCATTAAACTTGTCAATATGACTTCAGTTTTGACCACTTAACACATGGAAGATGAGAAATTTAGCCACCTTAGGCTTGTTATTATGTAAGATAATGTAAACTTAACATCACAAAGGGTGCATCTCATACTTCTCGATGATTCACTGGAAATAAGTAATCTACAAGTGGCTGAAATTTTATTGATTGCCTACAAATACCAGTTGCATGAGTTCTGTGATCTATTTACTCAGTTCTACTAGCTGAGAGCATAATATTTGGTGCATTTTTCGGAGCATAAAGCTGCACAACCTTCCACTTCTCCTGCAAATGGCCAAAATCAGCAATTTAAGACTACTTTTAACAATTACAAAATTACGCAATAAGATGCAAACAAGAAAATGAATTCAAAGTATGCAAGTCTAAATCCCGTCACATATTCCTGTGTTATGTTTCTCAAAGTTCCACATTATTTCTGTGGTCTTAAATATGGGAGCTAAATGGTGGACCTATATTTCCTAGAAGTACATTGCTATCTAGTTTAAGGTAATGAATTTCTGATCAACTATTTGATTTGCATGTAACATATATACCAGAGTTGATCATGGTGCACATTGAAGTTAAGCAACCAAGCCTGCAGTAGTAGAGAGGCTCCGGCAGCGACTTCGTGCATTTCTTTAAGTATTGTGCAGTACAAATTGGGCTGGTTTTAGAACTTGCAAATTTGATTGCGCATTTAATCATGCAGAAAGGGGATTGAGATTGCACTTCGGTCACCAAAATCATGATCATCATGACCGTAAGAACTTGCACAAGTCGCATGGAGCTATTTCCTGCCATTTTTCCTCTCTCCCTTTCCTTGATATTCTGAGACACTAAAAGAACAATCGTTTTATAGCCCTAAACCTTAGTCATGAAACCATCCTATTCCCCTAAAGTTGCTCCAGTTTTAATACCTCTCCATAATCTTAAATTTTTTGTATTAGTTGCATAAGGATTCACCTGCCCTTTGTTATGATTGAATATCTGGTTGTGTATTCAAAAGTCCACCTTTGAAGTCACCCATGAATTTTAGGGTGGGTTTGGTGCAGAGCTTATACTATAAGTATGAGGTGGGTGGGAGCAGTTTCTCATTTTCTATTGAAAATTACCCCTATTTTTTCAAAAATCTACTGACATGTTGTGTTACCAAACATAAAACTGATTTATGCTTATATGCATGATTTATACTTATAAGTAGATGAGCTTATAAGCTCCCCCAAACGCACCCTTGTATGTTTCAAGTGCAAATCATCTTTCTGCCACAAAATGCAAGCTATTTCAGATCTTCATTTAAACTAGGGGATTGCTTTCATTAATGCATCTTCTGAAGGGGCCTCGAGTATGCCAGGGACAACAACATGTATGCTACGTGAGGTTCATTCATATTAATGTCAAGCAGATCTGTCTTTTAATTTACTGGAGTGTGCTAATCTTCTTACCAAAACTTCATGTAGAGACCATTTATCAAATTTCATTACTTGGTTGTTGGCAGACACAGACCATAACAAAAAACAAGAAATGCATTTGCAGATCAAATTGTTGTGGCATGCAAAGATGCATCCTATTCTTTGGCGATGATTCGTAGACCAACAAATGTGAGTAGCACTCATCTAGGCTCATAAGTTAGGGGGCTGAATACAAATGTAGTTCCTGTTAAGAAAAATATGATACTGTAGGATATTGTGAAGTCGCCAAGTGCCTTCAGTGTCGCTAACATAGGCCAGTTGATCATGGCTGTCTGTTTCGACAAATATCAAATCTGCATATTCCTCAGCTTCTCCCATGGCAGGAACTATGATACTTGACCGGTTGCTTGACAAAATAAAAACCCGATTTCCCAAGTTATTGATTCGAGTCCATACTTTTCGTAACCGATCAAGCTGGTAAAAATGATAAATAATATTAGTCTCAATAAGAGGAATGCATGCGCAATCTATCTCCACCAAACTCTGCAAGGTTTAGGTCACGAACACCCTCAAACATTGAGGAAAGGGAAGGATCCTTGACAAAATGTTGAAGTGCAAAGCTGAAGGTGGCAATCTCTACTGATCTTCTGACATAACGAAAAGCACAGCAAATAGTTTCATCTGCATAAGCAACGTCATACACCAAGTCATATTCGAATGGATACGGATCAATTTTATACATACTCCAGTGTCTGTCTTCATTGCATGTATACATGCCTGATATCTTTTTTAGAACTTCTATAATATCGATGATAACCCATGAAAACAATACCGCAAGCAGGAGGACGCGCAGATGGAGTAGTCATGAACTTTGCTATCTCAACATTTTCGTAGTTTGGCACATGTATTGGAGGCAATCTGATAGTCTCATTACGGAAAGGATTGTAAAACAAGAACTGTATTACTTTAGTCGTCACTTTTTTCTGGCCTGTGAAGGAACACTCGAGTTCTTCGAAGAAGAGCAACAACCAACCATATTTTGAATCACAAACTTCGAGGTCGCTATTTTTTGCTTGATAATAATCAAGCAATTCTTTCAAATCTGTCTTTAGGATTCTGTTAAGAGGGTAAGTTCGGTTTCTCGAAAGATTGGTGAAGAAATTGATTTTCATTAATTTCTTTCAATTACAGAATGATACATATATACTGCTATTCAACCAGCTATGGAAATAATCTACATTTAATATAAATTGATACAGCACAGAATTAGGAATCAATTAAGATTGGTGAATCACTCTTGATTAATGTGAAGGAGTGATTTCAGCTAACAGAAGCCCGTGAGTGATGGAAGAGACTGCAGCCGTGATTTCATACTGCCTTGATTGCCATATCAGCCTGTGTCTGAGATTTATCAGTTTCAACATCCCCCCTCAAACTGGGCAGGCCTGGATGCACAAGTTTGGTAGACAGAATCTGATGACGATAGGGCTGGGCGCGGGCCGAGCCGAGCCCAAAAATCTCAAAACCCGGCCCAAAACCCGACTCTCTCGGTCCGAGCCGAGCCGGGCTTTTTCCAGGACAAGGACCGGCCCGGGACCGAGCCCGACGAGCCGAGCCGAGCCCTCTGGCTTTTTCGGGCCCTGAAAAAACCTGTTCTGAGTATGCAGCAAATACTTTAAAGTTGCTAACTTGCTATTTGCAAAGATTACCAAGAAAGAGTTGACGAACAGAAACAGGCTAGATAGTATTATCATATTCATGATCCTCTAAAACAGTTATAGGCCAAAGCAAATCAATAAACCTCATTAACTTCAAAAGAAAACTCTTCAACATTTCAAATCTGTTGAGGAGACGAGCTGAGGAGAGAGCCGGGCCAGGGGACGACGAAAGAGCCGGGCTTTCGGGAAGAGAGGCGAGGAGAGAGGAGGGAGGAGGGGAGATGGAGGGAGGAGGCGCAGTGGAGATTGAAGAGGCGAAGAAGACAGACGCGGAGGAGGCTGAGAAGGAGGGAGGATGCGAAGATGGAGACAGAGGGAGGCGACTCGCGAGGGAAGGAAGAGCCGGAGGACGGAAGTTATGCCGGTCTTGGAGGAGGCGACTAGCCGGAGGTGGCAACTGGAGCGGGTGGAGCTTGGAGGAGCCGAAGAGGACGACGAACGGACGTTTGGACTTTGGAGGAACCGGGCCTGTGTTTGTCTAGGTTTGGAGTTTGGACCCTTTTTTTTTTTAATATATATATTAAACAATCGGGCCGAGCTTTCGGTTCCAAAAAAAACAGGGCCCGAGCTCGGACCGAATTTCCTATTTTCGGGCCGGTCTTTAAAAAAGTTGAGCTCGGCTCGTTTCGAGCTTTTTTCTGGTTTTCGGGCCGGGCTTTCGGTCCTTCGGGCCCAAACGCCCAGCCCTAGATGACGATGTTTGTGTAATGGTTTGGTAAGCAAATCAGCAGGCTGGTCAGCAGTAGGAATATAACACACTCTATGACTACCACGAGCAGCCTTCTCACAAACATAGTGATAATCAAGCTCAATATGATTGGTGTGTGCATGAAAAATAGGATTGGAAGCCATATATGTAGTGTTCATGTTATCACAGTGTAACAAAATAGGAAACTGAACACGTGCACCAAGTTCATACAGTAAATAGCCTAACCAGGTGGTTTCGGCACTTGCATGAGCCAATGAGCGATACTCAGATTCCGCACTGGACCGAGCTATAGTAGGCTGCTTTTTGGAGCACCAAGAGATGAGACTAGATCCAAGATGGACAAGATAGCCCGATGTAGACCACCTAGTGGATGGACAACCAGCCCAATCGGCATCCGAATATGCAGAGAGCTGAACCGGTTGAAGTTGAGGCTTAATCAACAAACCATGACCAAGTGTTCCCTTAACATAGCGAAGAATTCGCATTGCAGCAACCAAATGAGGAGAGCGAGGCTGACTCATAAATTGAGACACCATGTTAACAACAAAAGTGATGTCAGGACGAGTAATATTGAGGTACTGTAGTGACCCAATAAGCTCACGGAAAATGTACTGTTGGATATTCTAGCAAGGGACCATCAGTGTCACTGAGCTCAAGTTTAGCAGACATAGGTGTAGCAACTGGCTTACTCAATAAAAGATCATGCTTGGTCAAAAGATCAGTAGCGTATTTGAGCTGATTGACATGGAGACCATCTGGACGAGTAGTAACCTGGAGACCTAGAAAGTAATGCAAAGGACCTAAGTCCTTGATGTCAAATCCACGACCCAAACAGTCGATAAAACTCTGAAGAAGACGATTATCACTTCCGGTGACCACAATGTCATCAACATAGAGTAAAAAATAAATCGTATGGGAACCATGGCGATAAATGAATAACGAAGGGTCAGCAACACTCAGAATAAAGCCAACATATAACAAGAATGTTGAAACCAAGCGCGAGGGGCCTGCTTCAAACCATAAAGCGCCTTGTTCAACTTGTAGACATAGGTAGGATTTGAAGAATCCACAAAACCAGGTGGCTGGACTATGAACACATCCTCATGAAGAATGCCATGGAGAAAGGCATTCTTAACATCTAATTGCCGAAGAGACCAACGTCTAGAGACAGCAATGGTAAGCACAGTGTGAATAGTAGCAGGCTTAACAACTGGACTAAACATTTCACCAAAATCAATACCTTACTGTTGATGGTAACCTTTAGCAACCAGACGAGCCTTGTACCTTTCAATGGAGCCATCGGACTTCCGTTTGATCCGAAAAACCCATTTACAGCCAACAGTGTTCTGAGAAGACGAAGGAGGCACCAAAGTCCACGTGTTGTTCTTGAGCAAAGCATTGATTTCTTCCGTCATTGCCTGTCACCATTTCGATTTCTGAGAAGCTTGAGAATAACACGAAGGTTCAACAGTGTCAGCCAAAGAGAGTAAAGCATGAGGCACCGGATAACGAACAGTACCATCCGTGGGCTGTCTGGGTTTGACAATGCCTTGCTGAAGACGAGTAGTGACCCCAGGGCATTGGGGAAGAGCAGCGGCAGGTGCAGGAACAGCAATGGGTGCGTCAGGCTCGGGTCCGGGCTCAATGACAGTAGCCGGATCCAGTGCGACCAAAGCGGGCGGAACGGAGCCGGATGCGGTGGAAACGAAGCCGGGGTCGGTCAGAGAAGAAGAGAGTACCGCAACGGAGGAAGAAGTGGGGATGGCAGAAGGCAGGATCGTAGGTGCAGAAGGCTGGGCATTGGGCTGCAGCGGTGGGGCTGCGGCGACTAGCGCGGTCAGAAGGCGACGGCGGGAATAGCGGATCAGCGGTGGTGACGGCGAAGGCTGCGGCGGTGCTGTGGAGGAAGGTGGATCGAGATGATGAACAAGGGAAAGATCAACGGGGGAAGATTGAGAGGTTGAGATGGATGTAGGTGCGTGAGATGAGTGCACTGGAGGGCCTGAGTGTGATGGACTGGGCCTGGAGTCAATGACGTCATATGAAGATGACGATGGACTCGGCAGTTGGGCCTGCGGAGGAACATGATAGGATAAGGATACCAATTCAAGTTGACATGGAGATGACCCCTGCAAATCTTTATAAGAAAAATGCGATTCGTTAAACAAAACATGATGCGACACATAGACTCGACCTGTTTGACGATTGAGACACTTATAACCCTTATGAGTAGGACTATACCCGAGAAAGACACACTCGACACTTTTAGTAGAAAGCTTATTGGAGACATAAGGACCTAAATGAGGATAACAAGAACAACCAAAGGTACGAAGAAGAGAATAAGATGGGGGAGTGCCGTAGAGACGTTGATGAGGAGTGACCCAATTAAGAACAGGAGTAGGGAGAATATTAATGAGGTGGATGGAGGTTAGAACCGCCTCAACCCATAAAGTAGGAGGAGCCCCAGCGATGTGAAGGAGAGTACGAGCCATGGTAACAATGTGTTTGTGCTTTCTCTCAGCTAGCCCATTTTGTTCAGGGGTATGTGGACAAGAGAACCGTTGTTGAATACCCAGAGTTGTGCAAAAATGGGAAAATGCATTATTGACATATTCCGTGCCATTGTCGCTTTGTAGATACTTGATGGTCCCATTAAAGAGATTGCGAATAAGAGCGACAAGAGTTTGAAAATGTGTAAGCACTTCATTTTTACGGTGCATGGGATAAAGCCAGGTGAAACGAGAGAATTCATCAGTAAAGAGAACATAATATTTGAAACCAGGTACTGAAAGTGAAGAAGACATCCACACATCACTATGAATTATTTGGAACAAACAAGTAGCAGGATTTTTATTGGAAGCAAATGGTAATGAGATTTACTGACAACACAATCAGGACAAAAATTATTACAGGAGGACGAAGGGATGATTTGTAGACTTCAAGGAGGACAAGACAGCAGCGGAAGGGTGACCAAGACGTTGATGCCACAAGGATGAGGTAATTGTGGCAAGGGCGTGAGGAGAGGACGGAAGGGAGGACAGAGATAATGGATAGAGGCCATCTTTACAAGGGCCCTGAAACAAGAGAGCATGAGTGAGTAAACAACGAATTTGATAAAAATTTGGTGCGAATAGGAAATAAACAAGATTATCTTTAGTGAATGTGGCAACTGACAACAAATTTTTACGAATAGAAGGGATTTGCAATACTCTCTCTAGGGAAAATTTCTTAGCACCCAACAAAAGAGGAAGGTTACCATAATGAGAAACCGACATAGCATCACCGTTTCCCATATAGACATTGTGAGGACCACCATAATTCTGAGGATTTTGGACAGGCATTGAGGTCATATGGTGGGTAGCACCAGTGTTAGAGTACCAGCTTTGATCACCAAAGAAATGAGCACCAGCAAATGGAGGAGCAGAGGATGGGCCAGAGAACTGATGCGGGCAATGATGAGGTCCATGCTGATTTGTATTACAGTTCAAACACCATTGTGGGCCTTGAAGGCTGGGACCAGGCCCAAGAAGACCATTGGACCAAGGAGGACGAGTGGACCAAGGCTGAGAGGGATATTGATAGAATGAACCCTGGTGATTAGGAAAACCACGGCCTCCACAGCCACGACCGCGGCCACGACCAGGAAAACCACCGCGACGACCTTTGCCATGGTAATCACGGCGGGGCTGAGCATCAGAACCAGGACCACGGGGCTGAGCAACCACCTCAGGAGATTGGGCAGGCGGGGAAGCGGACTGGAAGAGAGCCGTTGTCGTAGCATCAGATCGGCGATTTTGCTGACTATCAAAGGAGAGTATACGGCCACGAAGCTCCGAGAAGCCGGGAAGGCGATCCAACTGGGCAATAGCTGTCCTCAACATGAGGTAATCCTGACCAAGACTTGTGAGAGTAGCAACAACCAAATCTTTTTCAGAAACAGGTTCACTAATTGCATCAAGGGAATCGGCCAAAGACATAGCATGCTCAAGATAATCAACAACAGATTGGGACCCCTTCTGAAGATCGAATAGCTATAGACGGAGACTGGTGGAGTTAGCAATAGATTGTTAGGCAAAATGTTGGGCAAGACAATCCCAGATACCTTTGGAGGTATCAAAATTGGTGGTGAGTCTGGCAACTTTTGGGGTGGGAGAGGTGGTGAGAGTACTGACAATTTGTTGGTCAATAGTGATCCAATCATCATATTTAGGATTGTCTTCTGTGCGTGCAGGGTTACCATCACTAGCCGGAGTCGTGATGGTGGTGGGAGGCATCGGGATGGAGCCATCAACATAACCCCAAAGTTTGGCACCACGAAGATATGGTTTGAGCTGTCGGAGCCAAAGGAGATAATTAGTTTCATTTAATTTGATAAATTGAGAAGTATTTTGATGGATTGTTGGTGGGGCAGAAGTGGCCATAACGGCAACAGGGAGAGAGAGACTCGAGAAGAAAGAAAAACAGGTATGAGAATCCTAAACCTAAGCGACTGATACCATGAAGAAATTGAGTTTCATTAATTTCTTTCAATTACAAAATGATACATATATACTAGCTGCTATTCAACCAGCTATGGAAATAATCTACATTTAATATAAATTGATACAGCACAGAATTAGGAATCAATCAAGATTGGTGAATCACTCTTGACTAATGTGAAGGAGTGATTTCAGCTAACAGAAGCGCGTGAGTGATGGAAGAGATTGCAGCCGTGATTTCATACTGCCTTGATTGCGATATCAGTCTGTGTCTGAGATTTATCAGTTTCAACAATTGGAAATCTTGAATTCACAAGAGAATGCCAAAGAGTGAATCATCCAGGGCATACTTGCACGACAAAGAGTGATTCATTGTTTGTTATGCTGCCCTACGAGATTTTGTTTAATAGGCTTAAACTAGTTACATACTAATTTCTAAGAGCTTAGAGCTTAACTTTGTTTGATATATAAGCTGCCAAGGTATATTTTCTTTTAATCTTTGTAGTTTGTAGTGATCTTGTATAATAGCAATTGTATAAATCGTTTATGCCGTAAGGCTTACGCCTTGGTGAGGCTCTCCTGAAAACGCCTTGGCTACGCCTTAGCCTTTTAAAACATTGATATATATATATATATATATATATATATATATATATATATATATATATATATATATATCGGAGCTTTTCAAATACAGACGTCTGTATTTTAAAGTTCCGTGCGGATTTTCACTTTTTGCTCCACTTCCCGATTGAATTTCATCAAACTTCCTTCTAGACTTATCTAGATCATGTTGTGTAGATCATCTCTGCAAAATTTCAGCCAATTTGGTGATCGTTAAGGCCCTCAAACTTCAGTTTTTCTGTTACAACATGAAAAACTGAAGTTTGAGGGCCTTAACGATCACCAAATTGGCTGAAATTTTGCAGAGATGATCTACACAACATGATCTAGATAAGTCTAGAAGGAAGTTTGATGAAATTCGATCGGAAAGTGGAGCAAAAAGTGAAAATCCGCACGGAACTTTAAAATACGGACGTCCGTATTTGAAAAGCTCCGTATATATATATATATGGTGTCTTGGAAACATCTAAAATATTTGGGACTGATCAAGTGATTAGTACTCAAGGTTAAATGAGAGTGTTGGCATGTCTTTGTGTGAGCCAAGCTTGTCCATTTACCATGAGAAGGGGTGAAGGAAACAATCATAGTAGCGTAACTGTCAAAATGAAACATGTAGACTGTTTACACTTTTGTTCGAGAACCATAATAAACATTTGCAGCAAACTTCTCACTTAATATGTTTCAAGGAAAAGATCGACCAATCTTTAAGACCAATCTTTATGGATTGCGAAACATAACAAGTCGCCAAGGCATCGATTCACCAACACCGCAACGCTCCGTCGCAAAAATTATATCAGAAGAGAGGTAGCCAACCACAAGCCAAGCGAGAGCCGCAACCATCAAGCTTAAGGGATTTTCTGCCATAGCAGAGATTTGAAAAGTTTTGTCGTTCTCAAACCCTAGCCGACGGCTAGAGAGAGAACAATAGGGTTTTGGGGTTTTTTTTACACTTTTTCACAAAAAGTTGAATTATTACCTCTTTTTTTTGGCTGAAAGATGAGTGATGCAGAGGAATAACCTCCCTAACACCCTAATGAACTGTTAAAGAAAAAATGATTAACAAGAGAGGGGGGACCAAACCAAAACCTCTCAAGAAAAACCAACAACATAACAAAACTAGGAAAACCGAAATTGGAGAAGACCCATAACGTCAATATCACAGTATGATAAAATAAAAGGAAGAGACACATCTCATCAAACTAGATGAGTTAATGTCGTACCGTGATTAGTTAAAACATCTGCAACTTTATTTCTTTCACGAAAAATATGAGAATATCGAAATGTCATATTTGATATGTAGCTTAAGCAGCTAAGCCAACGAACACGAAGTTGCCAAGGTACAAACATAAGAGAGTGCATGTAGTCTAGCACAAAAAGACCCTAACTATTTCACAATGAAATTCTTCCATATAAGTTAGTTACAATCGTAACAGTCTTTTCGAGTATATATTGCCCATGAGTACATGACTGAAGGTCAGTTTCCAGCCCATAACACAGATTTGCGACGACATGGAAAAGCCTCCCTTGAAAATAAAATGCCCAGCATGCTTTTGTATGAGGCAAGCTTGAAAAATTACCATGATCTCAAAGTAATAACTCACTTTATTTGCAGAGCTCCTTCATAAAACCAGTATCTTTACCGCAAACTCACTAATCTAAAGGATTCCTTGAAGGTGTACGATGATATGGTTCACATCTGCCTTCCATTAGCCAGTTTACCCAACTATTGGATAAGATTGTCAAATTGAAGTACTATTTGGAAGTGTGTAGCCTCAACATCATTATCAACTGCCAGGCCGTTTACCATTTGAACCAAATGGAGTTTGCTTTATCCATGCCTGGGAAGTCCTTCAAATACTTGAGTTGTTCTGTCAAAAGGATAATTATATGAAAAATTACAGATCAACAACTACTCATAGCAGTTAGATTGAGATAAAACTAAAAACGAGCAAAACTTGCTCCTTTTTGCACAGAGAAGTAAAACGACATAACATAGGTTGGTCCATTGAACATTTATAAACATGTCATCAATTATACTGCATACATTGTCTTTACATAAACAACAAATTTATGACAAACTTCAAGCTCTTCCGAAAGCATTTTAAGCCATCCCCAAATTAGCACATTACATTCATATCCCCACGGCTAAGTAAACCAATACGAATACCTTTATATTCTTAAAAGACATGAAGGAATGGATGAGCCTTCCCTTATTACTTAATAGTATGCAATCAGCGTATGAGCAGCTAGAATAGCTGAAAGAGATTGATGGAGCTCATAAACGCATTGCCTAATATAGAAAATTTGAAGAAATGGATGAGCTCTGATTTTTGGCTCATAGCCTCAGACTCACCTAAATGACGAACAGGAACAGCTCAGAGAGAATGATTGATCTCACACAAGAAGCTTGAGTTAACAGTGGACTTTTTGTTTAACTTGTGATTCTAGCTTAATCAGTCTTTCTGAATCAGGGGTTTCCAAGATGGACTGCACGATTCCGAAATCAGGGTTTGCAAGCAAAAGGTAGAGAGTAATCTTTGGTGATGGAGATGTATTCAGTTAAAGACTTAAATGGTACCGTAGTAAAATGAAAATAAGGCAGAAACCAGCAAGGTCACAGTGGTGGTGGTTGTGGTGTATGGTGGCACAAGATAAGAATGGCCAAGCTAGCCATGGAACATATCAGAGCTAGCTAGTTCATGGTCGCTAATATATGCTAACAGAGTCCGCTATATATAGAAGGTTGAAATAGGAAAGAAGGGTAGAAATTGAGCAAAGCTCTATGCGCTCTCAGCCAAAATGGGGTGGTTAGTCTTCATAAGGGCTAATGAATATTTACTTTCAGCAAGAAATTAAATTTAGAAAAGTATCAGGGAGGGAGAAAGAACTCAGTAGTTCAATGAAATAAGTAACCTCTAACTTCCCAGGTTTTGCATGCAGGTTGTGATCTGGTCATAGAATGCCTTCAAGTGTACCTTCCTTTTCTCTGTACATGGTGCAGAAAGAATATATCACAGGCTACATGAAATCCCTAAATGAATAATAATTTTTGACATATGAAAATTCTAGCAGTTCTTCTACTTCGATGTGTTTCATACTTGATATGGGTTCTGATGGAAAGTTGTTTGCACCTAAATTTGGCAAGGTCCACGTGACAAGATAAGTGGGTCAGACTCATGGATAGCCGCGGTTGAATAGCCGCGGCTAAATGAATGACTGCAGCTGAATAGCCTTGGCTTGACGGATGATTGTTGCCAAATAGCACATTCAGTGAGCCGTTACTAAATTGAAGAAATAGCCGCGGTTGAATGTTGGAGTAATCAGAGGTGCGAGACAACACATTTGAAGGAGTTGTTTCCAAATTTAAAGAAATATGCTTAAAGAGCGTCAAACCATTTTATTGATGGAATCATCGGTTATGGAGTTTGAATTCCATGATTTCTTTGTAATCCAGGCTGACATTGAAAGATTTCCTTGTTATTAGTTTTTGTTATTCAGTATAAATAGGACCATAGGCATCTTTGTTAGAGGTCCTCAACCAAACGCCCTGCGCGATTACACATTATCCTTTCAATACATTCAACATTTCAGCATCTATCATTCCCTACGTGTTTATCTTTCTGCTTTATTTTCCGGTATTTATCTTTCCTGCATTCTATCTTTGTGTTCCTTACATTTCTTCACTTTATTATTGTTTTCTTTATGCAATTAATCTGCTGCACTTTATATTCTTGCACTTTCAATTAATTATGTTTCTACTTTTATGTTATTTACTTCTAATATGTTGAGAAAAACCATAAAAAAAATCACCATCACTTACACTTTCACATCATTCACCAAGTTACAGCACGAGCACCGCGGCTAGTAAAGCCGACTCGTGTTAAGTCCTTGCATCCAAGGCAAAGAGAACCCCGCGGCCGAGAGTGATCCTTCCTCAGCCCACAGTCAACTGATTAGAAGTCAGATCAGCGTAATTAACTACAAAAACCTCGCTTGGCCTCGCGGCCGCGAGTTGGCACGCTAGCACACACATCAGCAAAACCAGAAGGACACGTGTGAGCCAGAGAAACCCCACCCCAGTGACACATGGCCGGAACCATTTTTTGAGCAAACAAAAACAGATTTGAGCTACTTGATTCTACATTATATGAAAAAAGTACTAATTGCAATTACGTGGATGTTGGAGAAAAACAAAGAGAATAGTTTTAATAATTGCAATTCAATAACACCACCATTATTGGCCATTACATTTGATCAAAAAAAACAAAACAAAAATCTGATAGAGGTGAGTACATAGTACGTACGTAATGGCTTGCCTGCGGCAGTAGTTCCAGATACAACATTATAACCAGTGCCTGAAGGAAACTTGGTAGAGTAGTGTGGAAAACACCACCATCTACAAGCTAATTAAGTATGTCCAGTGAGCTTGTAAAACTAATGTAATGTCATTGACTTCTAATAATAGTGAGAAGAGTACTCAAGCATGAACTCATGAAGGAGTTAATTGAACTCGAGTCTGACGTCAATAGAAAGGTACATATATAGCTGAAAGAGCAAAACTGAACTCATGAAGGAGTTAATTGAACTCGAGTCTGACGTCAATAGAAAGGTACATATATAGCTGAAAGAGCAAAACTGTTGTCTATTTTATTTTTTATTTTTTGAAGATTTTTTAATATTATAACACGTGAAAATTAGTAAAAAACAAAACCTCTTTCGCTTTAACTTATCCAAATACAACGCTGTGCACACAGAAATGAGGAAGTTACATCAAATTCCAGAAGAGTATTGTCCGATCGAGTAGAGTCTGCTTTATATATGGAAGGGTCGAAATAGGTCTCAATTGAAATATTTCAAAAGTTCCATGCAAAAATTGTTTTGGAAAATAGGCATGTTGACAGTAGCTACAGCAGGCCCACAGACCCGCAGCTAGTGTACCAGGGGCCGGCCCGAGGCCCGGGACCGGATCACCAGCACCCGGACTCGGGGACCAGCAGTCTATCCTACGACCAGGGGCCCGGGGACCGGGGGCGCCTGCCAGCCAAAGAGGTCACCAGAGCTGCCTTTTGATGTGCAAACAGAAGGGAACCAGTCCCACATCGAAGGGTAAGGCCAAACTTCACTCTTGGTCACCTATATAAGGGCCTCAACTACCCTCATTAATAGGTAACTGATCTCTCCTACAGCTTATATACGTGCTCAAGTTATATCTATTCCAACCATACTAACTTAGGCATCGGAGAGGAGAAGACCGGCCCGCCCGGTATTCCCCTTAGTAAGCAGGTTTGCAGGAGATCATACGAGGATTCATCTGTATCTACCAGGCCCCAGGGTTTGTGCAGAAACAATTGGCGCCATCTGTGGGAAACTTGGACAAGAAACCGCATAAGCATTACCAATGGCAGAGAGTTCGGAAGCAAGACAGGAGAGAAGTACCACCGAGGAGAGGCGTGTTGCATCAGTGCAAACGCTCATCTCCACCCCGGTCGTCGTACGGGAGCCGCGCGACGACCAGGGCGGTCAGGAAGGAGGGAGCTGTGGGAGGCCGTCCGACACACCCGAGCCATACCACGATAGCTCGAGCGGGAAAGGCTCGGCGGAAGACGACCAGCCAACACACCGGGGCTTTTCTCTGACGTTCTCGGATGATCCGAGCGACCGAGAGGAAAGCCCGCGCTGTAACAGTGACCGGGACACCACGTACAGCCCCGACCAGAGCAGTATGGCGGGGGAGATACAGGCGATGGCCGCAGAGGTCAGTCGCCTGCGTGAGGAGGGCGACCGGGATAGAGCCAAGTCAAACGCCCGGTATGAAGAAATGGAGGCAGTGAATGCTGCCCTGGTAGCCGCTCTGGAGAGAGGACAGCAGCGCAATGACGCTATGGTTAGGGCACAAGTAGCACCCCCGCCAGTCCGATCTCAGCAGTTTGAGGCAGGGCAGTCATCGGGCGGTCAGCCCCGTGATCCCGAGCGAGCAAAGTCACCGGCCGGCGCAGATCCGTCGAAGAGCACGCCGACGCCCCGCCAACCCCACACTTCGTTTGAGGATAAAGTCGAGACCCCGACTGCACGGGCATTGCAGATACTCGCCGACACTGTGTCGGATTTGAAGGCCAAAATGGAGGCCAACGAGAGAAGAGCGGCACGGCCGATGGAAGGCGCGCGATTCAATGAGCGTATGAGCCCTTTCTCGCACAGGGTTATGGAGTCGGGGAGGTCTGGTAACTAGAAATCCCTCAAGCTCACCTATTCAGGGTCCGGCTGCCCGTACCAGCACCTGGACAATTTCTGGTTTGTAGGCCGCTTCATCCTCCTGGTCGAGGGAGCCCGGACATCGACCATCCTCTTCAACTGCATGCAAGCACCCGGAGAGGAGCTCAGGACTTTCGTCAACCGTTGGCAGACGGCAACGGCCGGGGTACGGAACCTTGATAAGGGAATCGCCGAGATGGCGTTTAAGCAGGGGCTCCGGCCAGAAAAATTTTCCTATGCCGTGCGGGTGGAACTCCCGCAGGGGTACGACGAGTTAATGGCAATGGCCATCCGACATGCTCAGGCCGATCACGAGACGTACGGGCATCACCTGCTGAAGAGGAAGCGGGACGAGCAACAGGAAGACCACCCCCGGGAGGAGCACCCCCCGCCCAGCTAAGAAGACAAGCCAGGCCAGCGGACCGAGAACCGAGCCGCCCGACTGAGCCGGCCCAACAGAAATTGGGGGCAAAGACAGCAGAGGCCCTATCATGATAAGCCCCAGGGCGAGCACAAGCCAGCGCCGTACCGGCAAGAACGCCCCCTGGCAATCATGCCAGCACAACCGGCCGGTCAAGAGGTTTTCACCGCTCTCACCTCTTCATACGAGGACATTTTGCTCCAGAACGGGAGCATCATTCCCCCACCGCCCAGGAGAAGGTACCCGAAGGGGAAGCTTACCACGGCGCAAACGGGCAAGTACTGCTCCTATCACGATGAAGCTACTCATTGAACGAGCCAGTGCTTTGCTCTCAAGACAGCGGTGGAGGGTTTGATTGGTACGGGCCAGCTCCAGCGGTATATAGGAGAAAGGAGAGCAGATCCCAACCGGGAGCAAGACCAGGGCTGGTAGGCTCGCCAAGCCTCCGGGCGGTCAGTTTGGCATATCATTGGTTCAACCGTTGTAACATCACAAGATATATATGCAAACTAGTTTTGAGAAAATTTCACCGGCTCCGCCAGTTCAAGTATATTTATAGTCAAGCAATAATACAGGCAGTAACCGTTTCGGAGAGTTTACAAGAAAAAAGAGCAAAGGCAAAATCCTAAGGAGCCACGCCTCCCCCCTCAGCGGGCAATCCGCCAGCCTCTCCAGATGAAGCAGCCGCGCCTTCAGCAGGTTGAGGTCCACCCTCCCCTTCCGGTTGCTCCTCCGCCGACTGCTCATGGATATCCTCGTCAGCAGCCTTCGGCATCCGGGAAGTGTCCAGCCACCCCTTCTCCGCCCATTCCGTGTACGCATCCGAGATGCCCGATTCCCTGGCCTTCTCCAGGAACTCCAAGAACTGATCGCTCTCATGGTATTTGAGAACAACCCGCTCGTACAGTTCCGGGTCCTCTTCCCCGGCCGCAGCGGCAGTAGCGGCGCGCAGAGCGGCAGCTCCCACCTGGAGCTCGGCCCTCTCCTCTTCGGCCCGCTCCTTCTCCTTCTCCAGGCTTCGGACCTGCTCCTCCAGCTTGGCCACCTGCTTCTTGGCCCTCTCCTCCAGTCTGGCATTCTCCCGCTCCAGCCGGGACTTCTCCACCTCCAGGCGCTCTCGGGCCTCTGCCGGAGAGGTCACCTGCCTCTTCAGCTTCGGCAGCTCCTCGCTCGAGTCCGGTTGGTACAGACTGTACAGCAACTGCATAATAAAAATCAGTCAGACAGGCAGCAAAGATAATGAGTTACAAGCAGTGTAGGGGCACCAGGCAATTCTTACCCGGAGGACCGACTCCTTGCATTTTTGGCGGCTCCCGCCCGCCAAGGCTCCGGTGACCCCGGGTCTGTCCAGACCGAGGCCAGTCAAATCTGCTGCCAGCTGCCGGACGAATGCGCTCTTCGGAGCTCCCCTCTGTACCTCCGCAGGCGCGGGGCTACTCTGCTGCCCGGCAGAGTTGGGAGCAGCAGTGGTCTTCTCTCCGGCGGAACTTGACGAGCCGCTGGTCACCTTGAGCCGCTTGGCCAAACTTTCACCGGACGACCCGCCGGTCAGCATCACCAGCGTGGAGGGACGAACATCCATGCCCCTCCGCTTCTCTCCCCGACCGTCCGGAGAAGAAGAAGATTGTGCACCTACTCGGGTGACCCGGGTGACGAGAGGGGCTGACCCCGGGTGGTAGGGGATCCGACTCACTCCACTGGGAATCTTCAGTGGCCCCCCGGTAGTCTTGCCCTTACCGGGCACTTCCTTGGGCGCAGCAGGATGACTCTTCACGCGCCTCAGGATGTAGGCGTCGTCATCAACATCCATGGCCCTCGGTTCGGGATGAACCGTGAGCCGACCAGACTCCTCGTCCACCAAGGTCCGCGATACGGCCTCTCCTTTCTCCTTCAGCCTCGCGAGAAGGTCTTCACCGTCCATGGAGAGAGTGGTGTCGGGCTTGATGACCGCTCGGGAAGATGCACCTGCAGGACAAGCAAAAGTTAGTATTTAAAACAGTTAGCAAAAGTGTCACCGCTAGGGCTTGCTACGCACCGGGATCCTGCCCGAGACAGCAATATTCCAACACTTCCCGGCGGATGAAGTTGTAAGAGCTCCGTTCGAGATCGTCCCAACATCCGAGTATGGTCGTGATCCTCTCCTGCTCCAACTCGGATAGCTCGAACGACTGGTCGCCAAGGGGTTGGAAGGCGCCAGGAACCCGGTACATCTTCCTCCTTCTGTGCCACTTCCCGCCAGCCATCACCACCTTCTTTCTCCAGCTATTATCTACCCATGAAGGCACATTGGTGATGATAGGTTGAAAGCACCGGGCGCTGAAGGACAGACAACCCCGGGACCCTCGCTTCTTCGAGTAGGACAACCTGTATAAGGCCCGGAATTCGTTTACCGTTGGCATACTCATCTCGGACAACTCGTACAGGCAGCCGAGGCTCAGTAGTCGCCTCCACTGGAGCCCGGGAAGCTGCGCGGGAGACACTTGCAGTGCACTGAGCATGTACTGCACGAAGTCTGGCAGCGGGAGCGAAAATCCAGGCCGGAACTAGTCTAGATGCATGGCAACCCACCCCGCCTCCGGGTTACAGGCTGACTCTCCGGGATTCAATGGTCGTAGCAAAACCTCATCCGGGATACTCCACGTTTTCCGGAACGCATCAATCTCTCCAGGGTTCATGCTACCCTCCGGCTCATCGCACACCACGGGACCTTTCCCTCTCCCGATGGTGTAGCTCACGGGCGGAGCACCGGCAAGGCGCACCCCGTGCGGTATTTCAGACTCCGGGGATTCTGACCCGGAAGACGAAGACGAAGACGAAGACGAAGCCCCGCTCCGGGAGCGGTCAGCGGCTTCAGACTCCGGGGATTCCGAACCGAGCCAGTCTTCCAGTCTCTCCACATCATCCACGATAGGACGCCTGACGGCCGATTCGGAAGCCCCATCAGAACTTGAAGAAGACATTTTAACCTAAGGGGAAGAAAAAACAAAACCCTAGCGCTGGTCAGCAACAGGCTAGAACAGCACCCTCTGCGGCCCCTCCCCAAGTTTGCCGCAGACGCTCCGCTTAAAAAAACTCAGTCGGCGACAGAGACACACCCCCCCCCCCCCGCCGCAAAACACCAAAAACAAAAAGAAGAACAACACCGGGGCAAGGAAAACAAGAACTTACCGATTAGTATGCTCAACCGAGGAAAGTCCGCCCTGCGAAAGCAGCGAGTAATGGTAGGAAAAGAGTAAAGAGCGTTTGAGACAACGGATGTCGTGGGGCAGGGAGCTGAGAGCTTTCGTCAGATTTCTCTCTTTCTCTTATTCTCTCTAAGCAAGGAGCAAAACAGAAAGAAGAGCAGAGGAGGCCTTTTTATAGAGAGGACCGGTGCCCTAGGCGTTTGTAATCCCCCCAAAATACGCAATCAGAGAAACTCAAACGCCTGCGAATCCAGGCCCTCCATCTCAGACCGCTCCCTACTGGCACGTGTCCCAGCATTGGTGAACTGCCCACGCCATCATAACTGATGGGACTGATGGACTTCCTTCTTAAATGCATGTCAGCCACTTGTCTCGCACGCTGGCGACAGGTAAGGGGAGTTAGGAGCGGGAACCAAGGCGTCAGGCCCCACCCCCCCCCCCCCCCCCCCCCTCCACTTCCCCAGGCACCACGGCTGCAAGTCACCGGTTATGATCTTTCAACCGGCTTGAAGACCTCTCACCGGTTATGATTTTTTCAACCGCCTCAAGAGCATTGTCCCGGGTATGAGCCATCCATCCGGCACCATGGCAGTTCGCGGTTATGATCATTCAACCGGCTGCATGGCATCTTCACTGCAAGTCACCGGTTATGATCTTTCAACCGGCTTGAAGACCTCTCACCGGTTATGATTTTTCAACCGCCTCGAGAGCATTGTTCCGGGTATGAGCCATCCATCCGGTACCATGACAGTTCACGGTTAGGTATCATTCAACCGGCTGCATGGCATCTCACCGGTTAGGTAACATTCAACCGACTCGAGACCATCTCCCCGGTTATGACCATCCAACCGGCTCGAGAGCATTTTTCCGGGTACGAGATCTACCCGGCCCCATGGCATCTCACTGGGGGACTCGTCTCGATATGGCAGAACGCCCGGTCGAGATCCGCCCGGCTCCATGGCATGACCCCGGTTATGAGAACATTCGACAGACATGGGCTTTATACACCCGGGTGAGTTTACATCTAACACATGTACTCTTGTCCAGCAGGATAAAAACCCTGCATCGCACTGAACTGCGATCAATGTGGGGCTCCACGGCGAGACTTGTCACCTCAACGCCACCCCATTTCCTCAACGCTCATTCCAACACAAGTTGAGAAGAACTAGCAAGTGTTGACCGGTGCTTCAACAGACCGCAACACCGGGGCCACCTCCCCGCAGCCTAGCAATATGGACTCGTCTCGATATGGCAGAACGCTCGGTCGAGGTCCCATACTCCTGGACTCGTCTCGATATGGCAGAATGCCCGGTCGAGGTCCCATGCTCTCCGCTTCGTACCGATTTGGCAGAACGCCCGGTAGAGGCCCAGTGAACTCCGCTTCATACCGATTTGGCAGAACGCCCGGTTGGGGTCCCATGCTCTCCGCTTCGTATCGATTTGGCAGAACGCCCGGTAGAGGCCTAGTGAACTCCGACTCGTACTGATATGGCAGAGCGCCCGGTCGAAATTCCATGCACACATCTATTGCATGGTGGATTTCAACGCTCAATTATCATTCCATGCACACATCTATCGCTTGGCATCATCTCATACACTCTCCGGGTTTCACCCCGCTCCATGCTCATGGCACCACAACACTTGAGCACAGTACTACTTATATTGCAAACGTACTCATAAATTGTTGCTCACCATCGGTAACAGGTACTCACCCCGGTCACGCCCAATCTTCAACGCGGACTTGGGGGACTGGGCACCGTTGGGTTGGTAACCCTGCGGGTCTGCGGGACAAGAGCAAGACAGATCAAGTCCCCATTCAAGATTGCACTTGACCGGGAACTTGGGGGACTTGTTGACAGTAGCTACAGCAGGCCCACAGACCTGCAGCTAGTGTACTAGGGGCCGGCCCGAGGCCCGGGACAGGATCACCGGCACCCGGACTCGGAGACCAGCAGTCTATCCTGCGACCAGGGGCCCGGGAACCGGGACCGCCTGCCTGCCAAAGAGGTCACCAGAGCTGCCCTTTGATGTGCAAACAGAAGGGAACCAGTCCCACATCGAAGGGTAAAGCCAGACTTCACTCTTGGTCACCTATATAAGGGCCTCAACTACCCTCATTAATAGGTAACTGATCTCTCCTACCGCTTATATACGTGCTCAAGTTATATCTATTCCAACTATACTAACTTAGGCATCGGAGAGGAGAAGATCGGCCCGCCCGGTATTCCCCTTAGTAAGCAGGTTTGCAGGAGATCATACGAGGATTCATCTGTATCTATCAGGCCCCAGGGTTTGTGCAGAAACAAGGCACATGCAAGCTCTGCTGCTCTCAGTCCAAATGGATTTGTTGGTCTTCATCCTTATCTTTGATGATGAAAATAATCAAAATATAGGTGAGTACGCAGCAGGGTTTTGGTCAAAGTGTGCCTGCAAATCTTATATGGTACACATGCACTAATAATAATTTGAGAACTACAAGTTAATAATCATGCATGTTACGATTGATAGATTGGTACGGATGAAGTTATTCATTTTGGACTGGAAGCCTTACCTGGTATCTTATGATATCGAGCAAGATAAAAAAGCAAATTAAGTTACAAAGCTTTCTACCGAAAGCTTGAACTATTTGATATATACGCAATTAGAATCTACATGCATGCATTAATTTGTTACAATAGATGTTTTAATCTCTAGGGTTTATCATTATAGGGGATATCGGAGGCAGCCCACAAGCACAAAACATACAATCATCTATCTAATTTTATGACACTAATGAAGTTAATTATGGTTCAAAACTTCTTCTCAGTTCTCTTCCAGCCAGGACATTATGATTCGTTTCAATTGATTAGCGGATAAAGTTGTACGATATGCTTATCAGATTGAGATGCCTAGTTTCCTTCATGGCGTGGCATCCAAGCAATCTGTAGTACTTGCATCATTGTAAAGAAGCTACAGTAATATTACTTGCTACCTATACTCCACAACATGCAGGTGCTTGTATCCTTCTTCGATCATATTCTTCTTCTTTTTTTTTTTTTTTGGGAGAATGATGTGCTCATATTCTTCTTGGGGATCTTGGATACGAAAAAACATTGAACTACAAGAAGATGCAAAGCAACATCAAACTGTGTTTTAAATGTATTGGCGAATCTCGGTCACCATTTTGATGCCTCCATCAGTTGGTGCGCGCTGCAGCAGTCAATGTTGGCCTAGCCTCTTTAATTGGTGCCGGTTGCCCAATAGGCTCCTCATTGTAATCTAGTCGTTTAGTAGCAAAAAATGAAACAAAAGAACATTAAACTGTGTTTGGATACGAGAAGACATAGAAATGAAACCATCAATAAACGTACTGTACTCATGCATTATTCTCTCCAGATCGACTAAGGTCCTAACGTACGTACCAAATATTCACACACTTCCAGCTTAAACTTTAAGAAAAAGAACAGACAGTTAAAAAAAGATATATATTCTCTTCAAGGAACAATACCAAACGTATGGAGATAAAATTTGGGTTCACTTTATATTACTTCACGTATGTAAATGTAATACCTGAACCAATATAGTACTTGCCACCTTCTAACTGCCTGTTGTGAGCATACTAGCTAGAAACTTGTATAGAGTTCATCAATAAAGAAAGCGCGCAGTAGCATTGATCGATCTTTATCAATTTTCTTCCAATTTCTTTGTTTTATTCCAGTTTCTTTTGATTTAGATTGTGGTGTGATTGATTTCTAAACTAATTAGCTTGTAATTAAGCTATATCAATCAAATCCATCAATATTGATTGATACCAGTGTAAGCGCCAAAATATACACCATGGCACGGCTTCCAAGACTTGTAGTGCTGAAATCCTCCTCCAACCACAAATGCTTGGGCTTAACAAAAGATGTACCACACGCGCCAGCAGGATTCATGAGTTGCAATGTAGAACAAGTTGTGAGTCCACAGCAAAGTTTGAAGTGGAGATGGCAAACACTGGGAATGGCCTGGTACACATAAGATGCTGCCACTACTGGAAATCAGGTCTAAAGCGAGCAATATTGAAACGGGAAAATCAAAGTTCGTCGCCTCAACATATTGAAGCGACCAATATTGGATTTGTCGCTTCAGAAAACGAGAGCGACGACTTTTGATCAATAGTCGTCGCTCACATCTTATTGAAGCGACGAATATTGGTTTGTTGTCGCCTCCTAATAATGTTTTGTAAACTGTAGCGACGAAAATTCAAAATTCGTCGCCGACGTAAAATTCAAGCGACGGAATTTATAACTTTCGTCAATATTCGTCGCTGACTTGTTATACGAAGCGACAAGTTTTGATCAATAGTCGTCGCTTCATGTTTTGAAATCTAGTCAACCATATTTTCATAGTTTGGAGAGTTGTAGATTTGGCATTTGGTGTCCGATTGATGATTGTAATACATTTTCGGAAAGAAAACAACGCCAGGAGTAAAACACGTTGCTTCGCCACGACGTGTGGGCTTTTTCGGGCTTTCGAGTTCGTTTAGGCCTTCAAAACGACAGTTTTATATGTTTTAAATAAGGTTGACCGCATCGATCGGGGCTCTAACTTTGTCGGATTTAAGTATTTTTTTACCATAACCGTATTTCATCATAACGATCAAATGTTATTTCACAGTGTTTTTCAAAATTTTACTTCTTTTATATAGTTGCTTCGAAAAGTTGTACACTTGAGTATAATCTTATAAGAACAAAATACTGGTCACTCCTCCAACTTTCACTGACTCGACAGTTTAATCCTTAAGGTTTCAATTTCAACAGATCACTCCTCCAACTTTCACTAACTCGACAGTTTAGTCCTTAAGGTTTCAATTTCAACAGATCACTCCTCCTACAACTTCAATTTCAACAGATCACTCCTCCAACTACATATTTTGAAATTGAAACCTTAAGGACTAAACTGTCGAGTTACTGAGAGTTGGAGGAGTGATCTGTTGAAATTGAAACATGAAGGACTAAACTGTCGAGTCAATGAAAGTTGAAGGAGTGATCTGTTGAAATTGAAACCTTAAGAACTAAACTGTCGAGTCAGTGAAAGTTGGAGGAGTGACCAGTAGTTTGTCCATCTTATAATCAAGTTATACCGTATTATTAAGCATGTTGTCGTTATAATGGCTAAATTCACAAAATGAAAATTTTGACCGTCTGATGTGATCGTTATAGTTAAATATGAGTAGAGTATAAAAATCAGCTCGTTTCGTAAACGTTCGACGCTTGATCGAACCGGTTAACCATATTTTCATAAAACTTATCACACGAAAACCCTATTACGTACCTTTAGATGACCTTGTTTCGTCGACTCTTCCAAACATTAAATTCTCAAATAGATGAGACGTAATCAGCCATGTAAAAATTTGGTAACTTTTACCTCCTGATACTATGGTTCCCCATAGAGACAAATAAGTTTAAATAAGGTTGACCGCGTCGATCGGGGCTCTAACTTTGTCGGATTTAAGTGATTTTTTTACCATAACTGTATTTCATCAAATGTTATTTCACAGTGTTTTTCAAAATTTTATTTCTTTTATATAGGTGCTTCGAAAAGTTGTACACTTGAGTATAATCTCATAAAAAATTTATAATCTTTTAAATATTATTGAAGAGACGGATTTTGTATTACTTCGTCGCTTCAGTATAATCAATAAAAATTTTAAAATCTTTTAAATATTATGGAAGCGACGGATTTTGTATTACTTCGTCTCTTCACTTTTAAATATTATTAAAGCGACGAATTTCGTCTTACTTCATCGCTTCAGTGTTGAATCCGCGCCACATGCTGAGAACCAATTAAAACACATTGCACGGATCGACCCTATGAACCGTCAGATTTTCCAGATCTAACGGCCATAATTGACTCCCCTTTTATATATATATATATATATATATATATATATATATATATATATATATATATATATATATATCTTCCCCCTCTCCTCCTTCCTCTTCACTCCCTCTCCTCTTCTGTCGTCGCCTCCTCTACCGCCCAAGTGGCCACCGCATCTGCAGCTCCACCCAAGTGGCCACCGCATCTGCAGCTCCACCGGAAAACTCCAAGAGTACTCCTACCCCGTTAGGGTTTCCTACGTTCTTTAAAAGCACCCAACCTGCTTCATATGCAACGCCGACGAGATGGACTTCGACGACGTCGTTTCCACCGTCCACAACGACGACGAGCTCCACCCCGGCCAGCTTTACTTCGCTTTGCCGATGAGCTGGCTCCTCCCACCTCGCTATCTCCACCGGAGCTCCTCCCACCGCGCCGTCCACTGCTGTAGACTTCACTCCCACCGCTCCTCCCTCCTCCCGCAGCGACGGCAGAGCGCCACCTCACCGTCTCCACCTCTACGGCGACGTCGTTCTCCGAGGTCCACCTCTACGGCGACGTCGTTCTCCTCCTTCGTCGCCTCCTCCACCGCCTCCCCGCCAACTAGACAAAAACAAAAACAAGTTAAAACAAAATTAAATGAAATCGGCGGGAAATTTTTTTAAAACGAAAATGGAGACATGAAGCAACGAACATTGATATTCGTCGCATGAAATTTATCATCCCATACACTCTAGCGACGACTTTTGAACCAAACTTCGTCCCCTCAAATTGTAAGCGACCAACCAAAATTCGTCTCCTAGAATTGGAAGCGACGACCCAAAATTCGTCGCCTCGAATGTGAGGAGACGACCCAAACTTCGTCGCTCAGTATTTGGCAACAAACTTTGAAGTCGTCGCTTGAAATATCCAAGCGACGACTTTTGTAGCAAAAGTGGTCGCCTCGAATCGAAACGACGAAAACGGAGCGACGACCTCGAGCGACGACATTTTGGTCTCTTCGGTGTCGAAGCGACGACTTTTGACGACAAAAAGTCGTCGCTTCGAACCTGTTTTCCAGTAGTGTGCTACAACAACAAGTATTGGGTGACAAACCAAACTACCCGAGATGGCACAGTTTGGATAGTTGCGTCCGCAGACAAACCAGCAGAAGACCAATCAAAAAGCTCATGCACCTTGTTCGAGCCTAAGTTTGCAGTAGGCCAAACACAGGTCTGATTTTTCCACATCCAACTTCGGAGGTTCACATCCTTGTGGAAGAGTGCGGGTACAGTCCAGAATGCTTTTCATCTAGAAGCAGCCGGCGGTGATGCTTTCGAAGTTGTTGACTGGGAAACGTTGGTGATACTTCCCCAACGGGTGGCCTTCAAATCCTTAGAAGATGGCAGTTACCTTTGTTCCCGTTGGATCGAAAAACATCCTTATCAGAGGTTCGAGTCCAACAAGGATGTTGGAGATCCACTGGTGGCCAAGGAGTTGTTCGTCAATGCTGATGGAAGCCTTCGCATAAAGGACGAGCACTATGCCAAGTTCTGGAGGCGTAGCCGTAATTGGATATGGGCCGACACATCATTCGAAAAAAAGTCTGACGACATTATGCTTTGGCCTATCAGAATCCAAGACAATGTCATTGCTCTTCGCAACTTGGGTAACAACAACTTCTGCGGTGGACTCACAACCGAGGGAAAAACCAGCTGTCTTAACGCTGCCTACCCTAACATCTCTAAACAATCAATGTTGGTGGTGGAAGAGCTTGTTCTTTCAAGGAACATTTACAATATCAGCTTCCGACTCTCTGATTCCAGGATCTACCACGAGCAGGTCATAGAAATGGACACAGCTCTACTAGTAAATCACAGCCCACATAGAGACTCCACAATCAGCCTCAGTTTTGCGGAAAAAGACTCTAGGACCCGTAGTTGGAATGGCAGCGTTTCATTGAATTTAGGTGTTAAAACAACTCTCTAAGTAAACTCTATTCCACTAATTCTTGATGGAAAGATCGAACTCTCAGCTGAGACTACCACGGCATACCAATGGGGACAAACTACCACAGTTGAACATACCAGGGAGGCCAATTATGCTATTGTTGTGCCACCTCTATCTAAGATGAAGGTGAGTCTCATAGCTTCAAGGGCTTCCTGCGATGTGCCTTTCTCCTACACTCAGCGTGACATTGTCACTGACAGCCGAACTGTCACCAAAACAATGGATGATGGTCTTTTCACTGGGATTAATGCCTACAAATTCGATTACCAAAACCAAGCATCCTATGCTGGCCAGGCTCTGTATGTCTCTAGTCCATGGAGGCTCCCGCGTGCTGTATACTTTTGGGTGTGTGTGGTTCTGGTGTTCAGTGTGTTATTGCGTTTGCTGCACTTCATGTAATTCAAGTTTCCTCCTAGTTATTAATTTATAATAAACACAAAATTTTGCTACTTAATAATGTACGTAATTCAATCAAGAGTAAAAACCTAAAATGATACTTTGACTATTACGAAATGTGCTTGTTGACAGTAGTCATAGAGATGCTATACTAAGGCCCCCAGACCCGCAGCCAGGGCTCCTGGACCCGGCTTAAGGCCTGGGAAGGTAGCATGGGCACCTGGTCCCGCGCCCGGGCAGGTCTTACGTGTGGCCGGGGCCCGGGAACCGGGGATAGTAGGTCCCCAAACAGGGGCCGAAACAATCCAGCAATATGTGCAGAAGGAAGCCAGTCCCACATCGAAGGGTGAGGCCAGTCCTTATGCCCGGCAGCATATATATGAGTCTCAACTACCCTCATTAATAGGTAATCAATACTTCAACTACTCATTCCCGCTTAAGTTATCAGTTTATTCCCACTATAATGACTTAGACATCGGAGCGGAATTGACCGGCCCCTCCCGGTATTCCCTTATTTAGTAGGATTGGCAGGAACGAACTACATCAAGATCCACCGGTATTTGTGAGTCTACGGATTCAGACAGAAATAATTGGCGCCGTCTGTAGGAAGAGTACAAAAGGTTTGTGTTGTCATAATAGCGGGAAGGGTATCGATCAGCCTACGGATCACTAAAAAAAAAAAAGGAAGAGGGGATTACGTGGTGAGTATGTCTGGAAGTACATGAGAAAGGGGGAAAAGAAATCTAGAGGACCGATGGGTTCTGGAGCTGGTGCTAGTCCAAATCCCAGGGGCGGGGCAGGAGCAGCCCACTGGCGGCTACAGTCAAAACGCCACCACCAACTGTGATCCGGACGTAACGATGAGCGAATACGATAGAGCAGCGCGCGGGAAGGGCCCGGAGAAAGCCCACCAAGTCCTGGGCCTGGAATCCGCACCAGTCCCCGAGGCCCCAAGTAGAGAAAGATAGGCTGGCTGCCGACAACAGCCAGGACAACGTTTCCAGTCTCGCAAAAATTGATCGAGCCGCCGAAGCGACTCAAGCAATCAAAAACCCTACAATCGTTAGTAGTATAGAATAAGTAGGGATCGTTCTAGCCGGGGATTAAGGGTACCTGAAATATGAGAATGTTAACAAAAATATTCACAAACATATATGCACACAATTGTCACACTTATATACATATATACATATTCACACACGAAATTATGGGGGATAAAAGGCTTGGCAGCAAGGGCTGCCTCTATATCTAAGACACGAAAATAAAAAGAAAACAAAACTTAAACTACTATATACAAGTGATCATCATCTCTCACACAAAACAGTTCACACAAAAGACTCTTTAACATATAGATTTGTATGCAAGAAGGTAAGGATCAAATATTTAGCATGTTCAAGACCAAAATTAGTTTCGACACAACTAGAGCCTCCAGCAGTTTTCCAATTGTTAGACTTCTTAAATTCTTAGAAACTACTCCAGCGTATGACTTCTAAGGTGATGCTAATCCGGTTTTACGCGTTTTAACATTTAAGCATGTGAGTCTAAATCGAAGACATGTAAACAAGCAAGGTTGTCATTCTTCTTATTTAACTTGCAAGTTCTAAGGTTTATTAGACCTAGGTGAGCAACACAAAACAAACTACTCCAGCGTATGACTTATCCGTGTTACTCTATCACATGAAACCTAGCACTTAGAATTACATGCTAATCATAACTAGTGTGTCGGTTTATTTGCCCTAACCTTAGTTCTAACCAATTTATAGTCTAAACATGCAAAACACCACTGCCCTAATTATCAATGCATACAAAACACACAAGTTAAAATTGCAAAAACAAATTACATAAACTTCAACAAAGTTGGTTCATACAAAAGTTTAGCAAAAACCAAGAATTGAAACAAGTTCTTACAAGACAACCAAACATAAATAAATACAAAAGCCATAGGGGAGTGGATCACACTTTAAGAACCTTGAAGACTCCTCAAAGTGACTAGATGGATCGGCTGCTGCTCCTTGGTGTTCGGCAAGAACAGAAATCGGCAGGAAACCAAGGTGGAAGGGATTCGGCAATATGGTGGTGGTGATGATGGTTCGGCTAGGGTATTTAGGTATTGGTGTTTTGGAAGACTTGGTAGAGCTTTAGGCTAGTATTTTATGCTTGAGATGAGATGATTTTATTCTGAAATTCGTTGGCCTTTATATAGGAGAGGGGTGCCGGCTGCCCTAGATGCTCAAGGAAGTCAGAAAACCAAGTGGATTAAGGAATTGAAACCTTCCTTTTCAAAGTCTAATTAGGTTTTCTTTTTCTGATTTTTCTTCAAGGCTTGGGCTTCACATCTTCATGGACTTCTTGCATAGCATTTGGACTTCAATTGATAGGTCTTGATCCACCAAAAATGCTTCAATTGCCGGCAGCAACATCAAGCACACAATCTGCCTCTAATCGGCAGCTTCTCCTAGTGAGACTAGGAGACTTTATTTCTTCATGTTTTTCTTCAATGCCATGGCCAAGTGTCGTCCTCTTCCCTTCATAAAGCTTGGACCATCTTCACATATGCATTTGTACACCATTTGGTCAATCAAAAACAGAAAACACAAAAAGGGAGCAGTAGGTTCCTGGAATCGGCAGATTTGACCTTGTTGCAGTAATTCCAACATATCTCCACGTTCGGAGCTCCGATTGATGCGATTCCAAGTCTCAGATAAACTAGACACATATGGCCATCTCCCCATAAAACAGTTCGATCAAAATCCTTGTGAGTCGACGGGAATGATTTTTCGAAGTTGGATCAAAGTCCCAGGAAAATCCTGGAAGTCCCTGGATTGGAATGCTCGGACTGCCGTTTTGCAGCCAACTTTTGGGTGACTTCCCCAACTCCAATTGATCTGAAATTTTGACACAAGATTCCTCAGCATATGAATATTAAGCACACCAAATTTCATAGAATTCGGACAAGGATAGATCATATTTTTACTCATCTCAAAATCGCGAAAAAGACATATTTTACACTATTTTCCAGATTTCTCAAACTTAGTCATTTTTCGGATTCTTAACCATTTTTCACCAAATTCAACCAAATTAACACTAAACTATATTATGACTCAATCTTAAACAAATAAGGGTTAACCAAAGCATAAATGAGGGCATAAGCATGTAATATCGTCGCACATTGTGCTCCTATCAGCTAGTACGACATCGCGGGAGAGATAGAAGCTATGAGAGCATAAGTTAACCGCTTACGAGCAGAGAGTGACCGGGACAGGGGAGAAGTCAATGCCTGGTACCAGACATGGAAGAGGTTAATGTCGCACTGGTGGCTGCCTTAGAAAGAGGACAGCAACGCAGTACTGCTCTAGCAAACGCATTCGCACCGCCGCCAAAAGAGTCCCACGCCTGGAGGTTGGACAGTCATCAGGGGCCGGATGAGACACCGGCGTAGCGGGAGAGGCGTACCCGATAGACATGGTTCCACCAGGGATCGCCCTAGCTCCTCGGGGGGTAAACGGTTCATTCGAGGATGATACCATAAGCCCGACCGCACGGGCACTCCGAATACTATCTGACTCGATGTCAGATATGAAGGCCCAGATGGAGGCCAACGAGAGGAAGGTGGCGAGACCGCCGGAGAGCGCAAGGTTCAATGAGCGGGCTGGGCCCTTCTCACCCCGGGTTCTGGAATCCGGAAGATCAGGCACACAAAAGTCACTAAAGCTGACATACTCTGGGGCCGGTTGTCCATACCAGCACCTGGATAGCTTCTGATCCCAAACATGTGCTAAGGGTTACTCTGACGCCGTCTGTTGTAACATTTTCCAATAGACCCTGTCCGGGGAGGCACTCAGCTGGTTCTACGAATTACCGGCGAATTCTATAGAAGCATTCGAGCAATTGGCCGACAGATTTGTGGGTCAGTACATATTAAGGGTTGAAGGGACCCGGACCTCCACAGTTCTCTTCAACTGCAGGCAGGCAGACGGCGAAGAACTGAGAGCTTTTGTTAACCGCTAGAAAATGGCCACTGCCGGGGTCAGGGACCTGGACAAGGGGATTGCCGAATCGGCTTTCAAACAAGGTCTCAGACCAGGAAAGTTCTCGTACGCTGTGCGGGTGGAGGTCCCGCAGGGTTACGATGAACTGATGGCAATGGCTATCAGGCACGCCCAGGCGGACCACGAAACTTATGGGTCTCGCCAGCACAAGAGAAGGCTGGAGGAGCCCAATTCTGCCCGGCAGGAAGTAAGAAACTGGCAGCAGGGCCAAGACCGAGGAGCTGCATCCGACAAAAAACCAAGAAGTTGGGCGAACCAGCAGTGGCGGAGGGATAATTTTGACACCCCCCAATGAGGTGGAAAGCCCCCGTCCTACCAACAAACCCGCCCCCTGGCAATCATGCCAGCAGGACGCCAAGAGGTATTCTCCACCTTATCCTCTTCTTAAGAGGATATCCTGTATGAAAACGGGAACAACATCCCTCCACCACCAAAAAGAAAGCACCTAAAGGGGAACTTGACCATGGCGCAGACCGATAAATACTGCTCCTACCACGATGAAGCCACACACCAGACAAACGACTGTCTCGCCTTGAAAACAACCATCGAGGGCCTAGTCCGACGCGGCGACTTGCAGCGGTATCAGGGTTAACCCGGCATGTAGGTACTACGCGGGACCGGGGACTTCTATCTCGCGACACCAAGGCTAACCCTGTGCCTCCCCCGGTTCAAACCCGTAAACAAGCTCAGCGGCCCAACCGCTTGCCAACCCAAGAACACTGCTAATTTTTTCCAACACAATAAGCTAGGCATTTCAACCGGTTCGCCCGGTGTAATTTCAGGAGCTATCTATTCCAACTTTGTTTTCAAGTAAACACAAAGGGCAAATCATTGGTAGCCAAGCTAGGGGCAAATTGAAAAAAAAAAAAAAAAAAACATAACACAGGCTCAGGCAAAATGTCCCTTCATTAAAAATAACAATGTTTATGGGAGACTGCCACCGGCAAGCAACCCGGTGGACGTACAAATTTAATTTTTTTTATAGACAACAGAACGGGGTGAGGTTGAGTGTGTGAAGTATGGAATCTGCTAAGGCCTTCCGCCGGCTCCGCTTCTTCAGCAACCGCATCATCCGCTGCGTCCCCCTCGGCCCTGGTCGGCTCGGCTTCTCCCTCCATACCCTCTTCCACGTCCCCTGGCGCCGGCGGTAGTTTTGAGTCTTCGAGATAGCCCTTAGCCTTCCAGTCGTTATAGGCATCACCTATCCCCTCCTCCCGGGCCCGTACTAGCAGGTCAAGAAGTTCATCACTTTGCTGATAATTCTTAACCGCCTGTTTGTACACCTCCGGGTCATTCTCGTCGACCGACCCGCCGGCAGAAAGAGAAGCCGTCACCACCTGCCGCTGCAGCTCCTCGAACTGGGCCCTCTTCTCGTCTTTCAGGACCTCCACCTGGGCCTCTAGCTTGGCCATCTGCTTCCTGGCCCTCTCCTCCAACCGGGCCTTCTCCCGTTGGAGCTTGGAGTTCTCCACCTCCAGGCGGTCCCGGACGCTTGTCAACGCCGCCACCTTCTTCTTCAACTCAGACATCTCTTCACTTGCATCTGACTGATAAAAGTGGTACAGCAGCTACAGTTTGACAGACACCGGTTATAAAGCAGCAAATCACACTATGTTCAACGGATACCAGTGACAAACTATCCTTACCTGGATGGCCATCTCCTTGGTTTTCAGCCGGTTATCCTCCAGCCGCCCTCTCGGAGCCCCAGCCATGTCTAGCTCCATGCCCCTCATATCCTTGAGCAGGTTCCGGACGAACTGTTCATCCGGGGAACCGTGGTCCAGTCTCAGCTCCGTAGGAGACTTCTCCACACCCTATGCTCCTGTGCCGGCAGCGGAAGAGCTAGCGACTACAGGAACCCTGCCCTGGGCGGTAATAGTCCCACCACTCGTCAACCTTAACCGCTTGGCCAAGCTCTCACCAGCCGACCGGCCGGTGAAAGTTACAGCAGTTGAGGGGGGCAGCTCCCGAACCCTCTTCCTCTTCTCACCCAGATCAACCTATAAGGAAGAAGATCGAGCGGCAGACAGAGGAGACCTGGTGACAGTAGACACCGGCTCCAATCAGTAGGGAATCCTTGCAGCACCACCCGGGGGCTTGAACGGCCCACCAACAGTCTTCCCCGATCCAGACGCCGTCTGGGGTCCCGCAGGATGAGTCTTTACGCGTTTCAAAACGTAATCCTCGTCTACAACATCCATGGCTACCAGTTCACCATGTATGATCAACTCGCCTGTATTCCGGTTAACCGTGGCCCGCGCGGCCGCGTCTCCCTTCTCCTTTAGCTTGGCGACAAGATCCTGACTATCTGTGGACATCATTTCGTGGGGTTTAATGGCCGTCCGGGAAGATACACCTGCAGAACACAAAGCAAAGGAGTTAGACAAAACACCAAATTACTCAACGGGAACAGTTACACAATCTCCATCCCACCACCCATCGGGATTCCCCCCAGGCTACACAGCTCCAGCACCTCACGCCGGATGAAATTGTAGGAACTCCGCTTCAGGTCGGACCAACACTCGAATACCCGGGTGATCCTATCTCTCTCCAGGTCAGACAGCTGATACAACTGATTGACAATCGGCTGAAAGGCCCCGGGAACCCTGTAAGTCCTACTCCTCTTCTGCCAGTTCCCACCCCCCCCCCCCCCCCCCCCCGCGCCATCACCACCTTCTTCCTCCAATTATTGTTGAACTAGGAGGGCAGGTGGGTTATCACCGACTTAAAGTCCCGGGCGGAAAAACTCACACACCTCCGGGCTTTCCTCTTCTTCGAGTACGTCAGCCGATACAGGGCCTGAAACTCGTTTACCATTGGGAAGCTCATATCAGGGCCTGAAACTAGCTTGGCCATCTGCTTCCTGGCCCTCTCCTCCAACCGGGCCTTCTCCCGTTGGAGCTTGGAGTTCTCCACCTCCAGGCGGTCCCGGGCGCTTGTCAACGCCGCCACCTTCTTCTTCAACTCAGACATCTCTTCACTTGCATCTGACTGATAAAAGTGGTACAGCAGCTACAGTTTGACAGACACCGGTTATAAAGCAGCAAATCACACTATGTTCAACGGATACCAGTGACAAACTATCCTTACCTGGATGGCCATCTCCTTGGTTTTCAGCCGGTTATCCTCCAGCCGCCCTCTCGGAGCCCCAGCCATGTCTAGCTCCATGCCCCTCATATCCTTGAGCAGGTTCCGGACGAACTGTTCATCCGGGGAACCGTGGTCCAGTCTCAGCTCCGTAGGAGACTTCTCCACACCCTATGCTCCTGTGCCGGCAGCGGAAGAGCTAGCGACTACAGGAACCCTGCCCTGGGCGGTAGTAGTCCCACCACTCGTCAACCTTAACCGCTTGGCCAAGCTCTCACCAGCCGACCGGCCGGTGAAAGTTACAGCAGTTGAGGGGGGCAGCTCCCGAACCCTCTTCCTCTTCTCACCCAGATCAACCTATAAGGAAGAAGATCGAGCGGCAGACAGAGGAGACCTGGTGACAGTAGACACCGGCTCCAATCAGTAGGGAATCCTTGCAGCACCACCCGGGGGCTTGAACGGCCCACCAACAGTCTTGCCCGATCCAGACGCCGTCTGGGGTCCCGCAGGATGAGTCTTTACGCGTTTCAAAACGTAATCCTCGTCTACAACATCCATGGCTACCAGTTCACCATGTATGATCAACTCGCCTGTATTCCGGTTAACCGTGGCCCGCGCGGCCGCGTCTCCCTTCTCCTTTAGCTTGGCGACAAGATCCTGACTATCTGTGGACATCATTTCGTGGGGTTTAATGGCCGTCCGGGAAGATACACCTGCAGAACACAAAGCAAAGGAGTTAGACAAAACACCAAATTACTCAACGGGAACAGTTACACAATCTCCATCCCACCACCCATCGGGATTCCCCCCAGGCTACACAGCTCCAGCACCTCACGCCGGATGAAATTGTAGGAACTCCGCTCCAGGTCGGACCAACACTCGAATACCCGGGTGATCCTATCTCTCTCCAGGTCAGACAGCTGATACAACTGATTGACAATCGGCTGAAAGGCCCCGGGAACCCTGTAAGTCCTACTCCTCTTCTGCCAGTTCCCACCCCCCCCCCCCCCCCCCCGCGCCATCACCACCTTCTTCCTCCAATTATTGTTGAACTAGGAGGGCAGGTGGGTTATCACCGACTTAAAGTCCCGGGCGGAAAAACTCACACACCTCCGGGCTTTCCTCTTCTTCGAGTACGTCAGCCGATACAGGGCCTGAAACTCGTTTACCATTGGGAAGCTCATATCACATTGACAATAGAGACAGCCTAGGCTCAGCAGCTGCCTCCACTGGTTCGCGGGAAGCTGTGTCGGTGATATCCTGATGGCACTCAGCAGGTACTGCACAAAGTTTGACAGCGGGAGAGAGAACCCATGCCGGAACTGGTCCTCATGAATAGCAACCCAACCTTCCTCCGGGTTGCAGGCCGACTCCCCGGCGCGCAGAGGCCTAAGTTCTACCTCTCCGGGAATACTCCACCTTGCCCGAAAAGTGGCAATCTCCCCGGGCGTAAAAGAGCCCTCCGACTCATCGCAGTTTATGGTTATATCCCCGTCCACAAGTGTGTAGCGCGGGACGCCTGTTGGGTTAGCAGAGCCCAAGGACACTCCATAGGGAGCATCCTCCTGTCCTAGAGACCCGGACGTCGACGCCTCACCAATCGAACGGCTGATGGCATCTGGCCCCAAGGATGAGGAGGCAAGCCAGTCCTCCATCCTCTCTTGGTTGTTCGTCACCGGTCGCCTGGCGGCCGATTCGGAGGTTTCACTGGAGCTCCTAGAATCCATTTAACCTAGGGTAAAGAAAAAAAAACCCTTCGGCCGATCAGCAATACAACCTAAACAACGGTCGCAGGCCAGCACGAGGCATCTATTGCCTCAGCACATCCCCCACAGCGACCACTGGGCTGGTCAGCCGAACGTTCCCAGATCTCGCTGAGTTTCGGTACCACCGGAGTCCCATCCAAAGGGCAGACCGAGACACAACCAGGTGCCCATCAGATCAACCCACGAACAAGACAAACAAAAAAAAACAACAATTTCAGAGTCACAACTGGGCGGAACTCACCGATTAGTATGCACGACGACGGAAACGCAACAGCTGGAAAGTACCGAGCAATTGTGTTGAGCAAGCCTAAACAGAGGAGCAGTTCTCAGCCACAAGAAAAAATGCACGAAGCGGCAGGGGTTTATATACAGATCCAGTATCCTGAGCGCCCCTTGAGTCCCCCCCCCCCCCCCCCCCCCAAACTTAAGTAGGGCAAGTGAAACGCCCCCGGATCCGGGCCATCAATGGCTGACCGTCCTCTAGCGGCACGTGTCCCAGTATTGGTAACCCTCCACGCCATCATAACCGATGGGACTATTGGAATACCCCCCCCCCCCCCCCTTTTCAATGCATGTCAGACACTTGCCTCGCATGCAGAGGGTAGGTGAAACCTACAGCCTATTCCTACCTAAGGCTGCGATATTCCAACGATGCGGGCATTCGAACTTCTTTTCCAACAGTTCGAAGTATCACAACAGCTAACCCTATGGTACAAGGCATTCCACTGGTTGAGCTTATTCCACCATTATGGCCAGCAACAACGGCTAAAAACGGGAGATTCGATCCTCTGGTACAGGACGAATCTTCCAGCAGGCTAAAAACCCTGAGCATGATCTTCTCACCGCCGGGCGGTTGAATAAAGCCAGGAACCAACGGCTAGGTATCCCACCGGGAAAACTCTACCTCTAACACATGAGACTTCTTCCCGCAAGCTAAAAACTCTGCAGGAATATTATGTACAGGCTACGATATTCCAACTGTAATACCTGCTCCAACTAAAGGCTATCATATTTGCCGGTACATCCAGCTAGAACTACTGGCTGCGGAATTCCACCACGCTGGTCTCCACTTATCAATCACTCCTACGGAATAACCGGTTGAGCAACTGATACATTCTTACAGACAGCCTTGCACGACCTACGGGCTCCAGGTACCACCGGGCTTTATAAACCCGGGAGGTTCGATCCTCTCATCCAGGACGAATCTTCGCGCAGGCTAGAAACCCTGCACATACCTCACGAAGGGTGAGAAGCAATCAGGGATGTTGACCGGTACCAGCATAGGACCGCTTCACCCCGGGAGATAGATCCTCTCGTACAGGACAATCTTGTCGCAGGCTTGAAACCCTGCACATGTACCTCCGGGATTTATAAACCCGGGAGGTTCGATCCTCTTATCCAGGACGAATCTTCTCGCAGGCTAAAAACCCTGCATATACCTCCTGCTTGCAAGAACAAAGGCGGGGAAACGATCAGGGATGTTGGCTGGTTCCAACATAGGACCGCTTCACCACGGGAGATTTGATCCTCTAATACAGGACAACTCTTCCCGCAGGCTAAAAACCCTGCACATACTTCACGCCTACAAGAAGGATTCGGTCATTCCATTCTCTATATTCACCTGGTTTTCCCGGAACATAGCATGGCGGATTTCAACGCCACATTATCATCTCATGTGCTACAACTTGTACTCATTTGCAACTGTTAGCATGAACATCATAACCATGCACTCATCACATTATGCATCATCATAACAGGTTTATTTGAACGCCCGACCAAGCCCAATCTTAAATGCGGACTTGGGGGGCTAGGGCACCGGTGGGTAAGTATCTCATCGGGTCTGCGGGCCTATAAAGCAAGACAGCTTTAAGTCCCCATTCAAGTTGGCACTTGACCGGGAACTTGGGGGACTTGTTGACAGTACCCATAAAGAGGCTACCCAGGTCCGCAGCCAGGACTCCTGGACCCGGCCCAAGGCCCGAGAAGGTAGCATGGGCACCTGGTCCCGTGCCTGGGCAAGTCTTACGTGTGGCCGGGGCTCGGGAACCCGGGATAGCAGCTCCCCAAACAGGGGCCGAAACAGTCCAGCAATATGTGCAGAAGGGGGCTAGTCCCACATCGAAGGGTGAGGCCAGTCCTCATGCCCGGCAGCCTATATATGAGTCTCAACTACCCTCATTAATAGGTAATCAATACTTCAACTACTCATTCCCGCTTAAGTTATCAGTTTATTCCCACTATACTGACTTAGACATCGGAGCGGAATAGACCGGCCCCGCCCGGTATTCCCTTAGTTAGCAGGATTGGCAGGAAGGAACTACATCAAGATCCACCGCGGTATCTGTGAGTCTACGGATTCAGACAGAAACAGTACTTTTTGTTATCTAAGAATTTTCGTTACTCAAAATGGTACCTCAACTATTGCACTGTTACCAAATATGGTAGCTCCTTTAATTTTTCCGTTAAGTAGATGACGTGGCATGTATTCAAACTTTTTTGGCTCAATAAACTAGAGATGGGCCAAAAAAAAATTTTGAAATTTATTTTATTATTATTGCTAAACAAATTAAGTTTGTTTTATGTTTTGTATTTTTTTTTGTCAACTTATGTTTTGTATTTCAAGATTTAGTTTTCATTTTTAATTTGCAACTAAAATATATGTAACATAAAAAAAAGTAAGTGTTCTATTATAAATTAAACTAAGTGTTTAATTAATTATAAAATTATGTAAATAGTAAAAATATAATAATTCATAAATACACTTTATTTATCTTTAATTAAGAGAATTTGGTGGAAATTTACGAAAATCCAAAGTGTAAATATAAAATAAATTAAAAAAAAACTAATTTAGGAAGAAAAACTAATTATTTTAGTGTATAGACCATTTTGTCCTTCCAAATACATGCCACATCAGTAATTTAACAGAAAAATTAACGGAGGTACTATATTTGGTAAAGGTGTAATAGTTGACGTATCATTTCAAGTATAAAAAATTCTTAAGTACAAAAAAATATATTTCGCAATAGTTCAGGTACCATTTTAGGTTTTTACTCTTCAGCCAATATAATGGTTGAAATTTGATATAAGAACTTGGGAAATCATATATATCCTCTCATGTATTGTCTGTTATATATATCTCCAATTTTTGTTGTACACTCGAGAAATTCAAGATGATGCATCTTTTTTTTTAATTATATTCTTCCAGCTTCAAATTTTCTCCCATTTTGAGGTGGTGTGTGGCACATGCATCATTTCGGAATTGATTTTGGTATAAGATTTTAGGTACTCTAGCAATACTCTTCTGATTCCTCCGTCATGCGTCATGCATCATCATGCATGTATTTCTTTCGATTTTTTCATGCAAGTAACATGCTCGGTTTGTTTTCATTTTTCTTAGTAAAAAGAAATGTGCCCTAGTTGTAATACTGTAATACTACGAGCTAGCTAGGTATCTCCAAAGGTGTAATGCAGATACTATATATACTAATCTACTATATATATGTAAGGTGTCTCAAAAGAATATTAACCACAATCAGAGTTTTGCTAACGTTTACAAAATGTGGTTTTACGCACATTCGATCCTATCATTTCTGTGGATGCACTACTAGCTTTTCTATCAAAGGGCACAACTATTTTTCCGTGCCTATTGTACTAATTGGGGACGGATTCAGTGCCCAAACTGGTATGGGGACGAAATTTTTGTCCACCCCTAATTGTACAGTCTCCATTTGTGTTTTGTACAACTTGGGCACGGAAAAATCTGTCTGTGGCACCTCGGGTACTATTTTTACCCCAAGCGCTCACGCGCCTAGTATTTGCTAAGCCGGGATTTGAATAGTGCCCTCCATTTTTATATATTATAATTAGCCGATATAAGCCGATGAATAGTAACGATCCGTCCCCAATTTAGCATCAAAAGTGGCACACTTCTTTCTCATCCGTGGCCAAATTGTACAAATTTCAGAAAAAAAAATTGTTTGAAATTTTCAATTAAATTTCTCATAATTATATAATACACTGTGCCCTGTTTTAGTTTTACTAAAACGCCCCATTGTGGATGCTGATCCAGCTCAAATCTACTAGGCTGTAATTTGTCCAAACATCAAATTTACCCTCTAAACATCAAATCTAAATATAATTCAACTTTCTAAATAAAATAAATCGAAAGCAATGCACCAAATCAAATGAGAAAGCAGGAAAAGGTAGTCTACGAGTGCCAAGCCTTACATAAAATGCTGGAATTCCTCTTTCTAAGGCAAACTGAATCTGTGATTTGTGTGAGTCTCTTGGAGCAAATGACATTGCTATAATGTTTTTGGACAGAAGATACCTACCAAAACTAGCAACCTGTACAACAACAAATTTTAACATTTGAAATGATAACTACTAAGGCCTCCAGAAAACAGGGAAAAAAGGGAAACGGCATTTACCCCACAACCCATATCAAGAGCAGTCCGCAGAACTCCATCACCAATAGTTCAGCGTCCAACTGCAGATTATAAGAAGATACAGAACGATAAAGAGGAATATAGAGAAGGGACCATGATAAAAGGTAATAAAAAGATTAAAAGAATATATAATGATGTCGAAAAGAGAATTGTGAGGGAGACAGATTAGTCCAAGTCTACAAGAGGGTACTACTAAAGATCATAATTTTTCTCGAATATATAATTTTCTGTTCATTATTTTCTCATTATTTCTCCAAGCATAAATGATACACTTGCTAAATGTTACTTTGTAATAAAATTAGGAGACGTCTAAGCTTTTGCTAATCATGATGTGTGAGTTAAGAGATTTAAGCATTCTAATTAACTTTGAATACACTTAAGATCACATAAAAAACCTGGAAGAGGAATAGAGTAAGACATTGATGAATTTCTGTTACCTCTATTGTTGCATTTGGAGGGATTTCTTGAACTCCTTTGCTTCCATATGCTAATTCAGGAGGAACTATAAGCAATAGCTAAGAAAAGAAAAAATAATCTAAATTACACACTTTATAAACTCAACTCATGTTGCAATATGTAAACTTAAAGATTGCATCAAAACATTGCCATGAAATTTGCATGCCAAAAACACATATCACATTATCACCTGGCCTCCTACTCGCATGCCTTTTACACCAATATCTAATCCCTTGAGGACCGATCCTCTCTCAGATTGGCCTACATCAAATCCGTATGGCAGCAGCATACAATCATATGTAAATTAACTAAAAGATATAGAAACACACACACACATACATGCAGGTTACGCTAAAACAGACACTACGCCATTTGTCACCTTAAGCGACGGACATACACTACGTCCGTCGCTGTCAAAGTTACAAAAGCGACAGACACATATGTCCGTCCCATAAAGATAAGTCCGTCGCGGAAAGTTACCTTATGCGACAGACCTTATGCGACCAACTATATCAGTCGGTTAAGAACATCTAATGCGACTAATACGATTCAAAGGTGTGAGTCCGTCGCTTAAAACCTTTTAAGCGACTGACATTAAAATCCGTCGCTTAAACATTCAACATCTGCTATATAACCCTTGGCTTAGACAGAATACAGAAGAAGAAGAAAACGCAGCAAGTTACTGTAGCAGTGGCGAAAAATCTCCCCAACTGCTGCTTTCGTCAATTTCGGGATTCAAAAGCTTGGGTTTTCTCTTCCAATTGGTTTGTAGGTTAGTATAATCTCTTATCTTCATTGTAATCACCATACTTCGATTAGATTGGTTGATTTTAGTTTTTGATATCTTGAGTTGGATTTTGTTTATAATGTGCTTTGTGTTGTTTTTAATATTGGGTGTTTGAATATATGATTGAGTTTGTGTTGATTTTGGTGAATTTGAGATTATTTAGTTTAGTTTGTGAAATTTAGTGCAATTGAATGAATGTGAAATTAAGTGCAATTGAATTTTAGTGTAATTTAGTGAAATTGAATTTTAATGTAATTTGGTGAAATTTAGTGAGTGAAATTTTGTGAATTTTATGGTAGAGTAAATTCAAATTATTAATTAATGATATAATTGGTTTGTGCTGTGTGTGGATTGTGGTAGTTAGGGTTTCTGAAACATGCGAGTGGCTTAGTGAGGGAGTGTGGTGCCGTGTGTAAATTTATTGTTTGGTATTATGTATAATTGTGGTGTTTATCAGCTTAGAACTCCCGTTTGAAAATCAACAACGCATCTAGTTGATCGAGATGGGTTGTTGATTCTCGAATTGTCCCATTTTGGACACTTTAGGCGAACACGAGTTTGTTGATCATTTTGGTATTCATGTGGTTTAAGTTTCAGTTTTGGGATATAGTTTCGACAGTGTCTCTCTACAATGTTCCTCGAGTGCAAATTAGATTGTTTAGATTTTTGTGCACTTGAGGAACTGTAGGGAGATGCTGCCGAAATTTCCCAAAACTGTAGCTGAAACCACATGAATACCAAAATGATCAACAAACTCGTGTTCGCCTGAAGGGGATAGGACCCAATCCGGAGGCATAAGGAGAAGAAGTGTTGGGACAGATTATGATTGTTAAGTTGCATGTTGTGTGCTAACCTTATGCATATTGTATGTTTATGTTATGACAGGAAACATGGACAAGAGTTGGATCGGCTTATCTAGAGGTGATCCGAAGTTCATTCAGGGGATAATTGATTTTTGTGCGTTTGTTCTTCAAAATAGCAGTAGTCACACAGAAGTGCATAAATGCCCGTGCAAGCGCTGTCGGTTGCATAAGCGGAGGATTACAGTGGATGAGATGTTTACGCATTTGAGGGAAAACGGTATGATGCCTAATTACAGTACATGGATACATCACGGTGAGGTGGCAAGCGGTCCTTCATTGTATGAGCAGAGGGAACAATATCTTCGGCAGAAAACCTCTTCTAGTTGTAGTGCAGGTCCTCATATAAACCACAGTATGGACATTTTGTATGATGCTTTCCCATTCATGGATAGATTTCATGAGGCAGAAAATGCTGGTGGTTTAAATGATTTTTATGATGTAAATGATTTAGATTCTATTGCCAGAGATGCTTATGAGAAGTATAGCAGGCTTTTATCGGAAGGGCAGACTCCGTTGTATGATGGTAGTGAGGAGACTGTGTTAACCATCATCCTTAACCTAATTAAGATAAAAACGGAAAATAGATGGTCAGACAAAAGTTTTGATGACAACATAGAGTTGATCAAGAGAGCGCTTCCTCCAGGAAACAAGTGTCCTGATTCATACAGAACTGTAAGAAAGATCCTAAAGAACATGGGTCTGGGTTATGAGATCATTCACGCATGCGAGTATGGTTGTGCGTTGTTTTACAAAGAGAATGTAGAACTAGACAACTGTCCCAAATGCCATGAGTCAAGATGGATATATTCTGCACAGGGTATAAAAGTTGTTGTACGAAAAGTTCGTTATTTCCCTCTTACACCCAGGTTGGAACGCCTATATATGTCACCGCACACAGCAAAGGAAATGCGGTGGCACGGGGAAAGGATTTCAGATCCAGATTTTCTTAAACACCCGGCAGATGGGGAAGCGTGGCAAGAGTTTGATAAGGATTTTCTAGATTTTGCCAACGACATTAGGAACGTGCGCCTCGGACTAGCAACTGACGGGTTCAATCCTTATGGTGCATCCTGCAGTCCTCACAGCACTTGGCCTATTGTGGCGATGCCTTAACATTTGCCTCCTTCAATGTGTATGAAAAAAGAGTTTAACATGCTTGTATTGTTAATATCTGGTCCAAAGTCTCCTGGAAAGTGTTTGAATGTGTTTATGAGACCAGTTATCGATGAGCTAAAGATGCTGTGGACTATTGGAGTTCAGACTTATGACCGACATGAGCAAAAGTCATTCATAATGAGAGCAGCAGTGATGTGGACCATCAGCGACTTTCCCGGATTAGGGATGTTGGGAGGCATCCAGACAAAAGGGTACAAAGCATGTCCCATTTGTTTGGAAGATATTGATTCAAGCAACTTGACAGGGAGAATGGCATACCAGGGCCACCGCATATGGCTAGACCGGCGTCATCCATGGCGTCGAGCAGCAGATAAGTTTAATGGGAATGTTGAGTTAAGGGGAGAACCACGCTCATGGACTGGGGATGAGATTTATAGCAGTATCCTCTGTCATGACTACCCTGTTCAGAGTTTGCATCCCAAGTTCAAGCCCAGAGCAACTAGAGAGAAACTGTGTTGGACTAACGTGAGTATATTTTGGGAGCTGCCGTACTGGACCACATCGAGAATAAGGTATACCTTAGATGTAATGCATATTGAGAAGAATGTGTACGACAACATCAGCGGAACCATTTTTGGTCTCGAAGGAAAGACTAAGGACGATCCAAAAGCTCGTGAAGGTCTGGAACAACTAGGGATACGAAGAGGCTGTGGAAAAAATCGAAACCCGGTTCAAGTAAAAATAAAGAGAAAGTATCTCAAGCACCGTATACAGTTGTTCCTGAGGCAAAAACCGAGATTTTCGAATGGATTAGAGATGCATAGTTTCCTCATGGTTATGCGGGAAGTTTGAAGAATAAGGTCAATCTGAATGATAAAAAGTTTTATGGATTGAAGACGCATGACTGCCATGTACTCCTGCAACGTCTTCTTCCAGTGGTTATCCGACCATATCTGCCATATTACGTGGTTGAGCCGTTAATAGCGTTGTCCAGATGGTTTCAGAAACTATGTGCTAGAGAGCTGAAGAAAGAGGACGTCCGTGACATGAAGCAAGAAATAGTCATGATTCTTTGTAAATTAGAAAGGATCTTTTCTCCCGCTTTCTTCACCATCATGCTTCATCTCATGATTCACCTTCCCGAACAGGTTCTGCTTATCGGACCAGTACATTTTACCTGGATGTTTCCTATGGAAAGGTGATGCGTTATTTTATTTATTTTAACTACACGGTCATGATCATATGTATTGTACTAATATAAAATTGGACAGGCAACTCGGGGACTACAAAAAGACTGTTAGAAACACACGTTTCCCAGAGGGGTGTATTGCTGAGCAATACCTTACAAATGAGTGTGTGACATACTGCAGTTTTTATATGGATGATGGAACAGGAGATGCTAACGTTGCCAGTGCGCCTCAATTCAATATCTCTGTTGTTTCCGAACTCGTGAAGACCAAAAGTTTCATAGCAAAGGCTCATTTAAGTAGGGAAGAACTATATGCGGCTCACTGGAATGTAATGGAGCACTGTACAGAAGCGGCTGACTTCATTCAGATTTACAATAATCAAGTAACTCAAATCAATCCACATATGACTGATGAAGAACGTATTCAGAACTTTCTTCCATACTTTAAAACTTGGGTATACAATCACTATCGATGGCTCATTATATAAACCACCAAAGATGTCACAGGGCACTAATGGTTTGTATTATTGTTACAGATCACACGACTGCAAGCAGAAGGAAGTTCGGATTATACGCATGAACTACACATTTTAGCATGCCGCCCTCAAGCACACCATATTTATTCACAATGTTCTGTGAACGGAGTTAGGTTTGTCACGTGGCAGCGAGACCAACGGTTGAAGACTCAAAACAGTGGGGTCATGGTAGAGACGGAAGACATCTCATACTACGGGATTCTTGAAGCCGTAGTCGAACTTGTATATTCAAAAGGCATGCAGGTTGTTTTGTTCAAGGGTAAATGGTACGATACTGACCCTACCGAGCCTGGGTCCGTAAAGTTAGATCACGGTCTTTTATCAGTGGACACATCTACTAGCTGGTTTGAGGATAGACCATTTATTCTTGCCGCCACGGCAAGACAAGTGTTTTATCTGGATGACCCGAAGGCTGGTGAACCTTGGAAAGTGGTTAATGTGATGTCACACAGAGGTACGTACAGTGCTACCACAGTTGCAAGGGAACCTGACATACCTCCTAGGAGGAATGAAATTGATGAACCCTATCAAGAACCTACCGCGGACTCGATCCGAACTTACACTCCTATATTTGGTTTCACCATGGACTTCGGTTCGCTTCCACACATAGATGTTCCCATTCAATGTCACAATGATGAAGAGGACGACGATGGTGACGAGGATGACGACGAAGATGACGACGAAAGAGATGATGACGAAATCTATAAAGGCGAAAGTGAGGAAGATGAAGGCGGAAGTGATAGAGAGGATGATTATGCTGATTATGAGGAAGATCTATCTAATTAATATTGATCGTTTTATTCAGTGTTTTATGTAAACTGTAATTTGTAAACCCTTGTTAAGCAACTGTGTTTTATCTGGACATTAAATTGATCGTTTTATTCAGTGTTTTATGTAAACTGTACTTTGTAAACTGTTTTTTTTGTCTGACCTTCAACAGATAATAGTTTTAAATCGATGAGACGCAACTAATCGTATAAAAATTTTACGATTTTGATTTAACGAACGTCAGGCTACCCATAGGAAAACGGAAGTAAAAACCAGCTAACCGCAACGTTCGGCACACAGATTTTATCGGAATCTTCCCATTTTTCAACCGTAGACGAATTTCATTATTTCGGTCATATCTTATTTCACGACATATTTGCATTTGAAGAGTCTACGTATAGTAACTGTTTGAAACTATACATTCACTTAAACACTTAGTAAACAAGTTAAGGAACATTAGTGCATATGTTCTGATTTTGAATCTAAAAGTTTAGAAAATCTATTCCAATCGTCAGATATCACCGTTAACATGAAATACATGTATGGAAAAAAATCCAACTACATCTGACAACGTTAAAGGCTCGATCGGAACGGTCAACCGGGCCGGTCAAACCTCTAAACGCTTAGAAATGGTAATTGGACTGTCTAAATGACGTTTTTTTGCCTGACCTTCAACAGATAATAGTTTCAAATCGATGAGACGCAACTAATCGTATAACAATTTTATGATTTTGATTTAACGAACGTCAGGCTACCCATAGGAAAACAGAAGTAAAAACCAGCTAACCGCAACGTTCGGCACACAGATTTTATCGGAATCTTCCCATTTTTCAACCGTAGACGAATTTCATTATTTCGGTCATATCTTATTTCACGACATATTTGCAGTTGAAGAGTCTACGTATAGTAACTGTTTGAAACTATACATTCACTTAAACACTTAGTAAACAAGTTAAGGAACATTAGTGCATATGAATCTAAAAGTTTAGAAAATCTATTTCAACCGTCATATATCACCGTTAACATGAAATACATGTATGGAAAAAAGAAATCCAACTACGTCTGACAACGTTAAAGGCTCGATCGGAACGGTCAACCAGACCGGTCAAACCTCTAAACGCTTAGAAATGGTAATTGGACTATCTAAATGATGTTTTTTTGCCTGACCTTCAACAGATAATAGTTTCAAATCGATGAGACGCAACTAATCGTATAAAAATTTTACGATTTTTATTTAACGAGCGTCAGGCTACCCATAGGAAAACGGAAGTAAAAACCAGCTAAGCGCAACGTTCGGCACACAGATTTTATCGGAATCTTCCCATTTTTCAACCGTAGACGAATTTCATTATTTCGGTCATATCTTATTTCACGACATATTTGCATTTGAAGAGTCTACGTATAGTAACTGTTTGAAACTATACATTCACTTAAACACTTAGTAAACAAGTTAAGGAACATTAGTGCATATGTTCTGATTTTGAATCTAAAAGTTTAGAAAATCTATTCTAATCGTCAGATATCACCGTTAACATGAAATACATGTATGGAAAAAAAATCCAACTACATCTGACAACGTTAAAGGCTCGATCGGAACGGTCAACCGGGCCGGTCAAACCTCTAAACGCTTAGAAATGGTAATTGGACTGTCTAAAGGACGTTTTTTTGCCTGACCTTCAACAGATAATAGTTTCAAATCGATGAGACGCAACTAATCCTATAAAAATTTTACGATTTTGATTTAACGAACGTCAGGCTACCCATAGGAAAACGTTCGGCACACAGATTTTATCGAAATCTTCCCATTTTTCAACCGTAGACGAATTTCATTATTTCGGTCATATCTTATTTCACGACATATTTGTGTTTGAAGAGTCTACGTATAGTAACTAGTTGAAACAAAAATTTTGGAAATTTACTGTGTTTTTTGTAAATGCGACGGATATAGAAGGTTCCGTCGCTTAATTAGTTTTGGAAATGGCGCGTGTCCTTTGCGCCAAAAATTGGCCCGAAAATTGAAACGTTCTTAAGCGACGGACTAGTTCAAGGTTCGTCGCTTCAGAGTAGATATAGAGCCCGAAAATCAGAAGAAGTTGCTTAAACGTTCGACCTCCGTAAAACCCAATCCCTACTCCGATCCGGCCCCAATCGCCACCACCATCCGTCCAGCCCCAAACCCTAAACCATCACTCCGGCCCCAATCGCCACCACCCTCACTCCGGCCCCACTCGTCACCACCCTCACTCCGTCCCCAATCACCACCACCCTCTCTCCCCTACTCCGGCCCCAATCGCCACCACCGTCACTCCGGCCAAAATCCTTAACCCCCCTCTCTCCACCCTCTGCAAAACCCGGCCCGGAATCCCTAATTCCCCTCTCTCCACTATCACCACCGGCCACCACCCTTCCGGTCGCCCCTAACAGCTAGGACCCTGTTTCACTCCTCCGTTCTCTCCCTCCCGACTCCGCCGCAGTCCACGCCTCCGTCCCCGCCACCCTCGACGACTCCTTCCATGAAGGTACCTCTCTGTCTCCCATTCTCTCCTCTGTCACTGCTGTCATTTACCCATATAATGCTAATTAGCTTGATTTGAATCGTTTGGTTAGTCTAACATAAATGTCGAAGTCAAGAATTTCCAATCAAAATCACCCAATTACTTTTACATATGATGTTGTGATTTACACAAGCTTAAATGATGAATGCACTTACAGTGGTGCTAATGATAGTTGATCAAAAATCTCCCACATGATGATAGATCATAGTGTCACAGTTTGCCTCACATAGAGAGAACTAATCATGTGAAATTGTGAGGGATAAAGATGGTCAAGGCAATTAGGTATAGAGGTGAGGATGCTCCCTGCCATTCCGGCTACGATCATTTAATTTGTGGCCGGAGACCAGCAGTTTGTGGAGGAGAGGAAGCCGTTGATCATGTTATAGGATGATTATGATGATGAAATAGAAGCAGGTGGAGATAGTGTATCTCGCAGAGGAATGTAATGCTTTGAGTAGCAAGTTTATAACTACTAATATTGTGTCTCTTCATCCCCTTTTCCCTCAAGGTTTTGGAGGATGAAACTCTTTTCAATACAAAAAGGTTTTGGAGGATGAAACTCTTTTCAATACAAAATCCTAACTCTTACTACAATCGTTAAGGTGCCAACTTATTGATTGATGAGCAAGCCAGTGTCTTGGTTTTCGAAGTAGGTTAAAATGCTTTACAAGTTAATGATTTTAACCCCAATGTGTTCCAATAATATCGAAATGCTTTCAGCCTAGAGGCTACACAATTTCACATCATTGTGCTCATATAGTGCTTTACAAGCATAAATAATATCTTCATATAGTGAATCTGTGTAATGTGTAGTGAAAGAAACAAGAACAGCTAGCTTCAGCTACTAGCCTATAATTATTAATAATGTTTTTGTGAGTTGATTGATGGTGTGTGTGTATCTGTGAATAGATTGTCTGAATTATTAAGGGAATTTGATGAAAGTGAAGCCTATGTTATGTAGTATGTGAGATTATTTTGATGTGAATCTGTTTATGTATTTAAATCTTGTTGAGACTGTTCTGATATTGGCATCATTCTTCTGAAGGTGCTATAAAATATTGGTGACATACGAGAATGAGATTCAGTTGGTGGTAGTGATCTTATTTTCTATATTCTAGTTTCTGCAATCTTGAACCTTATTAGTCAACTGGAAAATTAAAATGAAATCAGTGACATCACTGAGGGTATATATATGGTGGATCAGTTTCAGTGTTTGTTATTTTTATTTTATCACAATGTTTTGGAATATTATCAATCTAGTTGTGGAGGGGAACTCAGCTAATTCCAGTCTTGACTTAGTCAATTTCACACAATTTCACAAAAGCATTACTATCCCTGTTAATGCATGAAGATATTATTTATGCTTCAATCCGGTTCATTACAATTTGGCTCTATGGTCCTGTATAACCAATTACACAGTTCAAATTATTATTTATGTGTTTTATGTGTTTTAATTTCCAAGCATATGTTCTAGAGCAAGACAAGCTGAAATTGAACTTCACATATTGTCCAACAAACACTTTATATATAGTAGGATTCTCAATTAGTTTTTTTGTGTCTCATATTGTGGTAATCAGGTTCTAGCTTACACTGATTGATATATCACAACGTAGATGTAATGGAAAATGCAATGTTCTACACTAAAATTAAAGGAATACTCTCTAGTGAATATAATCAGAACTTGGTTCTGTGGTTCTTTATACTTTAGGGTACTAATTGGACACAATTTGGTGGTGCTAGACATAATTTCTTTATTGTCTTTTTCGTCAAGGTTAGCATAGTTTATATTTGATGTACTTTGATGACTTTATTATATTGATCAATGTTTTTATTTTAAGAATAATTTTTTTTTATTACCTCTTATATCAGCAATGCCTCCAAAACCTCGATATTCGAAGACGAAGAAAACGGTCGAGCTTGAGGACCGTGAGCTTCGGCAAGACTTGATCAGACGATCACTACGAGCACCACCACTATCGACGCCGCAGACTGATTCATCTGGGCTCTCACCGGCTTCTCATGCACAGTTTCCTTCAACTCCATCTCTTCCTCCGCCCTCAGCTCCTCGCCCTGCTGTTTCAGCTCCTGCTCCTGGTGCTGCTTCTTTACATGCGTCATCGGCCTTGCAGCTAAGCGCTCCCCCACTCCCATCAATGACGACAATCACGTCGAGCGGCCCCAGTACCGGTTCTGCATCTACCGGGTCTTCGACGACTGCACGCAGCATTCGTTGCAAGAACTTGGAGACGAGCGGTATATTTCGGCAACTCGGGTGTTTCATTTCATTACGGATAGAAATAGATGATATGAAAGCTTAGAATATCTCCAGTAATTAAGGATTTAACGGTTATAACCTTATTTCCCCTTTTCTGTGTAGATACACCACCAAAAAGGAGGAGAGGTGTGGTGGTCGGATTGAAGACACAGGAGCTGGTCCGGACCACGGGGGGGGGGGAGGGTGGAAGATTGTGGTAGAGTACGATGACTACCACAAAGGCCCCAAGGATCCCAAAGTCCGCAGCCTAATTTCTCGGGACATTGGAAGTTGTGTGAAGGACAGTGTCCCCACGGTACAGCCCACGTACAGAGAATTGAGCGTCAGTGACCGAGGGATCATTACCGACCACCTCTCGGTAATATTTCCGTTGTATGGTTTTTACTGTTCTTACTAATTTGATTTTTGTTATGCTTTGTTACTAATGTGGGTCCATTGTGTCTATGTAGCCACACTACTGGCTCCCCCTAGATCATGATGGCCTGTGAGATTATGTTCAAACAACGGCAGCCGATCGGTATAAGGATTGGAAATCCGATTGCCGCCAACATTGGCTGGAGTGGGGGGATGACGTTCCTCTTGAGTTCCTGCATCGTCCGGAGCAATGGCAGTGGTTGGTGGTACACTTCAAGGACCCTACTCATGCGGTAATCAACTCTCTCTCTCGGCTCTACCAATATGTTAATACTCTATTGGTGCGTTGTTTAACCTCTACATGTAATGCTTGTAAATGATGTGGTGCAAGCCATATGTGCGAGAATGAAGGACATCCGATCGCGTCCACAAAAGATGAACCACCACTCTGGGACGACTGCCTTCAGTTATCGGGCAAAGTTGCATCAGGATCGAGGACATCCAGCTCCGTTTGTCCGTGCATTCGAGGATGCATATGCAAAAGACCCTGTGGGCGTCCACACGTGGTGAGACTTTTTGTCCGTTTGTCCGTGCATTCTTTTTGTTCCATTTATTGTGTTACAATAGCGTAATTATATATTTCTTATTAACATTGGTTATGTGTGTTATTGTAGGAGGCGATGAAGGAACATGTGGACAGACTAGTACAAGAAAGGACGACCCTACACCCGGATATTACCCCCGAAGAACCTCTCCCCGTTGAGGAACAAATCGAAGTGCTATCCACTCGACTTGGGGTCAAGAGAGGCACCGAGGTCCGAGGGGTGGGACGGTGCATGCAGCGGTCGCCGAAGAAGAGGGGAGGGGCCCGGCAAGTGGATGTTGATAGCATCGTGGAGGAACGAGTTCGTGTAGTTGAAGAAAAATTGTCGGCGCAAATGGAAGAGCGAATGGCGGCGCAATTGGAAGAGCGAATGGCGGCGCAATTGGAAGAGCGTGATGAGCGTCTCCGTCAAATGGAAGCCATGATTGCGATGCTCGTAGCGCAACAAAAGCAAGGGGATGCGGGTGCAGGTGCAGGTAGTTCTTCTCAGAACCCGTGACTTCACGACTTCAAGGCTCTTGACCACTGCTACATATGTTTAGTATATATAGTTTGTGCTTAAAAAACAGTTTTATGTACTGGCACAATTGAGTTTGGATTGAATGTGTTGGTTTCAGATATTTGAATGAATGTGTTGGTTTCGAATATGTGAATTGAATGTGTTGGTTTGATATGTTTTGGATGTGCAGGTTTGAATTGTTTGGTTTTGTACAAGGGCAACATACAGAAGCAAATTCTGTGCTCAATCAGATACTCCACTTAAGCGACGGATTTTGTCTATTATCCGTCGCATAAAACACACTAAAGCGACTGACAACATCCGAAGTCAGTCGCTTAAAACACACTAAAGCGACTACAGTAGGCTGACCATGCAAGTCGCTCAATTAAAGCGACGGATAATCGACTAAAAGGGTCAGTCGCTCTAACGGTACAGCGATGGATACTTGACTATTAAGTCCGTTGCTTTAGTATGCACTTATAGCGACGGATAATTGAGTACACAAATCAGTCGCATAAGATCACCTTTATGCGACTAACCAAAAACGAATGTCAGTCGCTCCACCTTTATAGCGACTAAGAAATATCCGAATATAAGTCAGTCGCTTAAAGGGACTTAAGAGACGGAGTTTGTAATGTTAGTTGCGCAAAGTCTGAAGCGTCTAAACTTAACCGACCTCGGACACGCGACGGCGTGTCCGTCTCTTTAAGATAATGGCGACGGACTTTACCACTGAAGCGACTGACATTGTCCGTCGCTTTAAGTGGTAAATGGCGTAGTGAGATGGTTAGTGTGCACTGCATGGCCTTTGTTTTTTCTGATGGTGCATTGACTTTGTTGATATATATATATATATATATATATATATATATATATATATATCATTCTTCTTCTATCAAATAATCAAGGGATAGTATACATTACACACCGACACATAAAAGTTAAGATGCGAAAATCTCAAATAAATGATCTATGGAGACAATTGAACATTCCTAGTAATCAATACAATTTTCTCAGATATCACAATGCTTGAGGATCCAATAGAATCAGTGAACGAGCCATGATTCATCATATTAAAGATTTAATACAAAGCATGGAAATGCTTAATGAAATAAATGAAAAAGAATAATCTTGAATTTACTAATCATAGAAATTGCAAAAATGACCTGCCAAGTCTAAATTTATGGTCTAGATAGTTATTCTGGGCACTAAATTCTATGGACAAAAAATTGGTCGGTTCCTATATAGTAGTTTAAAAGGAGAGAGACAACAATTGAAATTACGGTCAGAAACAAGTGAATAGCAGCACCAAGGTTTCTTACCGTTCCTCCACCAACACCAAGTCCTTGTCTACTTGTCATGAAAGTGATACCCTTCCACTTTGCGACATAATGAACCTACAACCAGAAATGCACGAGTAAATTGCACATTCATCGTACTTGAATTACTCATAGATATTTGGTACTTTAAACTGTAATAATGTGGATACATATTAACACTTTGTATTCGCATATTTTTGGAGACAGTATGGATCATATATACTACAAATATTGGAATTTAACTTGATCACAACCGTACTGCAACCCGGGATCCGGTCACTACCTCAGTTCCATTCCCAACCTTCAAGTCATAGTACGTACCTGAGGTATAATACCAGTAATATTAGAAGGAGAGAGAATATACGAATAATACTACCTTATGTCCAGCAGTAAGATTACTATGATATGAACCTTCTACGAATGAAACCAATAGCCAAAGTATGGCATGGCTGCATGAAATAAAAGTTAAAGAGTTAAAATCTAATATTTGTGTCTTATTATTGAAAGCATCCAAATTCCGGAAGGAGTCATTCTGAAATTTTGATAAGAAATTCCCTATTAAAGATAATTTCTTTCTAGGTACATTTCTCTACATGTAGCATGCCATTCACATGCAAGCTGCAAGCCAGCAATGAAATGTACACTGAGTTTAATATGAAGGTCTATAAAAGGAGAGAGATTAAAAGAGGTGAGAAGAGGATTATATAAGCTATGATCAGTTTACTAACTTTAGACCACTGGGAAGGGTTGTAAATTCTTCCTCTGGTATTTTTGATCCTCTTAGCTGCATCAAAAGTAAATGAATGTCACGAATACTAATGTAATTGATGATTTTCAATATAATCTTAATCTCCATATCAAGAGCAGTCCGCAGAACTCCATCGGCGTTGGTGGAGAGGAGCAAGGCCTGGCGGCCGGAGGCGGCCATGGAGTCGCCGAGGGGGGTGAAGACGAGGAGGAAGAAGAGGATGACAATGCCGAAGAAGGCGGCGGAGATGAGGTCAAGGAGGCGCCATTGACGGGGAGCATCCGCTTCGATGCGGGCAGGTTCAGGTGGCCCATTTTGGGGGTTTCGGATCCGGGTCAGATTGGCATCCAATTGGACCCGATTGGGATTCTGGGTTGGGGGAAAGATTGGATTTTGAGGTCGGGGATGAGAGACATACCCAATGGAGTGCGAGGACGTCCAGCCGATGAAGACGAAGCGGCGTACAGAGATGATGGGCGGAACCCCATGGCTGGTTGAGATGGGCGACGGCGATATGAGATAGAGGATCTAGGGTTTTGGGGAACAAAAGAGTAAAGGTGAGGGAAGGAAAAATCAATAATGTACGAGAGTAAGAGAGGCGGAAGAGTGTAACCAAAAAAAAAAAAGGAAGAAGAGGCACAGACGATAACATATCTCTGATATAATTAATACAGGGAAGTGGTTTATAGAAAAAGAGGAAGAAGAGTGTAACAAAAAAAAAATTGGAAGAAGAGGCACGGACAACATATATGTAGGTAAGGTATTATCTAATAAATAATAATTAGGTAATCTTCAAATTGGGGACGGAAGTTGAAAATATCCGTGTCCAGCCTTACATTATTTCAATTGGCTACGGACTCTGAAAACATCCGTGCCCAAACTCAACATTACGAAACAGATTGGGTATTATCTTAATAAAAATTGGGGACGGAAGTTGAAATATCCGTGCACAATCTTAATATTTTTATGATGGAAGACGGACTCTGAAGACATCCGTGCCCAAACTCAACGTTATGAAACATATATGGTATTATCTTAATAAAAATTGGGGACGGAAGTTGAAAATATCCGTGCCCAGCCTTACATTTTTTCAATTGGAGACGGATTCTGAAAATATCCGTGCCAAAACTCAACGTAATGAAACAAATGGGGACGGAAGGTCAATACATCCGTGCTAAAACTCTTATTTTCTGTTGAAAGGGGACAGGTGCCGTGCCCATTACTTGTATTGCCACAGAGAAATTTGGGTCCGTGCCCTTTGGTAGATAAGACCACGGATAAACACGTCGTCCCCATTAAGTCCGTGTCCTTTGATAGAAAAGCTAGTAGTGCGTCCAACAAAATTTAATTATATTCTCTAGCTACTTGGTAGAACAAACTCAATCTCCTTAGTGTTTGCAAGATTTTAGTTATTAGTTTTTTTTTTTTTTTAGAAGATGAGATTTTAGCATAAGAAAAATCGATGATGGGAAGACATTAGTGCACGGATAGTTATATATATGCACATGCATATGTGTGCGTGTCCAGTATAAATGTTGGAAAATGTTTTGGGGCCTTATTAAGGCCTAAGAATTTTGGCCTTAATCCTAGGTGGCGTGCCACCTCATCAAGACACTTCATCAATATTAAAAACATTGTTATGTCATATTAAGGTTAAAATACAATCTTGTCCTTTCAAATCCAATGGCTTTAGATTATTGTCATTTTTCAACCCTTCATAAAATCTAATTTATTAGCAAGAAACTCAATCAAAATATTTACCCGTATAAAGTATTAAAGGTATAATATTTTCTTTCCATTTTGCGAATTTAATCTAAGTTTTGACTTTTATGATTAACCTAATTTACAGATGGTAATATAAATATATGGGGAATATTTGAATGTTGTCTTAATACAAAGCAGTAATTACGATGACTAAAAAAAAGCAATAATTACGAAATATAATTTACTCATAACTACCTAATTAATAGTCATTGTAAATTGGGCAACAATTACAACCAAATTATGTTTTATTTTAGATAATTTTGTTACCTTTTTTGGGTTGACTACATGAAATTTATTTCTTGACACAATTACGATATTTGACATTAAAACATTCTATCTTTGTGAATCAAATTCAATGTTAAATTTTTTTTTACTCTTAATCAAAATTTAGATTTAGAATTATATATATATATACATATCTATCGAATTTTAAAAAAATAAAAGTAGATAAAATAAATTTGTATCGAATTATATATATATATATACATATATACATATCTATCGAATTTTAGAAAAATAAAAGTAGATAAAATAAATTTCTATCGAATTTTCTAGATGAATTTTATATATATATATATATATATATATATATATATGAAGTTTATTTGGACATAGATATAGTGTGTTGAATTTTATTTTTTTTGAAATAGTATATGTGTGTATGTATGTATATATGTGTGTGTATATATATATGTATGTATATTCACTTAAATTTATATTTTTGAATAATTATAATTTAAAAAATTATATTTGATCTTTAAATTTAAAAACAAGTGTAATAAAAAAAATTGGCTTGAAAAATATTTTTCTTTTCTTAAAATTATTTTTATTTTTGAAAAATAACAAAATAATCTAGAGCCATTGGATTTCAAAGGACAAGATTGTATTTTAACCATAATATGACATAACAATGTTTTTAATATTGATGATGTGTCTTGATGAGGTGGCACGCCACCTAAGATTAAGGCCAAAATTCTTAGGCCTTATTAAGGCCCCCTATCACTACCCTATAAATGTTTTGCTTGGTGATAAGGTGTACGTTACAGCTTGAAAAGCAATCCACCGCCTCAAGTTATCTGATTCAGTTTGGCAAAATGGAAACCATTCTCCCACTTTCGTAAGGAGTGCAGTTTCCTAAAGAATAGGAAACTCGCCGACATCAGATCGACTTGTATATATAGAGGGATTAGAGGCGTCAGTACGTTTTACTTCTCAAAAGTTCTTCAATTCCTTTTGTTCCCTCGATCTTGGTTCATACGTTTGGCCTACGTTTTCTCTCTTTCTTATCAAGACTAAGGAGTTTTCCAAAAGTCGAGACTAGTTGGACGCCTTGAATCTGGTTGCAGCAAGATGATGGCAGGGACGTCAGACTCTGTGTCAACCCCGCTAAAGGCGAAACCCGGAGGTAAAAAAAGCAAAGATAGAGAAGAGTCCGTTACCTTACCGAAAGCCCCAAGAAGCTACTCACCTCCTACAAGAAGCGTCTTGAACAAAACTAATGAGTTCTATATCAAGTACGATGATCTAAAACCCGCGTTCAAACTCTACTTTGAAAGAGAAATTGACAAAGAGATAGAGACTGAAGAAGATGACTGGGATTAATTAGCGGCAGCAAGAATGGCCTTGTTCCCATATTCAGTCATTTAGTTTTCATGTATGTATATATATGTGATTCTTTGTCTATCTGATTGAAGTCTCAAGCCAAGCATGGCGAGTTTAGCTAGCTTATTTGTTTCTTGAAATCCCTTTTGATGTATTAATTAGAAAGCGAAAATTAATTCAAGTTTGAGTTTGGAGATTCTTTGAGCTTGCTCTTTCGTTACTTGATAATCATCTTGCCTTGTAGAACAAGCAAGCATGCAAGAAATCATATTAATCCAGGAAAAGAATTATCTCTTTTGAACCAAACCTAACAAGAACCATGCGAAAATCCTAGCTAGAGCACTGCGGTTGAAGTTAATTTGCCATATATTTCTAAACAATTAAGTTGCTGTCATGCACCAAATTTGATCGAAAACTAACTATTTCTGAGAAATTCTAGGCTGCATGGAGTGCGCATAGAGTAGCTAAGCTCGTCCTCATTTGATTTATACATGCCAAGATTCTAAATCTTAAATCTGCTGTTTGAATCAATCACAGCAAATTCTTGCTTGAAGCTATGCTATTACAATCGCAAGAATATTCAGCACTCCAAAACTAAAGAATTATGTGCTCTCTATGTCATTTTCATGTTGACATTAAATAACATTTGAATTATTTTTTTATTAAGTCGTATATCAGTCTCATTTTTGATTTTATGTTAATTTCTTAATAACCCTGCAGGTGCTTGGGAAGCAAACCACCGCCTCACTGGAAAAAGGAAACCAATCTCCTATTGGACTAATTGGAGTCCTACGAAAAGGAAATTAACTTGCCGACCAAGAAACTTATATATACAACGTCTAACACCTGTTCTCAACAATCCTCCCCTTCATTCAATTCCTTGATCTTGACTGTCTTGTTCTCTCTCTCTCTCTCTCTCACTCTCGCTGATCATTGTTCTTTCAAAGATCGAGGTCACATCTTGCTGGAGGCCTTGAATCTGAAGGCAGAAAGAACATGGAAGACCCTTCAGTATCAACCCCGTTAAAGATGAAACCCAGAGGTAAAGAAAGCGAAGATGGAGAAGAGGCCTCCGAAGCCCCAATAAGAAAGTGCTCACTTCCACCAAGAAGCATCTGCAACAAAGTGAATGAGTTCTATATCAAGTATGATGATCTGAAACCATCATTCAAACTCTACTTCGAAAGAGAAAGTGCCAGAGCGATGGAGTTTGAGGAAGATGACTGGGATTAAGCACGAGGAACTACTGATGGACTGATCTGTATTGTTTGTTCAATATTGTTACGTATGGACATATCTGATTAATTTTTTTTATTTATCTAATGTATCAAGCTAGGCTAGCTAGCATGGCTGCCCAGTTAGCTAGCTTTTGTTTCTTGAAATTTTGTATTATTATTCATCGAAATTAGTGGTATTCACTTCTTTCTTGATCGGTCTTTCGCATGCATATGAAACATATGTGCATGAATAATCTCCAATACCATAGAATTTAAGTATACATATAAAAGTTTTCTTATCTATGGTACTAATAATTAAAAGAAATCTAAATAACTGCTTCAATGCAAATCCAAGTGGCACGGACTAGGGTTTTAATGGCCTCCAAACAATTCCTCCCCGGCCAAAAATGGCACGTACATCTCTAGCTTGTTGTTATCATGATAAGCTTATTGTGCTATTGCAATTAGGTCAAAGTTCCTTACAGATGAAAAAAAAAATTCATTCTAACATATGTGGCCGGGGAGCACATATGGTTCACCCTAATTCATTCTAACATATGGTAATTAAAGTGAACCTGACAATTATGCAATTATGGTTCACCCTAATTACCGTATGTGGTTAACGAATCATGGCCTTCCCATAGCATCCATACAAAAATTTTGATATGCAAATGCAATGTTATGTTTTTTTTTTTGGCATGCATGGTCTGTCAACAACCACTACCAGAAAAGGGGTTATAGCCGACGATATGGGAAAAAACGGCCGACGAAATTGTACCTCATCGGCTATAAGGGGTCATAGCCGACGAATTACTATTTCGTCGGCCACATCGTCGGCTATAATATTATAGCCGACGACTGCCGACAACTCGTCGGCTATAACTATAGCCGACGAAACGTTTTTGGTTATAGCCGACGAGAATGATATTCGTCGGCTGTAAGAGTTATAGCCGACGAAAAGTTTTTTGTTATAGCCGACGAGGAGGGTATTCGTCGGCTATAACTCTTATATCAGATCGCCCTTCTGCAGCAGGAAGCTAATTCGTCGATGAAATCGTCCAAAACGCTCTGAAATCGTCCAAAACCTCGGCCATAAGCTTGAAATGTACGTATATTGCTGTGTGTGTTGATTTAGTTGGTTATATGCAGAGGTGTGTTAATTTAGAGTTTAATTAGAATAAATGTGTGATTAATTTGATATATATATATATATATATATATATATATATATATGTGTGTGTGTGTGTGTTGAGATGAGATTATTAATGGGTTGATATATATGTTGTATTGGTTAGATAGAATTGAAGTTTTGTTGAAGATTAGTGATTGATTGTTGATTTATAGGTGATTTTAGATGAATTTGATGAAAAAATGTATATATATATTAATTAATTTAATTGTAATTAAAAATATATTGTTGGTATATATAAAAAATACATTGTGTTTAATTAATTAGGGAGATTGACGATGTTTTAATTAATTTAGGGATGCATGTGTATATATATATATATATATGTGTGTGTGTAATGATGAATTTTTTAATTAATTAGTACGTGCGTACGTACGTAGTACGTGCATATATACATATCTATATATAGCTATATTTATTTCTTGAATTTACAGGATGGACAAGAGTTGGATTACCCTTGGAAGATGGGATCAGGCGTATCATGATGGAGTTAGGAGTTTTCTGGATTTTGTGATGGCTAACTGTGGAGACACTACACTTCATTATTGTCCGTGTAAAAAGTGCAAGTGTGCCACCCCACGACACCGGTTTTCCATAGAGACAGTGGAGCAACACCTGGCTAGATATGGATTTTGGGTCCTATACACTAATTGGATTTATCACGGTGAACCAGAGTTTGCGGGTCGTCATGATCATGGACAATTTGCCGAGAGAGGGAGTTCCTCCAATGATCCAACAACGAATTGGATCAACGATATGTTTCCTCGTGAGAGCGGTGTCTTTGAGGAAGCACCAGATGTGCAACTCCCACCTCCGGAGATGGAGTGTTTCCCTGATATTGAGCCACTCGAGCCATTACCCCGATCTCCGGTCAACACAAGTGGTATGGAAAAGTACAACAACCTGATCGCATTGCAACAGACTCCGTTGTACCCCGGATGCAGTAAGACTGTCCTTGAATCTGTCATGGGAGTGATGAAGATCAAAACGGAGAACAAAGGCACTGTCAAATCGGTTGATGATTGGCTTCGGCTATGGGGTGGGGCGATGCCCCCCGGACATCGGCTTCCTACCAGTCATCATAAGGTGCGACATATCCTTAAAGATCTCGGCATTTCCTACATCAAGATTCATGCATGCAGATACGATTGCGTTCTGTTTTACGGGGAAGGACTTGCAGATCTTGAATCCATTATGCAATACAGAGCGGTATAAGTTCACTCCTAAAGGGAACAAGAAAGCTGTGAAGATACTTCGGTACTTCCCGCTGATTGATAGGCTTGAGCGGTTGTTCATGTGTGCTTTCACGGCCGAAGCTATGAGATGGTGGGCTGAGAGGAATGTGCCTGACGATGACACCCTTAGACATCCCGCCGACGGAGAGGCTTGGAAGAAGAACGTGTTGGAGTTTCCTGAATTTGCATCAGAGGTTCGAAATGTTTGGCTAGGGCTATCATCCGACGGTTTCAACCCTTTTGGCAAGAAAGAGCTTTAGTACAGTGTGTGGCCAGTTATTTTGATTCCGTACAACTTTCCACCGTGGATGTGCATGAAGAAGGAATATAACATGCTCACATTGTTGATTCCAGGCCCAGGTTATCCGGGAAAGTGTCTCGATGTGTATTTGAGACCCGTAATTGAGGAGCTTCGGTACTTAAGTCTGAACGGCCACCTGGTCTACGACCGGTTCAAAAATGAGATGTTCCGGATGCATGCCATGCTTGTTGGCACGATCAGTGACTTTCCTGGGAGGGGTATGTTGTCGGGCAGCGTCACCAGGGGTTACAGGGCTTGTTCAGAGTGCATGACTGTTGATTGCTCTAGTCCTCATTGTAGCAAGATTGTCCAGATGCGTCACCGTCGTTGGCTTCCGCATGACCATCCATTTAGGGACGATGCACAGGCTTTTGATGGGACTGAAGAAAGGGGCTGGGCACCGGAGCAATGGACATGGGAGGAAATATTGGCAGTGTTGAATGAGTATGACTTTGGTCCGCTTAGCAATCATCCCGATGTGTTGCGCACGATTCCAGAGAGGCCGGATCGGTATAGGTTCTGGTCACACAAGAGCATCTTATGGGAACTTCCTTATTGGGCCAGGTTGGCTACCAGATACTACCTGGATGTCATGCATATAGAGAAGAACGTGGGTGAAGCCGTGGTTGGCACAGTTTTGAATTGGGAGAAGAAAACAAAAGACACCCCCAAGGCACGCGTTGATCTGAGAAATATGGGACTGCGGGACCATTTGTGGTTGAGAGAGGGCAGGAGCAAAATGCCCCAAGCTCCTTACACCGTCACCAGGGACCAGAAACATGAAATCTTTGGATGGCTGAGTAATGTCAGGTAACTTTTTATTAGGCATGTATTCCCTAAAGAATCCATCTGTTGTTGGACGACTATATATGCATGAAATCTAATTGTTGTTAATGGCTATGCAGGTATCCTTATGGCTATGCGGGTAACATAAGCAAGTGTGTTAACTACCGAGACAACAAGATGTACGGATTGAAGAGTCACGACTGCCATGTACTGCTTCAACGCCTCTTCCCTATTTTCATTCGAGCGTACTTGGAGGATGAAGTGGTTGAGCCGTTGGTGGCGTTGTCAAGATTCTTCCAGAAGTTATGCGCTAGAGAAGTTAGAAAATCAGACCTCATGAGAATGCATGAGGAAATCGTTTTTATCTTGTGCAAGTTCGAGAGGATATTTCCCCCAAACTTCTTTGACATCATGCCTCACCTGATGATCCATCTTCCCTAACAATTGTTGCTTACCGGTCCCGTACACTACACTTGGATGTATCCCATCGAAAGGTACATGTTATTCATAAATTTGATTTATACATGTTTTTAAATAAAAGTTGCATGCTCTTAACATGCACTTGTTAACCTTGCAGACAACTTGGAGACTACAAGAAATATGTGCACAATAAATCTGCGCCTGAGGGGTGTATTGCTGAAGCTTACATTGCGCATGAGTGTGTAACGTACGCCAAGTTGTACTTGGGAGCGATGGAGGACCCCCCACAACATCCAAGTCGAGATGACCCCGAGTTCAACCTATCTATCGTCGCCAACTCTGTTGTACCATACGGAAGCTTCAAGAAAAAGGGTGTGGACAAGTTGCCTGACCATGAGGTAGGGATTGCCCACTGGTGGGTTCTAATAAACTGTCCGGAGGTACAATATTGAAAACGTCACCTTCTTCACTGCAAGGAAGTTCGCGGTGATGTCGCGTACCACAACACGACGTTTGCAGACTATTTTCCACAATGGGTAAGTGTATAAATATATATATTAGATGGCTTTCTTTTACAGTTCCCTATTCTTTAATCATAAACACACCGAGTGATTTGAGTTATATTTTTCAGCTGATGCAAGTGGCTGCGAGGGGTGGTCATACAAATTACTCAGAGGAATTGAGGCTGTTGTCGATGAAGCCGATATCTTCCACAGTCCGCCCAATGTGTGATGTCAACGGCGTTAAGTATATATGTGAAGCTAGAGACGGGGAACGCAAAACACAGAATTGTGGGGTGATGGTGGATGGTGCAGAGGGGGGCGTGGATTTTTACGGTGTCCTACAGTCAGTTGTTGAACTCATTTATGGGAACCGCATGAAAGTCCACTTGTTCAAGTGTCGATGGTTTGATACTAGGCCGCACCGCATACGGATCGATCAGTACGGCATACTTTCGGTGAATACCGCCACTAGTGTGTATGAAGACGACCCCTTTGTTTTCGCCATAGCGGCCAAAAAGGTCTTTTATCTTGACGATCCTTTGAACAAAGGCACGTGGAAGGTAGTTAACCATGTGTCTCAGCGAGACATATACAGTGCTACCACACTTGGTGTGAGCACAGAGTGTCAAGAAGCGACCGCATACCAAGAGCCGGACGCCGGCGACATTCCGGAATCCTCCACCATCCGCGATAATAATGTGACGCCGGGCAGAGTGGTTCGACTTCCTAGGGGTCAGGTGCCCATGTATGATGTTAATCTGAATCGTCTATATCAGGCAGACGATGACTCAGACGACGAGTACGAGCACCGGTTGCCAGATATTAACTACTATACTACGTCTGACTCAAGTGATGAGGATGATTCTGATTATCATCCTTAGTATACTATTTATGTATGTATTTGTGTACGATGGTACATGCATGTATGAAAACATTTTTTGTCCTTAATTACCGTTTTCCGAATTTATGGGAAATTGTATTCAATTGTTTGTGCGATATTCAGGAATTTATCAGGTGAAATAGGCAATTTTCAGGCCCTAAATGGCAAATTTTCAGAAAGATCAACATTATAGCCGACGAAATGGACCATAATTCGTCGGCTATAATGCCCATACTGTAGCCGACGACTTGCAATTCGTCGGCTATACTGTAGCCGACGACTTGCAAGTCGTCGGCTAAAGTATATTGACCGAAACCATACGTAGACCGTTCAAATGCAAAAGTGTCGTGAAATAAGATACGACCGAAATATTGAAATACGACTACGGTTGAAAAATGGGAAGATTCCGACAAAATCTGTGTGCCGAATGTTGCGGTTAGGTGTTTTTTACTTCCGTTTTCCTATGGGTAGCCTGACGGTCGGTAAATATTTGGAGGAAAATTTTTATACGGTTAGTTGCGTCGCATCGATTTGAAACTATTCTCTGTTGAAGGTCAGGCCAAAAAACTTCATTTAGACGGGTCAATTGCTGTTTTAAAGCGTTTAGAGGTTTGACTTTGTAGTTTGACCGTCCCGATCGAGCCTTTAACGTTGTCAGATGTAGTTGGATTTTTTTTCATACATGTATTTAATCTTAACGGTGATATCTGACGGTTGGAATAGATTTTCCAAACTTTTAGATTCGAAATCGGAACATATGCACTAATGTTCCTTAACTTATTTACCAAGTGTTTAAGTGAATGTATAGTTTCAAATAGTTACCATACGTAGACCGTTCAAATGCAAAAGTGTCGTGAAATAAGATACGATCGAAATATTGAAATACGACTACGGTTGAAAAATGGGAAGATTCCGACAAAATCTGTGTGCCGAATGTTGCGGTTAGCTGTTTTTTACTTTCGTTTTCCTATGGGTAGCCTGACGTTCGGTAAATATTTTGAGGAAAATTTTTATACGATTAGTTGCGTTTCATCGATCTGAAACTATTCTCAGTTGAAGATCAGGCAAAAAAACGTCATCTAGACGGGCCAATTTCCGTTTTAAAGCGTTTAGAGGTTTGACTTTGCAGTTTGACCGTACCGATCGAGCCTTTAACGTTGTCAGATGTAGTTGGAATTTTTTTTCATACATGTATTTCATCTTAACGGTGATATCTGACGGTTGGAATAGATTTTCCAAACTTTTAGATTCGAAATCGGAACATATGCACTAATGTTCCTTAACTTGTTTACTAAGTGTTTAAGTGAATGTATAGTTTCAAATAGTGGCTATACGTAGACCCTTCAAATGCAAAAGTGTCGTGAAATAAGATACGACCGAAATATTGAAATACGTCTACGGTTGAAAAATGGGAAGATTCCGACAAAATCTGTGTGCCGAATGTTGCGGTTAGCTGTTTTTTACTTTCGTTTTCCTATGGGTAGCCTGACGTTCGGTAAATATTTTGAGGAAAATTTTTATACGATTAGTTGCGTCTCATCGATCTGAAACTATTCTCTGTTGAAGGTCAGGCAAAAAAACGTCATTTAGACGGGCCAATTTCCAAAATCGTCTAGAGGTTTGACTTTGTAGTTTGACCAAAGAATAGCCGACGATATACTAAACTTCGTCGGCTAAACTCTTGCGATCCGCGCCGTTTCATTGTCCGCCGTTGGATGGGCGAGATCTGACGGCTGCTGCGAGCGTGAAGTATAGCCGACGAGATTCATATTATAGGCGACGACATAACAACTTCGTCGGCTATAACCGGCCCGCAAAGCCCAACTTCGGCCCGGCCCGGATTTCGGGTCAGAGTATAGCCGACGAATGTCGTCGGCTATGACTATAGCCGACGAATTAAAATTAAATCGTCGGCTATAGTCCTTCAATTTAAACCGAAACAGAGGCGCCTCTCCCCCATTTCTGCAGAAACCAAAAGTGGATCCATCGCCGCCCACCCCTCCCCACCCCTCCCCGACGCCGACCGAGCCTCCCCGACGCCGACGAAGCTGCCCCGGCCCTACCCGACCCCTCCCCACCCCGTTCCCGACGCCGCCCACCCCTCCCCGACCCGAAGCCTCCCCGAACGCCGCCGTCCTCCCTAGCCGCCGTCGCCGCCGCACCGCACCACCCCTCCTCGTCCCCTAGCCGCACCACCATGTCAGGTAGTCCCTCTCTCCCTCATTTAGGGTTTTTGTTAATTTTGTGGAATTTTGTGGTTTTGTGGAATTTAGGGATTTTGTGAAATTTTATGGTTTTTGTGAAATTATGTGGAATTTAGGGTTGTTGTACAATTTATGGAATGTTGTGGAATTTTTGTTGATTTTGTGGAATTTTTAGGAGGATATATATATATATATATATATATATATATTTCGGAATATATATATATATATAATTAGGTATAAATATATTTATGTATATGTATAATTAGGTATATATATATTTAATGAAGTTTTTTATTTTGTTGTGAAATTTATGGAATTTTGTGAAAATTTTGTTAATGTTGTGGAATTTTTGTTAATTTTGTGTAATTTTTAGGAGGATATATATATATATATATATATATATATATATATATATAATTCGGAATATATATATATATATAATTAATTAGGTATAAATATAATTAGGTATATATATATATTTAATGAAGTTTTTTATTTTTTTTGTGAAATTTATGGAATTTTGTGAAAATTTTGTTAATGTTGTGGAATTTTTGTTAATGTTGTGTAATTTTTAGGAGGATATATATATATATATATATATATATATATATATTTTGGAATATATATATATAATTAGGTATAAATATATTTAGGTATATATATAATTAGGTATATATATATTTAATGAAGTTTTTTATTTTTTTGTGAAATTTATGGAATTTTGTGGATTTTTTTTAATTTTGTGGAATTAACAACGATTTGTAGGAGGATATATATATCTATATATATATATATATATATATATCTATATATATATATTTCGGAATATATATATATATATAATTAGGTATAAATATATTTAGGTATATATACATTGAATGAAGTTTTTAATTTTTTTGTGGAATTTTTGTGCAATTTATGGAATTTATATACTAATTGTGCAGGAAACCGTCGCTTTGTAGACCGATGGCTTGGCAGACGGACCGAGAGCGACCCCGACGCTCAGGCAGGAGCCAGCCGTGGGGGGAGCGGATCCAGCGGTCGTCGGGGCCTAGGCCGGCCTATGAGTCGACGAGAGGAGACGTTGATGGGATTGACCCCGAGCGATCCACGTGGGGGCTCCTCGTATGAGTCGACGGGAGCGGGCCCTGACTCGAGTGTCAGAGGAGGACGCAGAGCCACCAGACCCTAGTGCACTTCAGCACTGTTCCAGGATCGGCAGCCGACCCCACCGCGCGCCGATCTGGACCCTCCAGAGATGCTCCCTGTCCCCCCACAGCGACAGCATCCACAGCTACGGGGCCCACCGTCAGGGGGAGCAGGCCCCTCATGGTCCACGCCCCGTATGTCTCCGCCATCGGGGATGTACATGGTCCAGTTCCTCCCTGCCATCCCTGAGTACGACGCCAGGGGGAGGCAGATTTGGAGGCACGATCGGCCCGTTTAAATAATTATTTAACTATGTATTCATTTTAATTATGAAACAGGCGTCCTCGTCAATAAACCCGCGGGGACGAGACGGACCAGAGGGCCAGCGAACATGTCGACCCTGGAGAGGGAGCTCGCCGGTGGGATCAGAGAGATCCTGCCCGGTCCCGGTGAGGATGGACGCCCGATTGAGAGGAGAGACACCACCACCAAGTACATCAGCGCGACGGGCATGCTCGTGCGGGACAGGGTCCCACTGTTGTGGCCCGACTGGGGCTCTGTGCCCGATGAGATCAAGGCGCGAGTGTACAATGCACTGTCGGTGAGTTAAATATGATTTTTATTATAGAAAATAAACATTTATGAATTCAGTCCTTATAACTATATAAAAATATTTTCTAATTAATTTATAATATTGCAGCAATGGTTTAGAGTCCATCCTACCTTGGACTGGTGGAGAGACGAGCAGCTGAAGAACAGGTTATGTGTTTTGCTTTTTTTTGTATAAATATATTTATTGGCAGTGTACGAATATATCTAACAGTTGTGTTCTGTTAATATAGGTACTCCGAGTGGAAGAACGAGCTGTCCACGCACTACAGGACGTACCATGTGGAGCAGCGCTTGGGGCGAGCTGCAACCCCCCACGAGTTCCGGTACAGGGAGTACGAGTGGCTATGGCTGGTAGCCTACTTCGGGAGCGACAGGGTCTCGGTAAGAAAATTTAGCCTGCTAGTATATAACTTTTTAATGTTATTTAATAATTAAATTATGTAGTTACTTAATTAAATTAATTAGTTAGTTAGTTAGTTATTAGTTATTAAATTAAGTTAGTTGGTTAGTTACATAGTTAGTTAGTTCGTTACTAAATTAAATTAAATTAAATTAAATTAGGTAGTTAGTAAGTTAGTTAGTTACTAAATTAAATTAGTTAGTTAAGTAGTTACTAATTAAATTAAATTAGTTAGTAACTAAATTAGTTAATAATTTTATTTTGGTTAGTTCCTAATATTTTAATTTAGTTACTAATTTATATTTGCGTTTATATGTTCGTTCTTATAATACAGAAAATCTCGCGGACGAACAGCGACAACCGCAGGAGGAACGAGCACCCCCACCACGGCGGCGCCCGCTCCTGGAGGCAGTGGGCAGAGATGGCGAGGAGGGACCGACCGCTGAGGTCGTTGTCGTGGATTCATGCGCAGATGTATCCGGGGCGTCCCGACCAAGTGGTAAGTATTCGCCCATCTTCAATAAAAGTGTTTCATTAAATTAATTTATATATATATTTTTTAATTCGTTTATTATATTTTCTTGTCAATTAGGCGGAAATAGATGCGGAGACCGACGCGGTCACCTTCGGGATCGCGCGAGACACCCTGGGAGACGGGGCGTCCGACGAGGCGATCGCGGAGTTTGCCTCCACGATCGACACCCTTGAGCCGCGCTTGGCCTCTCAGATCATGCACGCGGCGGTAGGGACGGGGAACAACTACTTCTACCAGAGAGGCCTAGGCGCGGCGGGAGATGGGGTTCTCAAGTACACGCCGGCCAATCCCAGCACGCAGCGTGCGGCTTCGACGAGAGGAGACTTGCAGACGCAGCTGCAGAGGACTCAGGCGGAGTTGGCGAGGGCGGTGGAGGCGCTCCAGCAGGCGGAGTTGGCGAGGGCCGCGGAGGCTTCGGCGCAGCAGGCCAGAGACGCATCTGTGGCGGAGATGTACCGATGGATGCATCAGTCTTGGGAGGCCCAGCAGGCTGGACTCCAGCCGCCGCCTCGGCCACAAATGCCCCAGTTCGTCGTCCCCACTCCCCCCCCCGCATCGGAGTACGCCAGCCGATCAGGACAGCCATAGCCACCGGAACTCGAACGATCCGGTCGACGACGCTACGCGTTTAGGGGGTGATGATGAGTAGATAGTGGGTTAATTTGTACAGTATGTAGGATATTAGGGATGGATTGATGTGGATATTTGTTGGATATTTAGATGTTTGTTTGTGCATTTTCTGCAGCCAAACCGAAGACGAAGTGAAATTGGGCCCGAGTTAAATTTTTAAATTTTTTTAAATATTTAGGGGTTATAGCCGACGATATTGGCATTATTTCGTCGGCTATAAGTGCTATAGCCGACGATTTTTACCAAATTTCGTCGGCTATAACCGTTATAGCCGACGAAAATGACATATGTCGTCGGCTATACCCTCCCGGCTTCAGGCAAAAAAAAAGCCGTTTCTGGTACCGGCGATTGTTATGGCCGACGATAGTGTCGTCGGCTATACTTCGGGTTAGGGGCAATTACGTAATTGTTGAAGCCGACAATCTTGTCGTCGGCAATGTTCGAAGTATAGCCGACGACGCTTTTTTCGTCGGCTATACCTGGTGTTTCATAAGCCGACGACTTACCCCGGGTGTCGTCGGCTATACTATAGCCGACGGAGCATTCCCGACGAGAGAATAGCCGACGATACTTCGTCGGCTATGACTATAGCCGACGAATTAATGGAAACGGCCGACGAGATGGCGTCGTCGGCTATGACGCCTTTTCTGGTAGTGAACCAAGTAATGAAATTTGTTAAATGGTCTTTATACAAGAAGTTTTGGTGAAATTAGCACACTCCAGTAAATTAGAAGAAAATAAATATCTGCTTGAAATTAATACAAATGATAATTGATCACATATATAGCAATATAATGCACTGTCTTGTCCTTGGCATGCATGCATACAGCATACTCAAGACCTTCAGAAAATGCATGAATGAAAGCAATCCTTAGTTTAAATGAATATTGGAATTTGGTGGTAGAAAGATGATTTTCACTTGATAAAGATAAAATTCATGGGTGAGTTCAGCCTCTATATACGTACATTTCCATTCGTTTCACTATCCTTTCACTCCCTAGCTAGCTTCTTCTAATTAACTGGATATATATAGCTAGTTTTGATATTTAGCATATCGTTCTATCTCAAGGCTTCTTGTCTTCTGTCTTATTAGACAGAGAAAGAGAAAGGCAACAAATTTGTTTGAATAACTTCACTGCGCATGCATAAGAATGATAAAGTAGTTTGGGTTTGAAACTTAAACTAATTGATAATGGATGGAGCAGTCCAAACTCTTATAAATCCATAAGTTATGTCTCATTTTCCCATGTGGGAAGTATGTTTTCAACTGAGAATTTGATGTGATATGTGAGAAGTTGTGTCAGTATCTTAGTTAGGACCACCTACTAATATCTCTCAAGTGTGAGACAGACTTTTTCTTTGTATTTTTCTGTTTCATTTTTATGTCCACATATAAAAACTTAGCAACATTATGCACATGAAAATCTTCCAGATCTTAAAGAGCTCGAGCAAAACGTAGAATTCTAAAGATCTTATCGGCAACATCTTATAATTTTAAAATATCGGTACTTGGACGTGTTGGCAATATAAGGACTGTTGGCTGTCATTAGTAGTTAGAATTCAACTGTTCATATTGATGCCTGATGGAGTATCAAAACTCCAAAACCATGAGAATGTCTGTACATCGCACCAAATATTGGTCCATGCATAATTTTTATTAAGAGAAGACCATATAACTGGAACAAAATAAAGATCATCGATCACCATAATCATGTTTTACATCTTTATGCTAGCTAGGCCATCCATATCGATCTATTGAATGTTTTCTATATGCGCGCATCATTCGCATGCATGGTTATCCATGAACTCGGATCCATGGTAATCCATATCTAAATAACTGCTTCAATGCAAATCCAAATGGACTAGGGTTTCAACGGCCTCCAAATAATTCCATAAATTCTTTACTCTTATTCTCTAGATCAAAAAGTTTCAAACCATTGGTGTCATTCGAATTGAAAGTCACTTGCATGAGTTGCATCACGTAATTAAACAGTGTTATGCGCCATGTCCGCTGCCAAAACAAAAAATTGACATAAGTAAAAAGATCCATTAGAGATGCTATATATAATGCATCCTTTTTTTAACCAGATATGCCCCTCAATGTATGAAAACATAAACGTACGTAACCCGGCAAAAATAATGAAATTTTGGCTAGCTGATTGATCAACTGCGAGATAATGTATGTCACTATGTCCAGATTAGCACACTCCATTAATGGTCTCTACAAGAAGTTTTGGTGAAAAGATTGGCACACTCAAGTAAATTAAAAGAAAGATCTGCATGAAATTAATTAATATGAATGATCCTTAGTTTAAATGTATATTTGAATTAGCATGCACTTTTGGTGGTAGAAAGATGATTTGCACTTGATGAAGATAAAATCCATGGGTGACTTCAGCCTCTATACATTAACCTTCGTTCCACCACCCCTTTCACTCCCTAGCTTCTTCTAATCAACTTAACCGTAAACCCTAAACCCCTTTCAGTTTCATTATTATCTCAAGGCTAGCTTCTGTTCTCTGGACTATCTCCACTATTCTCATCTTCCACCGCATATATATATTGCAGGGTTCCCTATAGTGCATGTTTCTCATATGCCCGCATGCATGAGAAGTTGTTATCCAAGACAAAAATGTGTCAGTTAGGACCGCCTAATAATTTCTCTCAACTGTGAGAGACAGACTTTTTCGATCTTTGTATTTTTCTGTTTCATTTTTTATATGTTCACGTACAAAATTTTTGCAACTTAGATTGCGCACATGAAAATCTTCCAAATATTAAAGAGCTCGAACAAAACGTTGAATTCTGAAGATCTTATCACCTAAAATCTGATAAAATCTTCAGAACTCATCAATGTTTTGCAGTTTCTAGCTCTTGGCCTTTGCCCATTGTTGTAGATTTTGTAGTTCATTGATCTGTAAGTTTGGCCTTACGGCTTCTCAATTATTGAGTGCGAGCTTGATTAATTTGACTCATGTCGATCAGTAAACACTTCGCAAAAATGCCAGAATATTAAACCTAGGACTACCTGCATGCAGGTGACTCATTTGGAAGGTGGGATGACACTACCATATCGGACAGAATAGTCGACGAAAAAAATTTCGTCTACTATGCCAAATTTTCGTCGGTTATTCCTTCTACCGACGAAAATTTCGTCGGCTATAATTCGTCTGTAAAAGCGCGTCGGTAAAACGAATGGCCGACGAAAATAACGAAATCGTCGGCCATTCCAAAATTATCACCGACAAAAATTCATTTTGTCGACCAAATCTTGGCAAAATATCCGACGAAATTCGTCGAATATTTTCGAGTATGGCCGACAATATCGTAAACTATAGCCGACGATATCTTCTGTTTCGTCGGTTATTTCGTCGGAATATATTAATATTTTAAGAGGCATTAATTAGTTATAGCAGACGAAATAATGTGATTTTCGTCGGTTATAAAAGTTATAGCCGATGAAATTTGGTAAAAATCGTCGGCTATAGCACTTATAGCCGACGAAATAATGCCAATATCGTCGGCTATTCTTACATTTTGGGGAAAAAAGTTAAATTAATTTCTAAATTACCATTCCAAGCAACCTGCAATTCACAATGACAATCCATGCATTTACACCAACAAGAAACACGTCTAAATGACTTATTTAATTTGTTCCAATATACATAAAATATAACCCTAATCATCACCTAAAGCACTAAAGTCCACCACGTCATCCCCAGCATGGTCGTCATTCTGGCCACGATCCTGCTGTCCATCATGCTTGTCATCCTGCTGAATGAACTCGGGAGCTCTCGGCATTGGAGGTTCATCTAACGGCTCAAACAGGAGCGGGGGTTCAAGGCCTTGTTGTTGTGCCGCGAACATAGCATACCACCAGTTTTGTTGGCCGACGTAGTTCTGTCGCCGAATTCTCTCGCATTCAGCATGTCAACGCTCCATTTCCATCTGATACTGCTGTGTTCTGCGTTGTTGCTCCTGTGATCTCTGGAACAGGGGCGCCAATCTTGCATTTTCTTCTGCCAATCTCTGCATTCCCCCCCTCATCTGTTGGGTGTCCCCGCCTCCCTTCTTTTGAGCTCCCTTAGTGGCAGGACCCCTATTCCAGAACTTCCCAAACCCCGGCAGTAGTAGTCTTTTGACCGTTGTGGGAATGCTGCGTCGAATATCCTCGCTGCAGTTTGGACATTCGATCGGTCGACCTGGCTCAGGACTTCTTGCAGATCTTCCTCTGAAATGTTCGGTTGTGTCTCCCGAACTACTGCCTGCAACACTTCTTCTTCGGCCCGGTTCACCCTCTCCTAATTGAACGGGAAAAAAAAAAATTAATATTCTAACAAATATATAATTAAGTAAAATTAATAATTAAAATTTTAAAATCGTAATCAACGACTTACAAGCTCTTCTGTCGCTAATGGATAAGCCTTCTTGAACGTCTCTACGTACGGGTTGCTATCAGGATGATCTCTAAGCGCCTCCTCCTGATATTGTGAAAATGGCCTAGAACCACCATGATGGGGGGTTGTGTTACAGCGGCGGTTCGCAGAGTTTATCCGAGACCGTTCCTTCAAACAAATAATAAAATATTAGAAAAATGCATCAAAAATATTAGTGTAATAATTATTAAATTATTAAACTAATAATTAAAATATTAACAAAATAAACATTTATAGTTAAGTTTAGTATTTACCTGCATAACTGGGTTGTTGAAGTCTACTGTCTTCAACCAACGCCACTCGTACTCCCTGAACATGAATTCTCTTGGAGTACCCATACGACCATGTTTGTCGTATTCGGTAAAGTGGGTACGGAGCTCGTTCTTCCACTCTTTGAACCTACGGAAAAAAAAAAGTGCATTAGAAATATTATTAATATCATAAAATATTTCAAATTATAAGATGAGGAATTCCCAACGTACCTCGAGTTCTGCATCGCGTACGCCCAAGCCTGCTGGTGTTCGGCAATCTCGAAGTATGCCTGAAAGATAATATTTTATTAGTTTTAAAATTATAACAATACCGAAAATTATTAAATATTACGATAAAGAAATTAAGTTTTTTAAATTACTCACCGACGCCGCGTTGTTGACCTCCCTCTTGATCTCTTCCGGCACATCAGTCCACCGTGTCCACAACATAGAGACTCTATCCCTAATTAGTGCTCCCACGCAACCAGCGTAATCGCGGCGTTTTTTCCCCTTAACATCCTGATTAGGGGGTTCGTTGATCTGGATCCTCCCGCTGGTCTCAACACTTTTCCTGAGCGTATCAAAACATATGACACCTCTCGTATTCCTGCTTGAACTGCTAGCGGCGGTCTCTATCACATAAAGGACGATTGGTTAATAAAATTAAATATTAGTGTGTTAATTTTAATCAAACATTTAATTAATAAAATCAAATGTTACCTGAACTCGATGACCCTTATGTCGACTTTCCTTTTAATCTCGCCGAAATCTGGAGCTCAAGTCTCTCAAATGGCTCATAATGGTATGCCTCCGCAACACTCACGTACTGAGGCCTAGCAGGCCATATGGGCACACCACGCTCGTCGACCTCGGGTATGGCAAGAATGTTGTATGGCAGGTATAGCTGATTAGGGAGAGTAGGTCCCTCAGTAGAGTCAGCAGCAGACGGCGCAGGACTCGTCATCGGCTCCTGATGAACCTCAGGCATACGGACCTGATGAACGTCTGAAATAGCTGCATACTACATCTCGAAGGATATTGCCGGAGAGGGGGACGTGAACTGCTCGACGGCCGCCCCGCCGATAAAAGGGTCTGGTGCCGGTTGCTCACACTCCTCCGCGGCTGTGATGAATCGATCTTCTGAGGCTGGCTGGTTATCCTCTCAGGCTGGCTAAGGGTCCTCTCGGAGTCTCCGGATCCGCCAGAACTTCCAGAACCCCTAGATCTGGAACGACGGCCTCCGAATAACTGTCTAAATGCATCGACCATCTGGAGCTTGAGGCATTAATACATTAATTAATATTAAATTATATTACATTAAATAACAAATTCTAATTAATATAATAACCATTAATACTAACATATTTTAAAACATACTAACAAATTAATATTTAAATTTTAACTAATTTTAAATAATACTAACCATTAACATAAATATAACCATTTATATACAAATATAACTATATTTCATCATTAACATATATATACATACAAATAACCATTTATATATTAACATAAATATAACCATTTATATAATTAGGCTACCAATTTATATATATAATTAATTTAACAATTTATATAAAACAAGTAAAATATACATTAACATATAACCAATATTAACAAATATATTACAATTTATATAATTAATCTACAAATTTATATATATAATTAATCTAACAATTTATACATATAACCAATATATATAACAATTTAACACACACTTAAATATCTAAATTGTATACCTAAATTATACCATTAAAATAAATTGAAAACAAATAATTAAAATAACTATTAAGTAACTAATTATGAACTAAAGTTCACCAAAGGCATTTCATTGACTTTCCCTAATGGTAACTATTAAGTAACTAATTATGAACTCAATACATATTTACTTGAAACTGTAGCCAATCCTCTTTGAATCAGTATACTGATTATGTGTCTACATAATATTCCTCTAAACTCAAACAAACGACATGTACACCTAATGTCATTTGAATCTTTATCAAACTCAACATAATGATGTATATGGCCCTTTTTTCAGCTTCTTCTTCAATAATGCTTGCAAGACTACTTTCAGTTTTTTTCCTTTTTTTTTCTTTTTATAACGAGACTCCACGACCATGTGGGTACAATGTACACCTTCTTCTTTTGCAGGTCCTGAGTTACAATACACATTTGCCCTTAATTCATCCTGAAACTCCTTGAATTTGGCATTTGTGTAGGCATCCCAAAATTGTTTCTCAAACTTCAGACCAGTAAATGGTTCTATTCTTCTATACATTTTATTAAATTCTTCCTGCTCTTCCTTTTCAATGTTTTCTGCCATGGCTGCTCCATATTGTTCTACAAATATTTTCAAACTGGTTGTCGACTTCACAAATTTATCAAAGAATGAATTAATACTTTCACTCCGTTGCGTAGTTGACATTCCAGCCCAAAATGTATCTTTCAAATATATAGTTGCCCATCGATGTCTTTCTGTATACAACCCATCTAACCACGTATCTCCATTTGGAAAGTACTTCTCACGCATGGCTGTCCATTCTCTCTCAAAGTCATCCATAGTTAATGTTTCATATACTGCATCAGTCATAATACTTTTTACCTCCTCATAGCTTTTTTTGTAACCCCTGTGTTTCTTTGGAATTTTTTGCATAATATGCCACAAGCACCAACGATGTTTTGCATTTGGAAACACAACCTCAATAGCATTCTTCATTGCTGGACATTGATCAGTAATTATAGCATTTGGAGATTTTCCCTTCATGCATTTTTTCCATTCCTGAAATAACCATATAAATGACATTGTAGTTTCATCACAGAGTAAGCCACAGCCTAATAACAAAGACTGACCATGATGATTTACTCCAACGAAAGGTGCAAATGGCATGTCATATTTATTCGTCAAGCATGTCGTGTCAAATGTGATAACATCTCCAAAATCTTCACAAGCTGCTCTACTCCTAGCATCAGCCCGAAAAACATTCCTTAGTCGACCTTCTGCATCAATATCCATAGAATAAAAAAAAGTTTGAATTATTCTTTTGCATCATAATAAAATACTTGTGAAGAGCATCTGCATCACCACTCTGAAGTTTCAAGTTTGTTCTCTTGCTTAGAAAGTTTCGTGCATCCCTCTCAGAATATCTCATATTTTCATATCCTCCTTTTTCAGTCAATATAGCATGAATACTTTTGGATGGTCGAACACCAGCATCTTGATTAGAAGAAAACCTGTCTTTTGAATGTTGATCAATCCCCCTATATTGTTTCATACGTGTGATTGTTTTGGGACACAATTGATGATTGTGCTCTAGACATACGGTGGTCAATTTGTACTCTCCATCTGAATTTAGCACTGCTCGAATACGTGTAGAACACCCAGTTATCTGCGAAGATTTCGGCTCCTTTTGTTTGACAGATTTGCCTCTCAATGCTCTTGAACATACAAGTTGCACATACTTAATTGCTCCATCTCTTTTTGAGTTGGATCTTTTTCTAATTGCCCAGCTTGTCTTCATAGCATAATCTTCGTAATACTCATACATAGCATCATAGCAACTAAATTGCATTCCTATTTTTGGAATATCTCCATCATCTGATTCAATTTCAGTAAATGCAATTCCGTCATCATGTTCCTCCATATATGGTACTTGTGAGGCATCCGTTCTATCCATTAATCTTGGTCCAGAGTACCATGCATGATGAACAATAATTGTTAATCAACTAGAAGATTATCGCTAGTAGTGAACGAACTAGAAAATGGAAGATGATATACCTTTGTATGTCGTTGGCCAGGCTTTAGATGACAACTCTCGATGTCTTTCCCTTTTTTTTTTTCTTTTTTTTCTTCTGTTTGTGGCTAGTGGCTTCAGTCAAATTGAAAAAGTTTGAGTTTTTGCCTTCTATATCAATGAATGGATGTACAAATATGGATTTTCGTAATCTCTTAATTGTCATGCGTATACACTGAAATAATTTAGGCAATAATAGTTCCAAAATTTGTGATTCTACATAAAAAAAAATCCTACTATATATTGTTTTCATCTAGCTGATTTAGTTACCATTTTTAATATAAATGATTTAGTTATCTCTTCTTTTCATCGAGATCATATAGTTACCTTATATGAATATGCAACTATCGTAACTTTAGATTTAACCTATAAAATATGGTAAATTTTATTGTTTTTGACTATTATGGAATATCTTATCTTTTAAATTAATAAACTTAATTTATTAGTAATGATTTAATTAATAAGGAGATCAAATTAGGCAATAATTATAACAAATTATTTCATTGAGATGAATTCGTTACTATACATGAACTATAATAATCTATATATGGTTTACATGTATGATATTTAATATTAATAATTTCGTTTAGATTGACTCATTAAAATTTAATTCTTGACTTTTTAATACATCAATTTCATCTTAATTCCGCCCCATCAATACTTTAATATGTTAGATATAATGTATATACCATATATTCTCTATCGAAATTAAAAAAATAAAATAATTAAAAAATAAAATCATTAAAATAAATCTTTATCGAATTTATTATAGCCGAATTATATATATATATATATATATATATATATATGTTGAAGGAAAATACCATAAATGTGCCTTCGTCAAAGTAACTGACGATAGCGAATTAGGAAATTAGTATCAATATGATGTAATGTTTCAATCAGTGTTTATTACCATAATTGTAATTGATGTTTCCATTGTAATCGTCACCCTATATAAAGGGATTCTCTAATGAAATGAGTAGACCAATTCCGATTATTCTACAACACGTTATCAGCACTTTGCTTTAGCCAGAGAGAAAAAGAAAAAAAAACCCTAGGCCTTTGTCTCTGAAAAAAAACCCCAGAAAAACACTTCTGCCGGCAACATTTTCGTCGGCAACAAAGATCTCCTCTACAGAAACCCTTTCTTCCCGACAAATCCTTCGTCGGTAAAAGAAAACTAAGCACTTTGCCGACGACATATTTGTCGGCAAAGAATGTAAATATTCAGGGCACCCAGAAAATTGATCTGGGCACCCATCCCTCGCCGGACAACACCTGCTCCTTCGATCGGACCACCACCTCGCCTCGCCGCCGTGCAGATCGGACTGCTCCAGCTCGGCCCGCCGCTCCTCTGCCCTCGACCGGCACCGACGCCACCCGGATCGTCCCCCCCGGATCCAGTCGACCACCTGCATCGACCCCCCCCCGATCCGGCCTCCTCCTGCGCCGGACCAGCGCCAACAACGCCAGCCCAGCCGATCGTCAACCCCCTGTGGCGACCCCTGCCCCGATCCGGTCCCCCCTTCGTTCAGCAGCCCCGATCCGATCGCCAGCACAGCCAAGATCTGATCCCGCTTCTACCGACGACAACTCGTCGGGAAAAGCTGCCTCCCAGAAGTTCTACCGACAAAGCTTCGTCGGCAGAAGCTTGACCCGACCCGGTTTTAATTGGGCCTGACCCGGATCTCCCTGATCCGACCCACGAAAAAAATCAGAATTTTTTTTTTGGGAAAATAAAATTTAAAGGTAAATTTAAAATTACTACCGCATAGTAATTTATATTTAATGTGACTATTTACTGTTTTACGAATTTAATGGTAAATATGAAATTATTTAATTTATATGGTAACTGTATGATTAAAGTGACTAATCATATGAATATTGTTGTTTTTACATGTGACGTATTAACTACGATGCGACGATCAAAATGGAACTGAGATCAAGCAATCGCTTCATATGCAGTTTATTTGGCAAACTGACAGTATGAATTTCGCTGCTTTCGTTAAATCTCTATCATATAATACTTTTACTAAATCGCATTAATATTTATTTAAATGTTAAATATAGAGCATTATATGTTCATTTTTAGTGTTAAATAATTGTTTTATTTAACATATTATTTATTTTGAACACTGCTCTGATAATGTAATTTCATGAGCTTCGTAATATAAAGAAAAAGTGACAAACCTATACTGTGGAAAAGCATTTTCACGAAGCAAGAAAAATATGACCATTACAAATTTTGGTCTTGAAATCCAATTTTAATTTCTTGAAAAAAAAAATTTCATCATGGATATCTTCTTGATTATATATATATATATAAAAAAAAAGCAATGATAATGAAATTTCATTAGCTTTACATGCAATGAATATGGAAAAATCAAAATTTTATGTGATAAAGTAATTTCACAAAGCATCGGATTTACCATAATGTATCTTGGTTTATATTAGTCGTCGTGCATGTCATTTAGACCACGAGATTAATACATTCTATTCTTCCTCTATTTTATAGATGGTTTAACCATCACAGTTTAGTTTTGACATATTGGACTCTGAAGAATTTGAGTACCAAATTCCCCTATTAAGCCGACTAAGGCTTGAGCATGGTATATTTATGCAAATTGCTTTATGTAAATAGCTAAATAAATAATTTCAATATCTTGAATGACAATGTAAGGTCTAAGAAAAAGAAATTCTCTGGAACAAATTATGCAAAGTAATGCAACAACCCTACACCAAAGGGCAATGACAATGTAATGTATGAGAAAAAGAAATTTCCTGGAACACATTATGCAAAATAATGCAACAACCCTAAACCAAAGGGCAATGACAATGTAAGGTATGAGAAAAAGAAATTTATGGGAACACATTTTGCAAAATAAAACAACCCTAAATCAAAAAGCAATGACGATGTAAGGTCTTAGAAAAATATATATATATATTCTTGAACAAATTGGGCAAAATAATGCAACGACCCTAAAACAAAGGGTAATTACCATGGACGTAAAATTCATATAATCATCCAAAAGTAAGTGGAAACAATGTAATATTTAAAAGATAACATAGGGGACATGTCATGTGCAGTGAAACACTCTGCCATTGTTGTAATTCAATGAACTATTGATACGTACATCATAAGCTAACAAAGAATTAGCTACGACTTACAATAAGTATGAAGAATCATACGAGTACGTGGATTTTTTGGAAAAGTATCTTCAATATCCAACAAGAACATCGAAAATAAATTTACAACTGAAGACATAACATATGGGAAGAATATGTCAAAATGACACATCTCATCATTGCAGCTATTAAAAGAGCACAAAGGATCTGGCTCAATCGAAAATAGACGTTGATTAGTCTACTTATAAATTTCCAAGATATCCTTATAAAAGCTATTACGCCTAAATACGACTTTTGGTCCTAAATTAGACTTTTGGTCTTAAAGTTTCTCTCTCTAAATTGGACAAGACTAAATGTAATCGTTGGCACGTTAATTTTTGAAATTTCTCTAAAGGAATTGAGATTATTCAAATTTTATTCATAATATACATGATTCAATTTTCTACATCTAACTTTGCAAAGTATTGTATAAAGTAAAACAACATATCATAATATAGGCATGACACAAAGAACTGTGTGCCAAGACATAATATAGGCATGACACAAAGAACCATGTGTAAAGAAACGCACAATGTAATCCCTAAAATAATAGTACTGAAGAACAGTAGTACTATATCAATAGTATATGATAATGATTAGTATATCAAAGAAAGTAATAAGGATCAGTATATCTTTTCCTTTGGGATTCATAATACACCTGCCTAATTGGGATTAGAATCTCTTTTATTACAATTCCCATCAAGTTACTCTAAAGAACTTGAGTTACGTTTCGATATATATTGAACATATGTCAAAATTGACAAATAATGCCAAGAGAAAATTGAATTTTGTTTTCCACATTATAAAGAAATTTACGCCACGATTTTCATGTGAAAAAAAGACACAAGTGAGAATTCATTTGAGCTCCTTTGCATTACCTCTAAATGACTGCGAATGTAAACGAGTATTAGAGAAGATTATATGTCAACTTAGTAGGTTCTAAGTAACCCCTAATTAAATCCAACGTCATAAGAAAATGATCTTTTGGAATTCTGACATAGATTGGCTTTGATCTGGTGATCCATACATTAAAGAAACTACTATGGACACCCATATTTTTGGATAAATAGAAGCAAACACCAGAAGAATATGGTTCACATATGAATCTGAGGACGATCAATGAACATTTTATCCTCAAATATTGTCATATAGGGTTGAAGACGTATGTTCAATTCCTAAATTCCGCCGCTCCCCCAATGTGGCATTATAATATATTTGATGCACAAGCATATGCATTTATACCTTATTATGCTTCTCCTATCCGTCGTGATTTTATAAAAATACATCATTCAAAGCCTATTCGTTAAAGCAATTATGATTGAGATCATCATATGCAAAGGACACATGAGTTTCTCATTATGTTGTTATATTGAATCAAAAGAGGATTCAGTGGATCGATTCAACCAACTTGCGGACACCATAGATATTTTATGGTGTTGGTTGTTGTGTCAACACGCTGGTCACGTGTCATGACATCATCCACAATTAAAATTTATGCTGCTTATGCTAGAAGGTCAAAGCACCTAGGCCGGGTTAATTTCCGTAGGTGCAATGATTTTATAGCTTATTATATAGGATCTATAATGGAAATCATATTCCTATATAAAAACTCAATTGGTCTCACGGAAAACGACTACAGTAACAGTCTTAATATTGGTAAAGCACACCAATGCTTCCGTTTTGGGTTATGCAATTTTTGCATGCAGCTTTACTTTTTCATCTATGACCATCATCATTGAACCAATTTACACCATAGCTAGTGACTATGTGTGAGGATTTTAAAGGATTTCAAACGAACTTGTAATCCTTGAGCTCTTTTGGATTGACACGGATCTACAATCCTTGAGCTCCATTAAATGTTTTTATGTGCCAAAATTGCGCCGCCACAGTGCACAATGATGGGTCCATTGAGATGAATAAATATTTATGCTGGATATGAACTTCCAGCTATAGTCCGCTATGTCGAAACCTTGACAGGCGATCTCCTCACCGCTAGATTTGCGGTGTGTCACTTTGATGAGACAGTCTTCCCATCGTTAGGGGGAGATAAGAACAAGCATGTTCAAGTGGAACGACAGGAATTGTCGTGGTTTGTCCCCACTGTGTCTCATCTCGATCCCCAAAATCACACAAAGTAAAGTGTGCAGATGTCTTATACATTAAAGTGATGAGATCATATAAACCTGCTGCAAATATACTTGCAAGGATTGTGTTTTATCAAAAGGACATGGTACCACCCAAGAGGAATTAGGGTATTACACTACCACCATGGATGGTGGCATGGGTGACGCCATAAGTGGCATAAATGGTGTCACAGGCCGTGGCTCTCCAAGGAAGAGGGGGAGGCCACCTTAAGTTCGATACATACTTGTGTAAAGGAAGAAAACAAGTTTGACACAACCTGATCTATTGATCAGTGATACTCAAATCCGTCTCATGAGAATATTTATGGATTGTGGTTATCATTGGGGGACGCCTCAAATGTTAGAACCAATCCTTAAAGTATAGAGATCTCTACAAACACATTACACTAGTGTACATGAGGACGTGGAATAATGAGTCTACTATCGAACCATACTTCGTTGAAAAATGTCAACTTAGTAAACTGGCCTAATGGAAAGAAGCGATCCAGTATAAACAAAGAGATAGGTCTTTTGGGCAGGTGACGCCGACACCGCAAATATAAACCCTATCAAATATATCTTTGTTAGAATGCGTAATGAGAATAAGAGTATGTAGGCTCACCTTATGGCGCAAGGTCTCTCAAAAACGCACTGGAATCGACTACGAGGAGATATTCTCTCGTAATGGACTACGATGAGACAATCTCTCGTAATGGATGTCATTGCACTCCACTATCTTGTCAGTTTGGTAGTTTCTGAAAAACTGAACATGCAGCTTACGAAAAGTGATCAAAACATATATCTCTATGGGGATCTAAATTAAGAGATATACATGAGGATCCTAAACGGACTTGATCCACCCAAATCAAGTGACTCTAGATCACATGAGTACGTTTGCAAAAGAAATTGAAACGTTCACTAAAGTGACTACTTGATTGGAAAGAGATTGATGAATTATGCCCTTGCGTTTTCATTATGGATATATATGAACTCTAAATGAAATAAGAGAAACTCAGTGTATTGTAAATCCTAAGTTGAGAATGAAAAGATCTTGGGAATACACAGTCTTGAAATGAAACTCAAGGACTGTAATGATGGTGACCATACATCAATCGGCTTAGGCACTCTAAAGAATAAAGTGAAGCCTACATATACTCTCATGATCAGTCAAAGTCTTTACTCTAACAATAGATCCGTTTTTCATCTAAAGGAAGATGACAAAGAAGTGTTGGGAAATGAAATTCCTATACAAGTGCAATAACGCATGATTGTACTTAAACATAATATGTAAGACTCGACCTCATTCGATGTAAATTTGTAAAGCTATGTGTAGCTCTGCGCCTACGCAACGCAAATCGTTCTTTCATTAAAGATATGAAAGATTTGGGTTTATTCAATCTCTACATAGAATGTGACATGATAAAGAAATTATCCACGTCATAGCTAACTATGCGTAAAGAAAAACGCATTAAAGGTGAGATAAGGAAATCTGTTATTACAGATCAATTTCAAATCTCTTAATGGTTCACTCATACTCTAGACGAAGTTATGACTATTTTTTTATATGAAGGTCATACCACGAGTGAACCTGATGTTCAATATGAACCTATGTATTCAGTTCATGAACAACCTTATCCTCAAGATCAAAGTAAATCAAGTTGGATCGATGTGGCAAGATTTGGTTACTAAATCATTGCTCAAAGTCACATTTGGAAAAACATGTGAAAATGCATAAGTATGCTAATAAGACTGAAGCTCCCTTGATCAAATGAAAGAATCAGGGAGAAACCCATGATTAATGTAAAAATCAGGGGGAGGTGCAGACATCAGGGGGAGTCTAGCACATACATGTTATCCTCAAATGTAATAGGTGCGTTGTGCTCTTTTTCCCTTCGTCCAAGTTTTATTTGGTCCCACTGGGTTTTGTTACTTGGCAAAGTTTTTAATGAGGCAACGATCTATGCACCATTTCATCTTTGACTTGGCACAAGGGGGAGTGTTGAAGGAAAATACCATAAATGTGCCTTCGTCAAAGTAACTGACGATAGCGAATTAGGAAATTAGTATCAATCTGATGTAACGTTTCAATCAGTGTTTATTACCATAATTGTAATTGATGTTTCCATTGTAATCGTCACCCTATATAAAGGGATTCTCTAATGAAATGAGTAGACCAATTCCGATTATTCTACAACAATATATATATTATATGTGATTTCTTAGATGAAATTATTTTTTCTTAAAACCAATATTATATATATATATATATATATATATATCAATATACCAATATACTTTCAGTTTAAATATATAAAAAAATAGTATAATTTCACAAAATTCAATTTTTAAATTATTTATTGAAATTTAAATATAAGAAATATTGCGATAAAAAACAAAAGAGAAAACAAAATATAATATTATTATTAATTTATTTATTTTATTAAAAAGACATAATAATTTAAATCAGTTGGATCGAAAAAGGTATGATTGTCTATTTACTTAAAAATGATTTAACATGGTTTTTCTAATTGGTGATGTGTCGTGATGACCTGGCATGCACGTAAGATTAAGGCCACAAATCCAAGGCCTCATTGAGGCCCCATATCAGGGCCCTAAAATCTATCATGCAAGGTGGTAAAATTAGTATTGTGAGAATAATTATAGATTAAGTTATATGATTAATCACATCCAACAATGACTTGATTTTTATTAGAGATGAATTAATTTATTTTTTTATAATTTAAATACCTCAATTCTTTTCTTAAAAATTTAACTTTAAAATCTTCACTCCAAATATATATATATATATATATATATATATATATATATATATATATATATACAGGGCCCTTTCAATGAGGGATCCCTTATTATGACTTATATGAGGGATTGAGAATTACACCAACTTTTCGATCATCATTTTCAATCTTAACCATTCAATCTCTTCATATATATGAGTAGATCATTTCTGGAAAATTTCATCCCAATTGGTGATCGTTAAGGCTTCGAACTAGCTTAAATCAATAGACGGCTCAAATCTGGCAGATTTGAACCATTCATGCACATCGCAGTTTTGAGCACCTCAACGATCACCAATTGGGATGAAATTTTCCAGAAATGATCTACTCATATATATGAAGAGATTGAATGGTTAAGATTGAAAATGATGATCGAAAAGTTGGTGTAATTCTCAATCCCTCATATAAGTCATAATAAGGGATCCCTCATTGGAAGGGCCCTGTATATATATATATATATATATGTTCGTCAAAGGCTATGAAGATATCACTACCAGATCGGAGTGAATAGCCGACGAAAAAAATTTCGTCGGCTATGCCAATTTTTCGTCGGCTATTCCTTCTGCCGACGAAATTTTCGTTGGCTATAATTCGTCGGAAAAACCCCGTCAGTAATACCAATGGCCGACGAAAATAAAGAAATCGTCGGCTAAAGTCGAGTATGGCCGACAAATTTACCGACGAAAATTTTTTTTGTCGGCCAAATGTGGGCAAAATATCCGATGAATTTAGTCGGGTATTTTCGAGTATGGCCGACGATTTTCGTAAACTATAGCCGACGAAATTCGTCGGCTATTTGGTCTCAACAATAGCGGACGATTTTTTTATATTTCGTCGGTTATTTCGTCAAAATATATTAATATTTTAATAGGCACTAATTAGTATACACAATAATATATAAACACGTATAGAATAGTGGTGAAGTTACGTACCCAGTGGCCGAAATACTCTGCGAATGTCCGGTTGTGGTAATCGAGATCACCTGCTACTCCATCACAGTGTAGATGCATGTTCTTCCAAAACTGAACTTCTGGACAGTTGATTAGTACCCACCAATGTGCAATGACTACCTCATAATCTTTCAACTTGTAGGAAACTGACATGTTTCCACCGACTACAATATCGTCAGAGAGTATGGAAAGATTGAACTGTGAAGGTACATCTTCCGGTATGCTTTCCTGTAACGCTCCTAAATACAGCTTCATGTAGGTGACGCACTCGTGCGCAATATATGCTTCAGCTATACATCCTTCAGGTGCGGATCTGTTTTGGACAAAATCACCGTATTGTCCAAGTTGCCTATAAATCAAGTTTTTTAAGTGTTATGATAATACATTAATACTAAATCACATATATTGATGAGGAAATTAACATAAGGTGTAAAATACGTACCTTTCCATCAGATACATCCAAGTGAAGTGTACAGGACCGGTAAGCAACAACTGCCGAGGAAGATGGATCATGAGGTGAGGCATGATGTCGAAAAAATTTGGAGGAAATATCATCTCAAATTTACACATGATATGAACGATGTCTTGTTGCATTTCCCGGAGGGCAGATTTTCTCACTTCCCGTGTGCATACCTTATGGAAAAATCTTGCCAACGCTACTAACGGCTCCACAACGTGATGGGGAAGGAACGGTAGAATGAAAACAGGGAAGAGACGTTGTAGCAGGATATGATTGTCATGACTTTTCAACCCGTAAAGATTGTTGAATTGTCTGTTGACACACTTGGCTATATTTCCAGCAAAGCCTGCAGGATACTTGGCCCGACTTATCCAATGGAAAATTTCTGATTTATGCTCAGGCTTGACGGTGTAAGGAGCTTGAGGCATTTTTCTCTTCCCTTGTTTCAACCATAGTGGTTTTCTGATATTCATGTTTTGCAGATCAGTGCGAGCCTTAGGACCGTCTTTCGTCTTCCCCTCCAAGTTCAGCGTTGTGCCCACCACACTTTCAGAAACATTTTTTTTTATGTGCATAACGTCTAGGAAGTGACGGATCAGCAACTCACAACAGTACGAAAGTTCCCACAATATGCTCTTATGTGTCCAGAATTTGTACTCCTCAGGCCTTTCAGGTATTTCCGCTACAATATCGGGATGATTGCTGAGGGGCCCAAAATCGTACTCATTAAGCCTTGCTAAAATTTCTCTTCCTGTCCATCTTCTGGGAGGACGGCCGTGTTCTTCGGTTTCATCAAATGCGGCGGACTCGTAACGCCAGTGATGATCCGCCGGAACGAACACACGATGACCCATTCTGCATATCTTGTTGCAATGAGGGGTGCTCCCATAATCGCTGAGACACTCTGGACAAGCCTTGTATCCCCTTACAACACTGCCCGACAATATCCCATAAGAAGGAAAATCACTAATGGTACCAATAACCATGGCATGCATCTGGAACGTCTCCTTCTTGTACTTGTCAAAAGTGGGATGACCAACGTCCCACAACACCTTAAGCTCTTCAATCAATGGTCTCATATACACATCGAGACATTTCCCTGGGTAACCAGGCCCCGGAATCAACAACGTCAACATATTATATTCCTTCTTCATGCACATCCACGGAGGAAGGTTGTAAGGTACCAAAACCACCGGCCATATACTGTATGAAAGACTCATGGTACCGAAAGGGTTGAACCCGTCGGTTGAGAGCCCGAGCCTGACGTTTCTGACATCTGACGCAAAATGAGGAAACTCATTGTTTATATGCTTCCAAGCCGCTCCGTCAGAGATATGTGTCATGATATATGCGTCTCCCGCGTCCCGCTCACCGTGCCATCTCATAGCTTTTGCAGTGGTTTCTGACATGTACAACCGCTCGAGCCTATCTCTCAACGGAAAATACCGAAGCACTTTCACAGGTTTCTTATTGCCTGCTCCGGTCAACTTATATCGGTCAGACTGACATATCGGACATGCGTCAAGGCTAGCAAGGTCATTCCCTTCTACATCTTTACCCCAGAAGAGAACGCAGTCAAATGCGCATGCATGGATCTTAATGTAGGAAAGTCCTAGATCTTTGAGGATACTGCGGACCTTACAGTGATTGGTAGGATTACGATGACCTTCCTCCAACAACGAAGAAGTGTACTGTAGATATTCATCCACTTGCCTGATGCTCGATTTCGTATCGACTTTAATCCTCATTACCTCCATCACACTTTGAAGAACTGTCTTCTCAGAACTTGAAGACACAGGGGTCTGTTGCAATGCAATCAATTTGTTGTACTTGTCAAAGGCAGCAGTGTTGACAACTTGTGGGAACGGCTGCACCGAGTCATGCATATATTGTTCCCCACGTACACCGCTTTCAAAAGGAAACACGTCGTTGAAGAATGCCATTGTTGGATCGTTGGATGTACTACTACTGCCCGCCTCAAAAAACTGCCCATGATCATGCGATCCATCCAATGATGGCTCACCGTGATATATCCAACGTGTGTACTTCGGCCAAAACCCATTACTCTTTAGGTGCTCCCATACTGTCCTAATCGGAAATCGACACATATCACTGCGACACTTACATTTCTTGCACGGGAAATAATGGTATTCATTCTCGTTTGCATTTTCCTCGACGAACTGCAAAAAATCCACAACTCCTGTAGTGTATCGTCGGTCATGCCTTGGAAGCGAAATCCAACTCTTATCTCGATCCATATATAGCCTGATAATAATATATATGTATAACTTTAATTAATAAGAAATTAATTCACTACCAGAAAAAAGCCCTTTACCGATGAAAAAAAAAAAACGGCCGACGACATACTTTTTTCGTCGGCTATTCCCAAGAATGGCCGACGATTTATTATTTCGTCGCTAAAAATAAAAAATCGTTGGCTATTCCACAAGTATGGCCGACGATTTTTTCTTTCGTCCCTAAAAATATTTTTCGTCGGCTATACCCCTAGAATGGCCGACGATTTAAAATTTGCGTCGCCTATTATCAGAAAGTATAGCCGACGAAAACTTTTGAAAGTTTGGCCGACGAAATTGGCATTTTCGTCGGCTATAAGTCTTTATATTTTCAGATCTGGACAACAGCTGCTCATTTCAAAGAAAATGAGAAAAACGGGAGAAAGAGTGAAAAATCTGTGGGTATTGTTGAAATCCGTCCTCTCTTACATTGTGGAGCTATATATAGGTACGTATATGTGTATATATGTTGATTTTGAGTTTTAGTTGAGTTGATTTTGAGTTTTAATTTAGTGATTTTGATTTAGTAAGTGATTTTTTGTTTTATTGTTGAAATCCGTCCTCTCTTACATCGGGCTTTAGATGGCCGATGCATTTAGGCAGTTATTCGGAGGCCATCGTGGCCGATCTAGAGGTTCTGGAAATTCCGCGGGTTCCGCAAACTCCGACAGGACCCCTAGCCAGCCTGAGAGGACCGCCAACCAGCCGTGGAGGAGTGTAGATTCATCCCAGCCGCGGAGGACTGTGGATGCATCCCAGCCGCGGAGAAGTGTGAGTTCTCGGCACCAGACCCTTCTTGAGGCGGGGCGGCCGTCGAGCACTTCACGCCCCCCTGTCGGGTCAGATGCTCCGAGGTTCGGTCGGCAGCTATTTCAGGATGAGATAGCTGCAGACGTTCCTCAGGTCCGTATGCCTGAGGTTCATCGGAAGCCGATGCCGAGTCCGACGACGTCTGCTGCCGACTTGACTGAGGGGTCTACTCTCCCAAATCAGCTCTACCTCCCGTACAACATTCCTGCGATACCCGAGGTCGACTATCGTGGTGTGCCCATATGGCCTGCTATGCCTCAGTACGTGAGTGCTGCGGAGGCATACCAGCAGCAGCCATGGGAGACCCCTGACCTCCTGATTTCGGCGAGGAGAAAAGGAAAGTCGACAGACGGGTCATCGAGTTCAGGTAACATTCGATTTTATTAATTAAATGTTTTATTAAAATTAACGCACTAATATTTAATTTTATTAACCAATAGTCGTTTATGTGATACGGACAGCCGCTAGCAGTTCAACGAGGAATACCAGAGGTGTCATATGTTTTGACACGCTCAGGAAAACTGTTGATCTGAGGGGGAGGATCCAGATCAACGAACCTCCTAATCAGGAGGTTCAGGGGAAAAAACGCGACTACTCGGGCTGCGTGGGGGCACTGATTAGGGATAGAGTCCCTATGCTGTGGACACGGTGGGCTGATGTGCCCCAAGAGATCAAGAGGGAGGTGAACAACGCCGCGTTAGTGAGTAATTTAAAAAATATAATTTATTTATCGTAATATTTAATAATTTTTGGTGTTGTTATAATTGTAAAACTAATAAAATATTATCTTTCAGGCATACTTCGAGATTGCCGAACACAAGCAGGATTGGGCGGACTCCGTGCAGAACTCGAGGTACGTTGGGAATGTATTATCTTATAATTTGAAATATTTTATGATATTAATAATATTTCTAACGCACTTTTGTTTTTTTCGTAGGTTCAAAGAGTGGAAAAACGAGCTCCGTTCCCACTATAACGAGTACGACAACCGTGGTCGTATGGGTACTCCCAGAGAGTTCATGTTCAGGGAGTACGAGTGGCGTTGGTTGAAGACAGTAGACTTCAACAACCCAGTTATGCAGGTAAATACTAAACTTCACTATAAATGTTTATTTTGTTAAAATTTTAATTAGTAGTTTAATTATTTTATAATTATTACAGTAATATTTTTTGATGCATTTTTCTAATATTTTATTATTTGTTTGAAGGAACGGTCTCGGATAAACTCTGCGAACCGCCGCCGTAACACAATCCCCCATCATGGTGGTTCTAGGCCGTTTGCACAATATCAGGAGGAGGCGCTTAGAGATCATCGTGATAGCAACCCGTACGTGGAGACGTTCAAGATCGCTTATCCACAAGCGACAGAACATCTCGTAAGTCGTTCATTACGATTTTAAAATTTTAATTATTAATTTTATTTAATTATATATTTGTTAGAATATTAATTTTTTTTTTCCTGTCCAATTAGGAGAGGGTGAACCGGGCCGAAGAAGAGGTGCTCCAAGTAGTTCGGGAGACATAACCGAACATTTCAGAGGCAGATCTGGAAGAAGCCCTGCGCCAGGTCGACCGATCCAATGTCTAAACGGTAGCGAGGATGTTCGACGTAGCCTTCCCACACCGGTCCAACGACTATTACTGTCGGGGTTTGGGAAGTTCTGGACTAGGGCTCCTGAAGACCACTAAGGGAGGTCAAAAGAAGGGAGGCGGGGAGAGCCAACAGATGAGGGGGGAAGTGCAGCGATTGGCAAAAGAAAATGCAAGGTTGGCGGCCGAGTTCCAGAGATCACAGGAGGAACAACGCAGATCATAGGAGCTACACCGTAGAACAAAAGAGCACCACCACCGAACGCAGCAGTATTATTTCGATCTATCCAGTTGGCATGCTGAATGCGAGAGAGTTCGGCAACACAACTACACCGGCCAACAAAACTGGTGGTGTGATACGTTCGCGGCACAACAACAAAACCTTCCACCCCCGCCCCCGTTTCAGCCGTTAGTGGTACCTCCAATGCCTCAACCTCCCGAGTTCGGTCACCAGGATGACGAGCATGAAGGAGAGCAGGATGCTGGGGATGACCTGGTGGACTTTAGTGGTTTAGGTGATGATTAGGGTTATATTTTATGTATAATGGAACGAATTAAATAATAAGTCATTTAGACGTGTTTCTTGTTGGTGCAAATGCATGGACTGTTTTTGTGATTTGCAGGTTGCTTGGAATGGTAATTTAGAAATTAATTTTAATTTTTTTCCCCAAATGCAAGAATAGCCGACGATTTTGGCATTATTTCGTTGGCTATAAGAACTATAGCCGACGAATTTTACCAATTTTCGTCGGCTATAAGTTGTATAGCCGACGAAAATTACATTATTTCGTCGGCTATAACTAATTAATGCCTATTAAAATATTAATATATTTCGAGGACCCCTTTCAGATTCTTTATAAATTAAGCTGAGACCCTCGGTTTCTCATTCAGACCATCCTCCTCTTTTTCCCAAAACAGCCTAAAAGAAACCCAAGTTCGAATCTAATGGCCTCAACAATGAACTTCGCCATCCGCTGCTCTACAGCGAACAAAGCCAAGAATCAACTCCTCCCACTCATCACCTGCTCCGGAGAAGATGACCGGACCTGCCTTAGTCTTCCCCAAGAGGAACTCGCCACATTGGGTCCCTATGTAGTAGGATATAATGCTGATGATGACGATGACGCACACCAGATACTCGACGGCCCGGCCCGCCCGCTGCCGGCGATTTTCCATTCTGAAGACCCGGTGGAATGCCCAAATTTTCAATCCAACCACCACCAAGCTGCCGTTAATCATGCCGCCTGGCCTCTGGTTAAGCCCTGGATGAAGGAATGGTACGCGGCACGGCTCCCCCTTGACAAAGAAATCTAGAGAAAGGCTGGAGTCGCTGATGTGCTCAAACTTTGCTTCAGCCTCAGCCCAAAAGGAGGAAATAGGTGCGCTATCGTTCCGCTGATCAGCCTCTGGAACCCCTCCGTCAACGCTTTCAAGTTCAAATTCGGTCATGCTTCCATCACGTTGCAGGATCTTTATGCCGGCCTCGGGTTTCCACTCGGCCTCAAGCCCTTTGATGAGAGTGACTACCCCGACAAGGCGTTCCCCCGGAGCACTATTAATATGGTTGACGTTGGTGGGTTCGAGAAGTGGAAAGATGGGTTCTCCCAGCTAGACAATGCGCACGGCTAAATAGCCTTCCTATCCTTCTGGCTCAACAAGTTCGTGTTCTGCTCCAACACCAACAAGATGACCAAGCTCTACCACCGTATGGCGGAGGTGATTTATGCCGGCCAAGAGATTGGCCTTGCCCAATTTGTTCTAGCACACCTCTACCGCTGCCTTCACCAGATATCCGCCCAGCCCATGGACTGTGCCCAGTCTGGCCCGCTCTGGATCCTAGATATCTGGTGCCAGATACACTTTCCTCAACTCATTCCAGCCATGAAGGGGAGTCCCAAGTCTGATCAAATTGTAGGGCAAGAATATGTCGGCTGCGCCCCCAGTCCTGACCTCAGCTACGCTGTCTGCCTCGACATCTTCTTCAACACAACCGCCAGCGAGTTCTTCGCAGAGGCACAGCGGCTGATCCATTTGATGTATCCGCGCGGACTATCCCGGGGATTCCTCCCGTCCAGTGAGCAAAGAACAAAAGGTCGGAGGATCTTTATCCACTGCACTTCCATGGCAGACCTGCCCCTCTTCTGCAGTGACAAGAGGAATCCTAGCTACGAGGTCTATGAACCTCACTTCTTTGCCCGGCAGTTCGGCCTCACTCAACTCCTGCCATATCCGCCGCTGAAGAGTGTGAATCTTTTCTCGGTGTGGCGGAATAGCAAAGAGTTCCCTCCAGTGTCCGCTGTTAGCCAGAGACCACGCCTGGAACTTCTTGACCTGCCAAACTGGGAACACTACCCCAGTTTGAAGGCCTCTATGGATGCTAGTGGCTCATATCAGTGTTGGTGGGCACACCTGCGAGGCACGCTCTTTGATCAGCCATCCGTCTTCTATTTCCGGAGGCTCTTCCGGAACCAGGGCAAGCACCTTCCCCAAGCTGATCAAAAGGTGCTGAAGGGCGATCCGCTGTATCTCGACCTACCCCCAGGAAAGGTAACAAGCTTCTGCTTTTAACTGCTATTTTGGTTTGCCAGAAAACTTCGTACCACCCTCAATTGTTTAATGAAACAGGCATCCGGCCAAACCTCCGCGGATAGAGGGAAACAGAAAGCTGAATGTGGGTTCCATCCGCCCCCGAAGAAGAGTAGGACTATCGTTGAGGCGGATGAAGAACCCGATGAGGAGGAAAACACACTCGTAAGTGAATTCAACTTCTCCCTTGTCTCCTCGATTTTTCCACAATACCATCCTATAAATGTATGCATGATGTAGATATCCGAACTCTATCCCTCTTTGCAGACACCTCTACTTCGGAGGAGGCGCTCCTCGTCTGCTGCAGCCGCCAGCCGAGGCCCCACAATAATTGAACTTTCTTCTGGTGAGTCCTCTGATCCTTCTGAAGATTCCACAAGTTCTTCTAGTTTCGATGAGGACTATCCGGACCTCTATCAAAATCTTCAAGAGATTTGCGGCGATTGTTTTCCTCAACCCGTTCCTCTACGCTATTTTGATGCAGGTACTTCCTCCAGTCTAGCAATAGCAGTTGGTCCGAGTTCCATTAAGCCAACCCTGACACTCTCTGCCGTTGCAAAAATTGGGCCGGAGGCGAGGGAAAACCCTGATAATATTGTGGCGGAGGCTCCAGTAGATGAGCCTCTATTATTGCCAAGTGGTGCGCCCGGCAGCTCTTCAACTCCAAATCCACCGGCCTCCAGCGCATCCCCTGGAATGGAGCAAGAAGAAGAAGAAGAGTCAACCCATGGCGTTGAGCAACCAACAGCCGATAAGCCTTCCTCCCCTCCCCCTGATCTCTCACTGGCAGAAGAGGAAGCAATTGCTGGTGTGAATCCCTGGCGGATGCTGCCCCCCAGGTTGAACCAACTCCAACCCTCGTGGATCTCCAAGCTGAACCTGATCAGCAGGAGCAACCAGGGCCTCCTCTGGACCAGCCAGAAGGAACCCCTCAACCAGAGATTGTTGAGGTAGGATAAATATCCACCTGGATTGCCATTTTCCTTGGTTAGAACTGCTCCTAACCCTCCTTTCTTATGAACAGGTGGATGATGATGATGTGGAGGCCATCAGTGCTACCCCAATGGCAGCGGATCATGGCACAGTAGAACCAGTTGTCGCACTGATCCCCTTGCCACAGACTCAAGCCCCTGCAGGCCTGGCTATCGCTTCTCCATCTGCTCAGCCTTCCGCGACCCCTGGCGGATCTGGTTCTGAAGTCCAGGACCAAACTGCCCCTTCCTCCATCTTGGCTGAAGACCTCTTCCTTCCTCCTCACAGTCCTGAAGAGGAACCTGCAGAAGTGCAGAAGACATGGGGATTCCTAGAGTGCCTGGGAGAGAAGGATCCTGCTGATGTCCAGGTGGCGGACGAACTCTTCTCCGCCCTTGAAATTCTTAAAGGCCAGTTCCAGCAGTTGCCCCCCGAGCTCCAGCCCGAAGCAAATGCCTCTCTACTTCGCCTCCCGGCAGAACTAAAGAGCCTGTAAGAGCGCCTATCTGCGCCATCCCTTCAGCATGCCAAGCTCCAGGAGGCTGACACGGCCTTCTGATAGGAGCACAATGTGCGACGATATTATATGCTTATGCCCTCATTTATGCTTTGTTTAACCCTTATTTGTTTAAGATAGAGTCATAATATAGTTTAGTGTTAATTTGGTAGAGTTTGGCGAAAAATGGTTAAGAATCCGAAAAATGACTAAGTTTGAGAAATCTGGAAAATAGTGCAAAATGTGTCTTTTTGGTGATTTTGAGTTGAGCAAAAGTGCGATCTATCCTTGTCAGAATTTAATGAAATTTGGTGTGCTTAATATTCATATGCTGGGGAATGTTGTGTCAAAATTTCAGATCAATTGGTGTTCGGTAAGTCACCCAAAAGTTGGCTGCAAAACGGCAGTCCGAGCAAACCAATCCAGGGGCTTCCAGGATTTTCCTGGATCTTTGATCCAACTTCGAAAAATCATTCCCGACGACTCACAAGGAATTTGATCGAAATATTTTATGGAGAGATGGCCATATGTGTCTAGTTTATCTGAGAGTTAGAATCGCATCAATCGGAGCTCTGAGGGTGGAGATATGCCAGAGTTACTGCAGCAAGGTCTTTTCTGCCGATTCCAGGAACCTATTACCTCCTTTTCACAATTGCTGCTTTTCGATGGACCATATGATGTACAAGGGCATTTGTGACGATAATCCAAGCTTATGGAAGGAAGAAGGATGACACCAAGCCGGGCATTGAAGAAGAAAACGAAGAAAGAAGTTCTCCTAGTCAAACTAGGAGAAGCTGCCGAAAGAGGCAGATTGTGTGCCATGTTGATGTTGCCGGCAATTGAAGCATTTTTGGTGGATCAAGACCTATCAATTGAAGTCCAATGATCATACAAGAAGTCCATGAAGATGTGAAGCCCAAGCCTTGAAGAAAATTCAGAAAAAGAAAACCTAATTGAACTATGAAAGGAAGGTTTCAAATCCTTATCCCACTTGGTTTTCTTTATTCCTTTTGCAATAGGGCAGCCGGCAACACCCTCTCCTATATATATACCCTCACTTTTCCATTCTGAAAATCATCTCATCTCAAGCATAAAATACTAGCCTAAAGCTCTACCAAGTCTATCAAGCACCAACACCTAAATACTTAGCCAAAACCCATCACCACCACCACTACCAAATTGCCGTACCCTTCACCTTGTCTTCTACCGATTCTTGTTTTGGCCGAGCATTAAGGAGCAGCAGCCAAGCATCTTGTCACGTTTGAGGAGTCTTCAAAGGTTCTAAAAGTGTGATCCATTCCCCTATGGCTTTTGTATTTAGTTTTGTTTGGTTGTCTTGTAAGAACTTGTGTCAATTCTTGGTTTTTGCTAAACTTTTGTATGAACCGATTTTGTTGATGTTTATGTAGTTGTTTTGCAATTTTAATTCATGGATTTCGTATGTATGGATAATTAGGGCAGTGGTATAGATGCATGTTTAGGTTTGAAATTGGTTAGAAATCTAAAGGGTGTTCCTTAAAAACCGAAACATTAGTTGTGCTTAAGCATTTGTTGTTTGTATGTAAATCTAGATGTTAGGTTTCATCAAACCCGAGTAATAACAAATATGGCTAGATACTCAAAAGGTTGCTTTGATTTGTTTTGCTCACCTAGGGTATAGTACTTTGGATTTCTTATATGTTAAAATAAGATGATTGACAACCTTGCTTGTTTTGCATGTCTCCGATTTAGACTATTGTGATTAATTGTTAAGTCTCAAAAGGATTAACATATATTCTAGGGTCCATACTCAAAAGGTCGATCTTAAGAACTTGAGAAGTCTTACAACTAAGTTGTAGTCGGAACTAATTTTGAATTTAAACATGTTGATACTTGTTCCTTACCTTCTTACATGCGAATCTATGTGTTAAAGAGTCTTTTGTGTGAACTATTTTGTGTGAAAGATGATGATCACTTGTAAATAGTAGCTTTAGGATTTAATTTCATGTCTTAAATTCATGTCTAGGAATTTAGAGGCAGCAACCCCCCATAATTTCGTGTGTGAATATGTATATATATGTGTGAATAAATTGTGCTAACATTCTCATATTTCAAGTACCCTTAATCCCCGGCTTAGAACGATCCCTACTTATGTCTATACTACTAACGATTGTAGGGTTTTTGATTGCTTGAATCGCTTCGGCGGTTCGATCACCTTCGCCAACGCAGCCCGTGCTTACAAAGATTTGGCTGCTGTGGCAAATAGCGATCCGGAGGCGGCCGAAATAGCCCAGCTTGAGCAGAGAATCTCCCTCCTCCGCCAGAGACAAGCCCAACGCGCAGACCAAGTTAACCAGCAGAAGCTCTTGGCGACCAAACTGCAAGAGGAGAGGCGCTAAGCGAAGAAGGCAGCAGCAGAGCTGGACCGTTGGATTAGCAGGACCAAGGCCACAATCAAGAGATTGGGCCTCCACTTGTATGAATTTAGGCCCAGCCCTTAGTGAAACTGGCTTGATGTATGTATATGTACTCTATTTGTTTAATTGGCAATTTGAGCCAAAAAACCAAGCCCAATTTGGTCTGGTTCAAACGTCAGACCCTCTGTGCACCTATCTTATCATTGCTGGCAAATCTGCAGAACCGCTTCTCAAAAAATTTGAAATTCAAACGCCAAAACGGTTCCAACATCCAACTGCCTAATAACTGCACAATTCAATCTCAGCCCTTGGATTGCCTCCAAACGAGACTATAAAAGCAATACCCTTTGGCCAAAACTGAGAACCCCAAATCGCCTCAGAATGTTATTCTGTATTTCGTTCCTTAGGTTCTCCTATCGGCCGCTATGGCTTCCTCAATCCTTTTCACCAGACCTAATTCAGATGTTCCTCTGAACACTCCAAATCATAACACCCCATGTTAAATAAATCCCGAACCATAACATCCCATGTTATGTCCCGGGCGGATGTGATCATAGAGTGGTAGCTGCTGATCTGGCACCCTTCTACTCGCATCGGTCGGAAGCCTATCACGGATGCAGTTTCGGGTACCCTCCTCTCGCCTCATGGGACCATCAGTCTTCACCTGAGTCGAGGCCCTGCCGGTGCGAGGATGGTCAAGCCTCAATAGACCAGTTGTCTTCTTCGTTATGAAGGGAATTCTGTCTCAGTGATCTTCTCCCGGATCTGGGACTGACCAGTCAACGGCGGAGATAGATGGCGTTGGTCTATTGGGCCCCTGGAACAATGAGAGATTGTAGGGAGCGAGTCCCTAGTCGCCACTCTGTTCCGGCACCAATACTGACTCCGCCAGACAATCTTCATGCTCCATCTACCATGCTCTCGGGATCTCCCTTTTCAGCCCCTGCTCGGAAGGAGTCCAAATCGAAGGACTGGCGGATATCCCCCATACCTCAAGATGGTATCAGAGCTAGCTGGTGGATATGTTTCCTTGTATATTCAAATTCTGCCTTTGTAATAGCCATGGCCGCAAAGCCCTTTATTCTGCAAATAAAATATCATTTTGAAAACTAAGACTTGCACTGAATGTCCCATTACCAAAGGCGACAATTAGGACACACCCCAAGCGGATGTTCCCGAAAACCCTGATTTAGGGGACGAACGGGCGTAACCCTAGAGAGCGTTCAAAAAATTTCGAAAATTTCAAAAATTCTGCCCCAGATTGCCCTTATGTTGCCCCCCTAGTTCACTGGGCTGCGCGGATGTGTGAAGACAAAGCAAAGCCGAGTAAACTAGATAACAAAGACCAATGGCTTCCTCAAATTGGGCAATGATCAAACGGAGAGGTAGAAGCCCATCCGCCGTGAAGCCAACTTGGCCTGCTAGGAACTGATAACAGGCCCAATGGCAGGCGGCCCAATCGGAAGCTTGGAATAGGTAAGCCGTCATTAATAGAAAATTTGACCACCACCGAACGGGGCGAATGCCCGAGGATTCGTCAGTCAAACCCCATTTATTACTTTTATCAGTTCCCAACTGCACGGGCGACCGAAACGGATGACTTCATAAATATGGGCAAACCACAGCATTAAAGTCATGGTAACCCCCAACCGTTGGATTCTCCCGAAATGCAGTATAAAAGGAACCCCTTGTTGCAGAGAAAATTCATCTGGCTGGCCAACTTAGAGCAAAAATGGCAACAATAGCGTCATTTGCAGATGGCCCAACCCCATGGCTGCCACAAGCCGTTCCACCAGATATGCTGAGAGCCTGCTAAACACCCTATGACCTCGGTCACCTAGCGTTAAGCAAATCCTAACCCCGGTCACCCAGCTTTACGCTGCCTGGACCTGTGCTTCGAGGTGTTTAACCAACAGCTGGCCAATCTCTGCTGTTCCCCATGTCAAGTAACGTCAGTGACCTGGTTAGGTACCATCATCAGTGGAGGAAGAGAATCTTGGGCCCTAATATGGCAGCTACGGAAGGGCAAAGGGCAACAATAATGGAAGCGCCTCAGTCGCAGCTGCCCCCAGCACGCGGCCGGGTGCTCCCCCATTTCCATCTGGCTCTACCCTGCTACGGGCTCGTCTACTGGTGATGGTTGCATTATAGGGGTGGAACCCCGTCCCTCTGAGCCTCCCCTAGTGGATCTAGAATTGGCGCGAGATATCCTCCAGCAGCAAAGACTTAGAAAATGTAGACATAGTTTCAGAGCTAACTAGTAGCTCTATGTGTTTTCCTTTCCCTGTAATGCTCTTGGCCGCAAAGCCTTATATGAATGTAGAAAGTTGCAATTTCAATATTTAAAGCCAAGAATCAGCAAAGATGGGAAATCTATTGATAAAGAAAAGTATAAGAACATAACCACCTCAAGCGGATGTCTAGATAAAACAGGGAAAACACAAAACACTAACAGTTTTGCAATGAAAAACTAACAAACCCAAAATACGGCGGAAACACCCCTAGCGGATGTGCCGCTCTGACTTGTTGCCCCCCCCCCCCCCCCCCCCCCCCCCCCGAGCCCGTTGAACTAAGCAGAACTCTGACTAATTTGATCATCCGCCGGGGGTACTTCGTATTCTCAAACACTTGGAAAGTACTTCTTGAGGTATCGCCCATTGATTGGGTTCCTGTGTACTTCCCCTTCCAGGTCTCTGAGCTGGTAAGCTCCTTTGCCCACAATACGATCGATGACAAATGGACCCTCCCAGCGAGCACTCCATTTGCCTCGACCCGGCTCATCAAGGGGCAGAGCTACCTTCCAGACCAAGTCACCTTCGCCATAGGACTTGACCTTGGTCCGTTTATCATATGCCTTGGCAATCTTCTACTTTTCCAGGATGATGTTCTCCAAGGCCTCTAGCCACTTCTCGTCAAAGTCTTCATGCTCCTGGAACATGGATTGCACATAGTCTTCGCCAAGCAGCTGATGTTGCTCACGAACTCTCAAAGAAGCTACATTGATTTCTAATGGCAGAACAGTATCATGGCCGTACATCAACGAATAAGGAGTAGTACCAGTAGGAGTCATTTTGGAAGTCCTATAGGTCCATAGTGTGTTATCAAGTTGAGTGTGCCATGATCTTGGGTTATCCGCGGGTATCTTCTTCATGATGGATATGATAACCTTGTTAGTAGCTTCTGCTTAACCATTGGATTGAGCATAATAAGGAGAAGAATGCAGGAATTGAATACCATAATCCGCTAGCCAAGTTTGGGTCTTCTCGGCCATGAATCCTGCCCCCCTGTCCGCCACTATGCATTCCGGGATACCATATCTGCAAATAATATTTTGGAACACAAAGCGGATGACGGTGTCAGCATCGCAGTTCCTCATTGGGATAGCCTCCGCCCATTTGGTAAAGAAATCAGTACCCAACAAAATAAACTTGTGCTGTAAAAATGAATGGGGATTAATCTCTCCTACGAAATCCAATGCCCAACCCCTGGCAGGCCAGGGTTTGATGATAGGTTGTAAAGGAATGTTTGGAATCCGCTGAACCGGTCCATGCTTTTGGCAGTCCTGACAACCCTGAGCAAAACTATGGCAATCTTTCAAAACAGATGGCCAATGGTATCCATATCTTCGAATAAGCCACCTCATTTTGGGTCCGGACTGATGAGAACCACAGACCCCTATGTGTACCTCTCTCATGATCCGCTTGGCCTGTACGCCAAAGTTACACCTTAATAAGACTCCATCTTCCCCTCTCTGGAATAGTTCTTCTCCCCTGAGAAGGTAATTAGTCGCAAGGTGTCTTCTTCGTTCAGATGGTGCAGATGGGTCCTTCAAATATGCTATGATTGGTATCCGCCAGTCAGCGTCAATAGGCTCGACTGTAGTGACCAACCACTCTCCGCGGTCCTCCCGGCGGATAGCAAAAGATGGTAAAGTCCTGCGCTCCACCTTAAGAATTATTTCCTTAACTCCATGGGCTAAGCTGATTCCAGTGGCCAACTGTGCCAACTCGTTAGCTGCAGAGTTCAACTCCCTGGGAATATAGTCTAAGGAAACGTCAATGAAACGATCCAGCAGCTCAATAGCCCTCTCGTAGTAGTACAGCAGATGGAAAGAAACACACTTGTAGACCCCCAAAAGTTTATTAATGACTAGCATAGAGTCTCCAAGTACTTCAATTTCTTGTGCCCCCAGGTCGATCAATAATTCCAGCCCAATGAGAAGTGCTTCATATTCTGCCTGGTTATTGGTGCACGTCCACTCCAGCTGAAAAGAGTAAAGATACTTGGTACCTGCTGGATTCTGGATACAAATCCCTGCACCCGCCAATTTACTGGTACTGCTACCAACAAAGTGTAAAGTCCAAGGCTGGTACCGGATCATGCTCACAAACTTTGGTGGTTCTGTGAATTCCTCCTCGATAGGATGGTGTAAAAGAAAGTCTGTTATTGCCTGCCCAGTCATAGCCTTCAGCTACATATTGCAAGGAAAATTCTGAAAGGGCTAACACCCACTTGCCAATCCTACCCCTTAGGATAGGTCTCGTTAGCATATACTTCACCAAATCCGTCTGCGCCACTACTATCGTTGTGAATGAAAGCATATAGTGGCGGAGCTTAACACCAGCAAAGTACAGGGCCAAACACAGCCGCTCGATTGGTGAATACCTGGTTTCTGCATCTAACAGTGTCCGGCTGATGTAGGAAACTGCATACTCAATCTTCTTTCCATCCGCCAGAGTCTCATCTTGAGCCAGCAGTCCCGCAATGGAAATATCAGATGCATAAATATACAACTTGAGGGGAATACCAGGCGTAGGCGGCCGAAGGACTGGCGGACTAGCCAAGTATTCCTTGATCCTGTCGAAAGCATCTTGGTGCTCAGGACCCCATTTAAATGTTTCTCCTGGTTTGAGCTTGAGCAGAGGAGAGAAAGGCGCAACCTTGCCTGCTGAGTTGGATATAAACCTTCTGAGAAAATTAATTTTACCCAGCAAGCTCTGTAATTCCTTCTTGTTCCTTGGTGTTGGTGCATCTAACACAGCCTGTACTTTGTCGCCAGCCACCTCGATGCCTCTCTCGTGCACCACAAACCCCAGAAAGTCACCAGCACAAACCCCAAAAACGCACTTGGCTGGATTCATTTTAAGCTGGTGCTTTCTCATGATAGTGAACACCCCTCGAAGGTGATCAATGTGGTCTTCCTTTTTCTTTGACTGTACCACCACATCGTCAATGTACACCTCCAGGATGTCCCCCAGTATCTTGCTGAAAATCACGTTCATTGCACGCTGGTATGTAGCTCCTGCATTGGTTAAGCCAAATGGCATACTCAGATATTCAAATGCTCCGTGAACCCAGGGCAGCGGAATGCCGTTTTAGGGATGTCCGGCTCGTATATAGGAATCTGGTGATAGCCTGCCGTTCCATCCATAAAAGATAGCAACTCATGCCCCGCTACTGCATCCACCAACATATCCGCTATAGGCATAGGATAGACGTCCTTAGGTGATGCAGCGTTCAAGTCCCTATAGTCCACACATACTCTAATCTTGTCATTCTTCTTCCTAACAGGAACAATGTTGGATAACCATTCCGGATAAAGAGTCGGTCTGATTATCCCAGCCTCAACCATGCTTTGAACTTCTTGCTTGACCGCCATTGCAGTTTCAGCATTCATCCGCCGTTGTTCTTGTTTTACTGGCTTGCATCCTTCCTTGATGGGAAGGCGATGGCAAGCCAGTTCCTTTGACAAACCCGGCATATCTTGGTACTTCTCTGCAAAGCAGTCTTTAAACTCCTGCAGCAACCCTATCAGTTACTGTTTCAAATCTGGTTCAAGGTACTGACTAATCCCCACTTCCATGGGCTCTGTGTCCGTTCCCAAGTTAACTTTCTCCACGGGATCACGTACCTTGGGTGGAGTGTCATCCAATGCTGCTGGACAGGCTGAATTACTTCCACCCCTGTAAAAGCTTCAATGTCTTCTTCCTCAATGCACTCAACTAGTGCAACCCCTTCCCAGACCATTTGCTCCAACCTATAGATAGCCAATTGTTGCATTAATAAAGCAAAGGCCTCTGACTCCTCTTGTGAGAGGATACCACTCATTGGATTCATTGGGAAGAATCTCAATGGAAATCGGCCGGCTGCAATCCGCCATAGCCTGGGCAATTCCCCATTGAGACAATTCGTTCTGGGTCACCCCAATTGGATGCCCCTTGTGATCAACACTCTCAACTCTGAGAGGTCGCATGTTTCTGTTATAATAGCTGGCCTCCAACTGGACGGCCGTTATGGAATAAGGACGCTCATCCGCCTTGATGAGCACTGGTAAGTCTGCGACCGGATCCCACATAATCATCTCTTGATGAAGAGATGATGGAATTGCAAGTGCCTTATGGATCCAGTCCCTCCCGAGAATCATGTGATAGGGAGCGTCTACCTCAGCCACGAAAAACCCTTGATAAGCGTCGGATGGTCCTATCTTCACCTTGAGCATGACCACCCCAGCAGTAGGAGTAACGTTCCCCGAAAACCCCTTCACCTTGGAGACGGTAGTAATGAGCTTCATCTCGGAAATCTTGAGCTGCTCCTTGGTTGTGGTGGTAATAATACTCACCGCGGCCCCGGTATCTATCAACACCTTGCGGACCTTGATTCCTTCCACCTCCGCTGTGACGTACAAAGACTTCATATGCTGGGACATGTTGAATGTTGGCTTGGCGAACATCACGCATTGCCTCAAAAAGTCTCTGGCCCCCTCAGGATACTGATGGTTGGACTGGAAGACCCCAGGCTCTGCCTCCGCTTCACTCTCATCCTCAGGCTCCTGTACGAAATAAACAGGCTTGGCTGATTCTTCATTGTCGATAAAATGAGCAGTGGGCACAGGCTCGGGCAGAGCATAAGCTGACGAGAGTATAAATGCCATGTTGCAGTGATGAACCATAGCTTCATCCTCAGCCTGTTCTTCTTCCATGGGCACCTCCTCCTCATCTGCTGCCTCTGGTTCCTCCTCGTAGTCGACCATTTCGTCCTCCTTGTCGAGGTCTGCGTCTCCAACTTCGGAATCAGCTTTCACGCTGGAGGCAACCGAGGATGGCCTTGTTGGCACATGCATCTGCAGCTTCTTAGCTGCATACTCCACAAAGTTGGTCGGTGCCTTCGGCTCCTTTGGCCTGGCCTGAGATGAGATAACTAGCGGCCTGCTTGATTCCGCCAACGTTAGATTGGATTCCTTTGAAACAACATCTCCCTCAGGAACCCCCACGTTACTCGTGCTTGCAGCCAATGATTTGCTGCTCTCCTTTGGCACCCACCTCATAACGGTGGAATCTTTCCTGGTGTCAATCACCATCATGTCCTCCTGAGCTTCCGATACCACCTGCTTCCCAGCAGCCTCTGGTTGTGCCCTCCCTGGGGGCGATTGTCCGGCTTTTGAACGCTCAGGAGAAAATGCTAGCTTTCTCCTTGGCCTAGACTGAGGAGCTCTAGTGGATCTTGGCAGATCCGCCAGCCTATCATGCACGTTCCTCCGAGGCGCTGGTGGAGCTTCCGCAGATCGCTGATAGGAGCACAATGTGCGACGATATTATATGTTTATGCCCTCGTTTATGCTTTGTTTAACCCTTATTTGACTAAGATAGAGTCATAATGTAGTTTAGTGTTAATTTGGTAGAGTTTGGTGAAAAACGATTAAGAATCCGAAAAATGACTAAGTTTGAGAAATCTGGAAAATAGTGTAAAATATGTCTTTTTCGCGATTTTGAGATGAGTAAAAGTGCGACCTATCCTTGTCCGAATTCTATGAACGTTTGTGTGCTTAATATTCATATGTTGAGGAATGTTGTGTTAAAATTTCAGATCAATCGGAGTTCGGGAAGCCACCCAAACGTTGGCTGCAAAACGGCAGTCCGAACATTCCAATCCAGGGGCTTTCAGGATTTTCCTGGGACTTTGATTCAAATTCGAAAAATCATTCCCGACAACTCACAAGGAATTTAGCCGAGATATTTTATGGGAGATGGCCATATGTGTCTAGTTTATCTGAGACTTGGAATCGCATCAATCGGAGTTCCGAGCGTAGAGATATGCCGGAATTACTGCAACAATGTCTATTCTGCCGATTCCAGGAACTGATTGCTTCCTTTTCACAATTGCTTCTTTTTGATGAACCATATGGTGTACAAAAGCATTTGTGACGATGATTCAAGCTTATGGAAGGAAGGAGGATGACACCTAGCCATGGCATTGAAGAAAAATATGAAGAAATAAGTTCTCCTAGTCAAGCTAGGAGAAGCTACCGATTATGGCAGATTTGGTGCCTTTGTGTGCTGCCGGCAATGACATGCATTTTTGATGGATCAAAACCTATCATGTGAAGTCCAAAGACCATACAAGAAGTCCATGAAGATGTGAAGCCCAAGCCTTGAAGAAAAATTCAGAAAAAGAAAACCTAATTGAACTAAGAAAGGAAGGTTTCAAATCCTTATCCCACTTGGTTTGCTTTTTCCTTGTGATAAAAGGGCTGCCGGCAACACCCCCTATTCTCTATAAATACCCCCCACTTTTCCTACAGAAAAATCATCTCATCTCTTGCAAAACACTAGCCAAAACTCTACCAAATTTCCTACCAAAGTTCTAACCCGAAACCCTAAAATTCATAGTCACCGATTCCACCACCACCATTCAACACCGAACCCATTCCTTGCCTCAGCCACTGCCGAGCCTCATCCACCACACCAAGACAAAGCTCTCCAAGGTTTCTAAAGTGTGATCCATCCCTATGACTTGTATTTTTATTTTCCGTTTAGTCACATTAGTTGTTATAAAAATACTTTGTTTTCGTTTGGTATTGTATGATGAACATGGATTGCAATTATTGTTGAAATTTATGTGATGACTTGTGCAACTTTTAATTTATGGATTTCGTATGTATGATAATTAGAGCAGTGGTAGTAAAAGCATGTTTAGGATTTAAATTGGTTAGTGGGCTAAGGATGTTCCTTATAAACCGAAACATTAGTTATGCTTAAGCATTTGTTGTTTGCATGTAAATCTAGGTGTTAGGTTTCATTTAACCTGAGTAGAATGATTAAAGTTAAAACGTATGTTGCTTTGATTCTATTGTGCTCACCTCGGGTATAAAACCTTAGCTAAAACTTGCATGTTAAATAAGATGATTGACAACCTTGCTTGTTTACATGTTTTCGATTTTAGACTCTTGTGCTTAAATGTTAAAACGCGTAAAACCGGATTAGCATAAACTTTAGGATCGAAGGCGAATAGCATGATCTTAAAACATTAGATGTCTAACAATTGGTTAAAAGGCTAATCGCTCTAATTGTGGTCGAAACTAAGTTGAGTCTTGAACATGCTAAATACGTGTCTCTTACTTTCTTGCATGCGAATCTGTGTGTTAAAGGGTGTTTTGTATGAACTGTTTTGTGTTAGAGATGATGATCACTTGTAAATATTAGATCTAGGATTTTATTTTCTGTTTTTGTTGCCGTGCCTAGTATTAGGGCAGCTTGCTGCCGTACCTCCTATACCCCCATATGTGACGTTTGTAATGTATATATATGTATATATGTTTCTCTAACAATTTCATATCTCAGGTACCCTTAATCCCCGGCTTAGAACGATCCCTACTTGCTTATACTACTAACGATCTTTTGTAGGGTTTATTATTGCATGCGAGCTTTGGCTCACGTTCAATTTTTGGCGCCGTTGCCGGGGATTATAAAAACTTGTTTTATGTTATTATTGTGTATATATGATTGCTGGAAATTTTTGTTGTGAAGTTGTAAAGTTGTCATTTTTAATTTTATTTCGGGATTTTGTAAAGTAGAAATATGCTTCGGCATGTAGAGTTTAAATTTCGGAAGTTGCATGATGTATATTGATGTATGTTGGTAATCACTTAGTTTAATTTCTAGGGAGTTGATAGTGTTGTTTATGTTTGAGTTTATTGTAGTTTCTAAAGTGTAACATGTAGGTGAAGCCTCTTTTGTTGATCATAACCAAAACCCTTCATGTGAATGGTGCTATGTCGGAGGCCGTTTCTATGTAGATTGGGAAACGCGGGATACTTCCCCCCTACGCATATAAACGTTTCTTCGGTAATAGTATTACTTCTATGAGGTTGAGGGCGGTTTTAATCAACACTTGTAGACTGCTAGGACCCGAGTTTGTTCTACAAAGTATGGGGCAAGTTATTTTCATAGATATGGTTCTCAGGTTTGTTTAACTGGATCTCAAGGCCCATAGACTGATGTTCATTCTCGGTGAGTGAGTCGATAGGGGGTTCGCCCTCCGTGGTGTCCAACAACGAGTCCTGCCTGGTTCCTGTAGGGGGTTCGCCCTCCGTGGATCTTAACGACACCGCCTTTGAAAAGTAGAGCATGCTCGACCTAGTCGACAGCTTGTGCCGAAGCATCACCTCACTTTAGACGCTAGAACATAACTTGACATATGTGGCCTATTTTCTTCGAAGATAAAACATGTTGTGTGGTTCAAACTCTTGAGGTATATCGGGTTAAGCATGATACTATCGAGGGCTGTATCAGTCCATTGCACCGTTATCTCCTCTGCTCCACGTACTTCGAGAGTTAGAACAAATTTAAAAGAAATTAGACTTAGCGATTACATGCTCATGAACTTTCCAATTTTCGATCCCTTATTGCCGTACTATATTTGTATTTTGCCGTGTGTTTTTGTATGATTTTGCCGTGTGCCTTATTTTGTGCCGATTGTGTCTGTGTTGTGCTATCGTTGAAATTTGTTGTGTAATCGCCAATGCCGTGGCTTGTAATGATGTATATTCTTGTCTTCTGTTTCTTTACGATGTTCTAACTTGTTTAAATGTTGCAAATTTCAGAAATAGTGCATGTCCGAATCTAGTATTTGGACAAGAGATCTTCAAGGCCGTTTGCAACGTTTAGATCAAGAACTCGTTATTGCTCGTTTTGTGCCATTACCGCCATCGTCACCAACCAGTTCATCAGTGTCATCATCATTGCCATCATCACCCATTGTGCCGTCAGTTTCAGATAGTTTGCCGAGGTCCCCATCATTTGTTTCATCGTCGTGTGATCTTCAGAATCCTGAATTTGAAGCCTTTGCTGAATCATCATCAGAAGAAGAAGAGATAATGGCATCAATCAGATCACAGAATGGTCATGTTGCTGGAGCTGGAGTTGCTCCTTCGAATATCACTTATCCTCCCTTGGAAGCTGACAAGACGGGAGAGATTGAATTGAGGAGTGGATTCCTCCATAAGCTGAAATCATTTTATGGGATGCCAAGTGAGGACCCTAATAAGCATCTACAGTGGTTTAACTTCACCACGGAGTCTATGTGTCCAAGAGGGACTGATTTGCAACACTTCAAGATGAAGGCATTTCCGTTTTCTCTAGAAGATCAAGCGAAGGAGTGGTTGTTTGTGGTGCCTAGTGGTCGCATTGTTTCGTGGAGTTCTATGATGGATGAGTTTTTGCTCAAGTACTTTCCTGCTTCACGTATCACTGATCTGAGGAAGCAAATTACTAGTGTGAAGCAAGCCGGAGTTGAGACTTTCTTCGACTATTACAAGAGGTTCAAGTCCCTAGTTTCTTTGTGTCCATCGCATGGCATTAGCGATGGGCTCTTGTTGCAATATTTCTATGAGGGATTGCGCGTCATGGAGAGAGAGTTTCTTGACTCGGCCGCGGGAGGAAGCTTTTTGGAGTTAAATGCTGGAGCGGCAAGAAGTTTGTTGGAAGTTCGTGCTTTGAACAACCAACAATTTGGCATGGCACGAGGGAATGTGCAAAGGAATGAGAAAGTGCATGAGACGTCTTCGAGCTCAAAGTTAGAGGAGAAAGTTGACAAGCTTACCGACTTGGTGAGTAATTTGATGAAGAAGCGTGCTAGTGTTTGTGGAATTTGCACCGAGGGCCATGAGACCGAACAATGCCCTCAATTTGGAGTTAGTGAGGGAATAGAGGAGTGCAATGCAATTGGTTTTCAAGGAGGCCAACATTTTGGGAATTTCAATCCAAGGTTCAATGATCATCCTAACTTTCGATGGGCGAACAATGACAATGTGCTTAGGGCACCTATGCAACCGAGAGAAGGAGGAGCACCATTTGCACCGAGGGCACCATTTGTGCCTCGGCAACCATATATGCCGAACCAAGGAAACTTTGTAGCACTGTCGAACCAACCTCAAGGAGGGCCGAGCCAAGGCCAAGCCGCACCGAGCAATCCGAACTACGATGCTTTGCTTCAATCTTTGTCAAGTGCTACTCAAGCATTACTCGCGGGGCAACAAAATCATCAAAAGGACATTGGTGAGCTCAAGACTCAAATGGGCCAAGTTGTAGACTTTATGGGAAGATTTAATGAGCAAGGGAAGTTGCCAAGCAATACGATTCCCAATCCGAGGAACGAGCAAGCCAAAGTGATTCAAACTCGTAGCGGAAGAGAGTTGTTTCCTCCAACAAGTCCAAAGAAGAAGCGAGTAACTTTCAAGGGCATTGGGGATGACGAGAGGGCTGCCGGACCTGTCATTGCCGGCAGCCATATTGAGGAAACCGAGGAGAGTGCTGCCGAGCACAATGCTGCCGGCAACAACCATGGTGCCGAGAAGGGGAGCCGAGCTGCCGAGAAGGGTAGTGACGCCGGCCATAATGTATAAGATAGGGGGCTGCGCAACGAGCTTGAGTATGATCCCGCAACATCGAAGAATGAGGTATTGCCGAATCAAGCAAGCAAGGGAGGTGTGCCGACATCAAGCATTCCATTCCCTTCTCGCTTTGCTAGAACGAAGAAAGATAAATCCGATGAGGAGGTGTTGGAGATTTTCCGGAAAGTGCAAGTCAACATCCCTTTGTTGGAGTGCATTAAGCAAGTGCCGAAATATGCTAAATTTTTGAAGGAGCTTTGCACGGCAAGAAGGCATACGAGGGAGACTCGTGTGGTGACTATGAGCGAGACGGTGTCGGCCGTTATTCAAAGGAAGTTGCCACCAAAGATGAAGGATCCGGGAAGCTTCAATGTGCCTTGTGTCATAGGCAATACTCGGTTTGAGGATGTTATGTTGGATTTGGGAGCATCGATCAATGTCATGCCACTCAATGTGTATCAAACGTTGAGTATAGGGCCTCTCAAGAAGGACAATGTCATTATTCAACTTGCGGATCGCTCAAGCAAATATCCGGAGGGCTATGTAGAGGATGTGTTGGTGCAAGTCAACCAATTGATTTTTCCCGCCGATTTCTATGTGGTTGAGATGGAGGATTCGCCGGTCAACAACACTCAATTGCTTCTAGGGCGACCATTTATGAGGATCGCGCGCACAAAGATAGATGTGGTCGAGGGCAACCTAACTATGGAGTTTGATGGTGAGGTGATCAAGTTTAATGTTTTTGATGCCATGAGATTTCCCAATGTTGATTTGAAGGAGGGTTGTGCCATTGATGTTTTGGAGGAGGTCGAGCAAGTTATGTCGACCTCGCTCGACGCATAGCAATTAGCGATTGAGCAAGGGGTCGGATTTGACAAGAAGGGAGGACGAGTCACGTTTAAGGAGGATAACATCATTGCCGAGCAAGCCAAGGCCGAGCCGTACATGGTATTGCCGAGCATAGAGGAAGTGTGTGCCGAGTTGGAGGCTCGGCCTTATTCAAAGTTTGATTCGTTCTTGTCAATTCCAAATGCCACAACAAAATTTCGACCAAGTGTGGAAGAGGCCCCAAAGTTAGAACTAAAAGAACTCCCTAGTCACTTAAAGTATGCTTATCTTGGAGAAGGAGATACACTACCGGTTATTGTGTCTTCAATGCTTAGTAAGAAGCAAGAGGAGGATTTGATTTGTGTGCTTAAGAAGTACAAGACCGTCATAGGTTGGACCTTAGCGGATATCAAGGGAATAAGCCCTACTACTTGTGTTCATCGTATCTTGTTAGAAGAAGGAGCTAAGCCGACAAAAGAAGCTCAACGTCGACTTCACCCTCCCATGATGAAAGTTGTGAAAGAAGAAATTATCAAGTTGCTCGATTGTGGGGTGATCTACCCAATTTCGGATAGTAAGTGGATATCTCCCGTGCAAGTGGTGCCAAAGAAGAGTGGTGTAACGGTTGTCAAGAATGAGAAGAATGAGCTTGTGCCACAAAGACTGGTAACCGGTCATCGGATGTGCATCGATTATAGGAAGCTCAACGCTACAACGAGGAAGGATCACATGCCTTTGCCGTTTATGGATCAAATGCTAGAGAGGTTAGCCGGCCATTCTTACTATTGCTTTCTTGATGGATATAGTGGCTACAATCAAATCATGATACACCCGGATGATCAAGCGAAGACCACTTTTACTTGTCCATTTGGCACGTTTGCGTATCGGCGGATGTCATTCGGACTATGCAACGCACCCGGCACTTTTCAAAGATGTATGTATGCTATCTTCTCGGATTTTATTGAAGACATTATCGAAGTGTTTATGGATGACTTTAGTGTGTATGGAGGCACCTTCGATGCATGGTTGGGGAACTTGGAGAAGATACTTGAGAGGTGTGTAGAGACAAATCTTGTGCTTAATTGGGAGAAGTGTCACTTCATGGTCACGCAAGGCATTGTTGTAGGGAACATAATTTCGGCAAGAGGCTTAGAGGTTGACAAAGCCAAGGTGGAGCTAATACAAGCATTGCCGAGCCCTAGGTGTGTGAAAGATGTGAGAAGTTTTCTTGGCCATGCGGGGTTCTATCAACGATTTATCAAGGACTTCTCTTCAATTGCCAAACCATTGAGCAACTTGTTACAAAAGGAGGTGACGTTTGAGTGGACGGATGCATGTGAGATAGCATTTTGCAGATTGAAGGCCTTATTGTGTACGGCGCCGGTTTTGATGCCACCAAATTGGGATGAGCCATTTGAGTTAATGTGTGATACTAGTGATTATGCACTTGGAGCGGTACTTGGACAACGAATTGATAAGAAGCCATGCGCCATTTACTATGCTTCAAGGACTCTCAACGATGCTCAACTCAACTACACAACAACGGAGAAGGAACTTTTAGCGGTAATTTTTGCTTTGGAAAAGTTTCGATCATATCTTTTGAATTCCAAAGTTATTGTTTATAGTGATCATGCCGCTTTGAGATATCTTATGACAAAGAAGGATGCTAAGCCGAGGCTTATTCGATGGATTCTTTTGCTTCAAGAGTTCGACATTGAGATTAAAGATAAGAAAGGAGTAGAGAATGTTGTGGCCGATCATTTGAGTAGACTTGTACAAGATGTGGATCGGCTGCCCCTATGTGAGACCTTTCCGGATGAGCAACTTTTTCGACTTGAAGTACTTGAGCCTTAGTATGCCGACATTGCCAATTTTCTTGCTACAAACCGATTTCCCAAAGAGATGCCGAGCCACCAACAAAAGAGAATAAGGAAGCAAGCTCGACACTTCTTGTAGGATGATCCGTACTTATAGAAGCAATGTGGTGATCAAGTTATTCGAAGATGTGTGCCGGAGAATGAGCATCGCTCCATCCTTGCTTTTTGTCATAGCGAAGCTTGTGGTGGGCACTTTGGACCAAGGAAAACGGCTTTGAAGGTACTCACGTGTGGATTCTTTTGGCATACAATTTTCAAAGATGCATTCATGTTTTGTAAAGCATGTGATAGATGCCAAAGAATGGGGAACATTAGAGCTAGAGACCAAATGCCGCTCATGCCTATCATTGAGGTAGAAATTTCTGATCTTTGGGGGATTGATTTCATGGGACAGTTTCCTTCAAGTAAGGGCTTTCTCTACATATTGCTTGCGGTGGATTATGTGTCAAAGTGGATCGAAGCAAGGGCTACACGCACCAATGATGCCAAGGTGGTGGCCGAGTTTCTCAAGACCAACATCTTTGCACGTTTTGGAGTTCCAAGGGTCTTGATTAGCGATGGAGGATCCCATTTTTGTAACCGCACCATTGAAGCCTTATTGAAGAAGTATGGAGTCACACATAAGGTTTCTACACCTTATCACCCCCAAACAAGTGGAATGGCCGAGGTAAGTAATCGAGAGATCAAGCAAATACTTGAGAAAACCGTTGGACCTTCAAGGAAGGATTGGAGTGATCGTCTCGATGATGCTTTGTGGGCATATAGGACTGCATACAAGACACCGATAGGTATGTCTCCTTTTCGGTTAGTTTATGGCAAAGCATGTCACTTACCGGTTGAGCTAGAGCACAAGGCATGGTGGGCAATCAAGGCCTTCAACATGAACATTGATGATGCCGGTCTTCATAGAAAGCTTCAACTCAACGAACTTGAAGAAATCGTAATGAAGCCTATGATGCCGCTTGGATATACAAGGAGAAAACAAAGGCTTATCATGATAAGATGATCCGGGGTAAAAAGTTTGAAGTTGGGCAACAAGTTCTTTTATTCAATTCAAGACTTCGACTTTTTCCGGGTAAGCTTCGCTCTAGATGGGTTGGTCCCTTTGTTGTCACTCAAGTTTTTCCATATGGTGCAATTGAGATTGAGAATAGTGTGACATCTAAGCGTTTCAAAGTTAATGGCCGCCGACTTAAGCCTTACTATGATTCATTCCAACCATACTCTGTTGAGGCCTCCGATTTCCATGATCCCCCACCAAATGATGCTGCCGAGCTGCTGTCTTTTCAAAGCTCCACTGCCAAGCCAAGCTGCAGGCAACCTGCCACCCCCACACCACCACCGTACCATGTTGCCGGACCTGCCATTGCCGGCAGCCCAAACATGGAAGAACCGGCCACACACTTTGTTGCCGAGCAGCAGCCGCCAGTTCCAGCCACACCACCACTCCCTGCCGGACCTGCCATTGCCGGCAGGGTTGAGACACGAACACAAGAGGCCGGATACAGGGTGGACACGCCACCAGATACGCCAGACACGGCAGAACAGAGGCCGGACACGCAACTTCCAAAGTCGGATACGATGCCCTCTACAAATACCGAATCAGACACCACTTGCAACGATCTTCTTCTTGAACTTCTTCATGCCGATTTGGGATACTTTGGAACATGATGAACACATGCAACACGGTGAAAAGTCTAGGCTATGGACTATAAACACAAAGCGCTACTTGGGAGGCAACCCATGTCGATCAAAGAAAAGTGAAGGAGCCATCACCGAGAGTTTGCAATTTCTTAACCCTTCTCTTTTTCTTTGATTTCTGATGATATGTTGGAATATGTTAGTCAATTGCATGCTTAGGAAATTCGTTGATATTTTTTTGTGCTTACATTGAGGACAATGTAATTTTCTAAGTGTGGGGTGGGATAGCATATTCCGTTTTTGTTTTTGTTTTTGTGTGCTTAGTTTAGAAAAGAAAATTTCAGAAAATTGTTCCACAAAAATAGAGTGTTTAAATTTGTTTGTTTTGAGTCTTAGGATGCCCCTAATATGTCAATGATGTTTTTCTCCTCTTTGCATACATAGATGATAGTTGTGCATACAATTAAAATTGTGAGTTTCATGGATTTTGTGCATTGGTAGGAGCATGTAGGACTTGTTGATTATTAAGCATGCATGTTTTAGCTAGTTTATTCTGATTATAACCTATGTGAGCTTTTGTGCCAATTTGCTTTCTTTTTGAGAGATAAAAAGATAAAATTCGATAGATTCGTAGGAAGCATGAAACCTCATAATTCTTTGCATATTCGATGACTATGTGCCATAGCTTTTTAATGAACTCTAGTATGTTAGAACTTACTCTTGTTGATTTTCGAAACGTTTATATCATAAAATACTTTGATTTTGAATATGATTGAATAAAGATCATTTAGGTTTACCACCAAAGCCAAATAAAGCATGAGCCCTATTGGAGCCCGTCGTGGGACACCTTAGTAAACCCCTTTGAGCCTATGTTGAGCCTTTTCTTTCATCATCCTTAAACACTTTCCATGAGCTTAGTATAGTTGTGCCTTTACCCTTGATCAAAGTATTGGCAAAGCTTGATTTTTGAAAGCGTTTTCGCGTGTGTGATGAAGAAGAACAAGTGTGGGGTAGACTTAGCCATGAAATTATATGAAAAATGTATGCATGCCGTGCCTATGAAAAGAAAAAAGAAAAATGCTCGGATTAAAAAGAAAAAGAAAAGAGGCCGAGAGCAAGAAAAGAAGAGGGCACGGCATAGACTTGAAAAATAAAAAATTTTTGTGTATGGCTTTTGTCTAGATTATTGTTGTAATATTTTATGGGAAGAAAAGAATGAAGTATGGGTCCAACAAGATGAAATTTGACCCTTTCGGCGAGAAGACATAAGGAGATCGAGCTTTGCTAAAGGGCTTAGTGACGTCTTTGAGCCTCCTTATCCAAATAACGAATACCTTTTAGCCTAGCCCCATTACAACCTTGTGATTGATCTTTTTCATGATTCTTAAGATGGTTAAATTTGATTGTGGAGATTATCTCAAGAGTAAGCATATGGTTTTGGTTCATTGGTGCATATAGTTGTCATATGAGGTTTTTCCATCAAAATTCACAAAGTGTTTTTCGTTTCTTTGATATATGCAAGTCACTCTTTGTAATTCATGATCTTTCGCTTGCATATACTTATGTGTGAATAACCATGCTTCGAGAGAAAAGAAGAGAGTATGCCTAGTAAGGTGATTTGGATTAGCTTAACATGTTTACATGCTTATATGTTGTTCTTATATGTTCATATTGATGTCACATGTTCATGAAACTTGGAATTTTCGTGCTTAGCATTTTCATGCATTAACTTGAAAGCTATGTGTACATACGAGCCTGAGACAAATTGTTAGGGGCAATAGTTTGTTTAGAGTCTTAGCTTTATTTAGTTTGCTAAGGGACTAGCAAAGTATAAGTGTGGGGTAGTTGATAGGAGCACAATGTGCGACGATATTTTATGTTTATGCCCTCGTTTATGCTTTGTTTAACCCTTATTTGTCTAAGATAGAGTCATAATGTAGTTTAGTGTTAATTTGGTAGAGTTTGGTGAAAAACGATTAAGAATCCGAAAAATGACTAAGTTTGAGAAATCTGGAAAATAGTGTAAAATATGTCTTTTTCGCGATTTTGAGATGAGTAAAAGTGTGATCTATCCTTGTCATAATTCTATGAAAGTTTGTGTGCTTAATATTCATATGTTGAGGAATGTTGTGTTAAAATTTCAGATCAATCGGAGTTCGGGAAGCCACCCAAACGTTGGCTGCAAAACGGCAGTCCGAACATTCCAATCCAGGGGCTTTCAGGATTTTCCTGCGACTTTGATTCAAATTCGAAAAATCATTCCCGACAACTCACACGGAATTTGGCCGAGATATTTTATGGGGAGATGGCCATATGTGTCTAGTTTATTTGAGACTTGGAATCGCATCAATCGGAGTTCCGAGCGTGGAGATATGATGGAATTACTGCAATAATGTCTATTCTGCCGATTCCAGGAACTGATTGCTTCCTTTTCACAATTGCTTCTTTTTGATGAACCATATGGTGTACAAAAGCATTTGTGACGATGATTCAAGCTTATGGAAGGAAGGAGGATGACACCTAGCCATGGCATTGAAGAAAAATATGAAGAAATAAGTTCTCCTAGTCAAGCTAGGAGAAGCTGCCGATTATGGCAGATTTGGTGCCTTTGTGTGCTGCCGGCAATGACATGCATTTTCGATGGATCAAAACCTATCATGTGAAGTCCAAAGACCATACAAGAAGTCCATGAAGATGTGAAGCCCAAGCCTTGAAGAAAAATTCAGAAAAAGAAAACCTAATTGAACTAAGAAAGGAAGGTTTCAAATCCTTATCCCACTTGGTTTGCTTTTTCCTTGTGATAAAAGGGCTGCCGGCAACACCCCCTATTCTCTATAAATACCCCCACTTTTCCTACAGAAAAATCATCTCATCTCTTGCAAAACACTAGCCAAAACTCTACCAAATTTCCTACCAAAGTTCTAACCCGAAACCCTAAAATTCATAGTCACCGATTCCACCACCACCATTCAACACCGAACCCATTCCTTGCCTCAGCCACTGCCGAGCCTCATCCACCACACCAAGACAAAGCTCTCCAAGGTTTCTAAAGTGTGATCCATCCCTATGACTTGTATTTTTATTTTCGGTTTAGTCACATTAGTTATTATAAAAATACTTTGTTTTCGTTTGGTATTGTATGATGAACATGGATTGCAATTTTTGTTGAAATTTATGTGATGACTTGTGCAACTTTTAATTCATGGATTTCGTATGTATGATAATTAGAGCAGTGGTAGTAAAAGCATGTTTAGGATTTAAATTGGTTAGTGGGCTAAGGATGTTCCTTATAAACCGAAACATTAGTTATGCTTAAGCATTTGTTGTTTGCATGTAAATCTAGGTGTTAGGTTTCATTTAACCTGAGTAGAATGATTAAAGTTAAAACGTATGTTGCTTTGATTCTATTGTGCTCACCTAGGGTATAAAACCTTAGCTAAAACTTGCATGTTAAATAAGATGATTGACAACCTTGCTTGTTTACATGTTTTCGATTTTAGACTCTTGTGCTTAAATGTTAAAACGCGTAAAACCGGATTAGCATAAACTTTAGGATCGAAGGCGAATAACATGATCTTAAAACATTAGATGTCTAACAATTGGTTAAAAGGCTAATCGCTCTAATTGTGGTCGAAACTAAGTTGAGTCTTGAACATGCTAAATACGTGTCTCTTACTTTCTTGCATGCGAATCTGTGTGTTAAAGGGTGTTTTGTGTGAACTGTTTTGTGTTAGAGATGATGATCACTTGTAAATATTAGATCTAGGATTTTATTTTCTGTTTTTGTTGCCGTGCCTAGTATTAGGGCAGCTTGCTGCCGTACCTCCTATACCCCCCATATGTGACGTTTGTAATGTATATATATGTATATATGTTTCTCTAACAATTTCATATCTCAGGTACCCTTAATCCCCGGCTTAGAACGATCCCTACTTGCTTATACTACTAACGATCTTTTGTAGGGTTTATTATTGCATGCGAGCTTTGGCTCACGTTCAATCGCTGTTGTCTGGAGTCCACATAGGACTTAGTTCTGACTCTGTACCGCCTGTGGACCTGCTCCACCTGTTCCACAGGTACCGACAACTCTTCCTCAGTGACCTTCCCCGAAGCCAGATCCGCAAAGGTCCTTTTCGCCTTGCCAAAGCGTCTTCTTTCATTCCGGGTGGTCATTGCATCAAGCTCAATTGCCTTACCATCCCGCTGGGTATACCATCTGTTCGCCTTCGGATCATTCCTAGAGGCTGGCGGAATGTACACTTTCACAGATGGTTCTAGATTCGCAGCTTTGTGCGAACCCCCAGCCGTGGCTGACTTCACTTCGGAAGGCCCTGGGTCCTGCCTGGGCCTCGCCCTGCTAGCATAACTATCCTCGGACCATGGTGATACTTCATCCGCCTGTGACTCTCCCTTCCAGATTTTTCGGGAGGCGGATACTCCAACTTAGCCTTCTCTAAGGCCCTCTTTTCGGCCTTCTCCTCTGCCTCCTTCACAGCCGCCTGAAACTCGTCATATGTAATCGGCTGTCCTGTATTCAATCTACAGGTTAGGCAGAGTTTAGAACGAGGAACTAATACCATGTCCTCTTCTTCAATATCCCCAATCCAAAACTCTGGGCCAGGACTAGACTTATTCTCATCAAACTCCAGCTTTCCATCGTTCAGCCACTCCTGCAGCTGATCCTTCATACCTACACATTGAGAAGTATAATGCTCAGATGAACAATGGAAAATGCATAAATGTTCGCCATCTCCACTGTTGGGATGGCATTGGTAAAACTCGCGGATCTCCGGTGCCCCCTGGTGCACCATAGCTTCCCAGATTTCTTCCGCCTTGCTTGTGTCGTACGTGTACTCCTGAAACCTGGAAACCTGCTTCCCAAGCTGCTGCGTTGGATCCAGACCGACACTGATTTCAATCGCATTGATCCGCGGGCCGTTCTTGGCAGTTGCCCATTGAGGCTCCTTGGGAGTTTCCAACTGCAGGTGTTATCGTTGATCCACGTCTGCAGCTGATCCTTTAGCTTCACACAATCCTTGGAGTTGTGATTGTTCATATTGTGGTAGCTGCAGTACGTCTTCCCCGCCATGTAATCAGGCTTGGGAATAAATCTGCCATCATGGTGCAGACGCCCCTGGTTGAACAACTCCTGCAGAATTTCCGGAGCCTTGTGGGCGTTGTAGTTATATGCTTCAAAAGTTGACTTGGTTGGAAGTGGGGTCACTATCTTCACAGTTTCCCTGACCAACCTCGCGGTTTTGGACTGCAAAGGACTCTGATCGGTCCGCTCTATAGCCGTCACCTCGTGTTCCAGCTCCTCATCATCAACCCATGTCAGGATTGGTCTGGGCACAGCATCCGCCTGGATAGTTGCCACTGTCTTAGTAGCGGTTGGCAGTGGAGTCTTGGGCTTTAGAGTCCCCGGATAGTAGTAGGACACATGAGTCCCCTTCCTTCTTTCATTTCTCTCCTTGGACCGGTCAACGTAGTGCTGCTCCTGACCTAGCCTATTGGTCAGATCCGCCATAGTGGCCACATGAACCTGCCTGAATCCCTGGCGGATCTCGTCGACCAAGCCATCGATCGCCATCCTTACCGCATGCTCTTCTGGAATATCCATCTCACAACGGGTTAACTCTAGCTTAAACCTTCTTAGGTAATTAGTGGCGGATTCGTCAGGCCTCTACTCCGTCTCCGCTAGGTCCTTGACCCCAATCTTTGCTTCCACAACACCAAACATGGTTCTGAAAAGAACCTCCATAGTTTTCCAGTCTGGTATTGACCGGGGCTTCAACCGCTTATACTAGATAACTGCTTCCCTCGCCAGAGATGTAGGAAAGAGCTTCAACTTCATAATTGGGTCCTCAGCATACTGACCCGATTCATTGGTGAAACGCATGATGTGCGTCTCAGCATCCTCCGACGTCTGGCCAGTAAACGGAGTGAAACGGATTGGCTTGAATCCGGCCGGGAACGGAATCGCATTGATCTCTCGAGTTAAAGGATTCTCGTACGTCTTATCGACGTCGGGCAACCCCTGCAGTTCCCTAAGCTTCTCAACAAAAACTCTGCCAATATCCTCCATGGTCAGCTGAGCCACGACATCCACCGGTGGCTCTGGCGGATTGTTGTCAGCCTGCCCATTAGGAGGGACGTTGCCACCTGTTTGATTGTTAGCACCCCCAGCATTAGGTCCGCCGGTCCCGCCACGACCAGTTGCTCGTCCCCGCCTATCTTTTGGCTGATTTGTACGGTCAGACCCCTCAGACTGGTCGATCCGATCAAAAAGCTGCCCCATCAAGGTGTTCATGTTCTCGAGCGTGGCGTTGGTAGCCGCCAACTGCTCCTGTTGCTGTTGCCAGCAATTATCAAAGTTCCTAACATGGGCAGTTAAGTTATCCCCTAGCTAACTCTGCTGTCCGGCGAGGTATTTGAAATTAGCAGTGAACCCCATCTGCTCTGTCTCCATTCGCTTCATGGATTCACTTAGATTAACGACCACCTTGTTGGCCTTCTTCAGAACTTCATCAGTACGACAAGATTTGTCGATCAGCATCCTTAGAGTGTCCGTCACCTCTGTGGGAGATGCAGTCTCCCCAGTAAATGGTGCCATAGGTGACGCAGGCGGATCCACGGACTCGTCCGCGAACCCCACATCCAAGAAACCAAATGAGGCTGCTCGGTTGTTAAGGCCAAGAGACCTATTATCAACCTGAGAAGCAGCTGTCACCTCTACTATCTCCCCCCCAGTCGCCACAACTGGTGTCGCAGAAACCGGGGTTTGATTCTTCCTGTTTCGCACGGCCTTGAGGGCTGCAGCAATAGTTGCTTCATCCCCCAGGGTCCCGCCAAACACTTCCTTAGCTTCAGCGTCAGTTAATCCCCTACAATCAGCTGTACCATGCTTGATCAGCTCCTTATGGGAATTCTTCAAACAATTCATGGTTATCCTTCCGTAAGGATCACCCATTGTAGATCCCGCAATCTTGACACTGGTCCCACTGGGCGTGCCAAAATGTTCGTGGCGGATTCAGCACCAGGCGAACAGTCAGCACTTGGGGGCGGAGGATGCGTGCTCCTCGCGTGTCTTCTGTGTGCTTAGGCGTGCCAGCACCCTTGGAGCGGTGCCACTCGACTGCGTGTGACCCCTGGCGAGTCTTCTCGTCTGCTCCCAATTGACTCTGACTTCCTGACCAAGCGACTGTTACGCGGGCGCTGACTAAGCCGGCGTACAAGGCTCGAACAAGACCTGAATAGAACTCTCTAACAGGATTTCCTTCCCAACCCCCTAAGGATTGAGGATCTTACTTTGATCCGGAGAAGCAAAGCAGAGCTAAACCAAGACAACGGGTGTTTGTCACCTCAGTGACGACTCGATTGCTACCGGAGTAGCGGACTGACTCGATAGGCTCAGCAACCGCTCGACACGAATGCGAGATGTGATCGATCGCAGGTGGAGGCAAATTGCGTGAGTTGCTCCGGAGAGGCTTTGGCAAGTTAGTGGTGCGCTAGAACTTGTGTGTGTTTGTGTTTGGTTGAGAACCCTTTCTTCGTTGTAAAAGAGTTATATTTATATGGTTCACGAAACCCTAATGCCTGAAGAAGCCTGGCGGATTCCGGGATTGACTAGGATTGTCCTTCCTTAAAACAACTCCAATCAAATCGGTTAGGAATTAATTGGGATCAGTCTTTCCCCTTGCTTAGGAGATTTCATTCCACCGTATATTGTTCGGATCATCACTCCATTAAAGGCGAGATAAGCCAAATCGAGTCCAGAGCAAATCAATTACTGATTCAGCTAAGATATATTTTCGAATGGATTGCTACCCGGAACAATCCCTAGTTATCCCAATCAACGTTCACACCTTATTATCCGTTAAGGAAATTCGTATATTGTGTAATTGGATTACTACAAAATAACCCCGATCTGATTAGGTAACAAATCAATATTCTCCCTCCAAGTAATCTTTCCTAAATGAAACGGGAGAATATTAATACTGGGTTCGGTTTAACCTAAACCCCTCTGGGCCTCGGGATAAAAGCCCAATTGAAGTAAATTTCAATTGTGGCCCAAACATAGGCCAACTTGTACGGTAAGGTTTGACGGCATAGAAGAGTTCAATGATCACATAGCTGCGGAGCATGGTGGAAATCGAGAACTTAGAAGACAGCACATGGTTGATTCTTGTATGTGCAACATGTGCGATGAGTCCACACAATACATGTTCCACAACGCCAGAGTTGCTCATCAGAAAGATAAGCATACAAATGTTTATAAGCAGATTGGGACCCCCCACTCGCTGAGGTTTGCACTTTGGTAGGTTTGGTCCCTGACTTTCCCAATTCTCAGCTTGGCAAACATCTGATGTTGTCTTGATGAGTTTATCTCTTTTTCAGTTGAACTCATTTATGTTTGAACTCTGTATTAAATATTTGAATCAGTATGTTTAAACTCTGTATTGAATATTTAAAAAAAAAAATTTTAAAAAATTAGTGTGGATATTTCACTTCATACTACGTAATATAAAATTATGTCCAGTAGATGGAACATTACTTGTTCCCAAAAGAAAACTATACAGTTAGAAGAAGAAAAAAATCAGAGATTTTGACAATTGAAAATTGTTCTCCAAGGTCTGAACTGAAAGTCTAAATTCCTATAATATCACGAAGACGTAAAAAAACACTTACTTGACTAGTAAATTTTTCTAAATCTAAGTTGTTATTCCTACTGTTCAAAGAATACTCTCATAAAATATCGACATCAAGTATGTTGTAGTTGTTAAAATTAGTCTTCGCTTGATAAACGTAAAGATTTAGTTTGTAGACCAAAAATTAACTATTGGATTGTACGCTCGAATACCATTCTCCATTACAAAAATATACCCTTAGGATTTTTCACGAAGACACAGAAAAACAAGGCAAAAACTTAAAAATATATATATGTTAAAGGAAAAACACATTATGTGCCTTCGTCAATGTAACTGACGAGAGGTAATTAGGTAGTCATTATTGTCATTAATGTATTTACTATTACCGTTGTAATACTCACCCTATATAAAGGGGATTATCAATGAAATGAGTAGACCAATTCCCATTTTCCTACAACACGTTATCAGCACGTAGTTTTACTAGCTGAGACTTTAGCCAGAAAAAAACCCTAGGTTTTGTCTCTGAAAAAAAAAATCAAATCAAAACCCTAATATTTTTTTCCTCTTCTGCCGGCAAAGAAAGAAAAATCCCAGAAATTCTCTTCTGCCGGCCATTTTTTTTGTCGGCAAAGAATGACTTCTTCCCCCAGAAACTCTTTTCCCGACGACTATTTCGTCGGTAAAATCAAGTCCAAGCACTCTGCCAACGAGAGATTTGTCGGCAGAGATGAAAATTCTATTGGCACCCAGAAATTTTCTCTGGGCACCACCTTCTTCTCCGATCCGCTCCAGAGCCGCTCCGGCCATGTCCCGACTGGCAGTCCTTCGTCCCCAGGCCACCCCTGTCGACGCCAGCCTCTAGATCGGCCACCTCCAGCGCCTCCCGATCCCGTTTCCCCGAAGCCGGCAAGCCCCCACCCTCGCCTCGATCGGCGTCTGCACCGCCCAGTCGACGTGGCCCTCGACGACGATCCGGTTCCGCAGCTGCCCCGCCCCAGATAGCCCGACGACCTGGCGCCGCCCTGCGCCGCCTGGACGAGATCCAGCCCCTCCGGCTGCGATCTGCAGAACAAAAAAAAATAAAAAAATTTCGACCCGGATATTTTGGGCCTGATCCGACCCGGATCATTTGGGCTCGACCCGGATTCCTTGGGCCTGACCCAACCCGAAAAAAAAGAAAAAAAAAAGGAATTTTTTTAAGGTAAAATACAAAGGTAAATTTCGAAATTACCACACAGTAATTTATATCTATTGTGTGACTATTTACTGTTTTCAAATTTCATCGTCAATATGAAATTATTTAATTTATATGATAAATGTGAAATATATATGATTAAAGTGACTAATCATATGCATATTATTTGTTTTTATGTGGCATAACAATTACGATACGGCGATCAATATGTGACGACAATTTGGAGTCGGAGATCGAGAAATTGTATCATATGCAGTTTATTTGGCAAACTAACAAGTAAGATCTAATTAAAGTAATCATTTTCATTAAATTGTTAATGATATAATGCTCAAACTTACCTTATTATATCATGACATATACTTATGAAATTTGAGCATCATTATATGTCTATTTTATTATGTTAAATAATTACTTTTATTTAACATGTTATTTAGTTTGAGCATTGCCATGACATATACTTATGAAATTTGAGCATCATTATATGTCTATGTTATTATGTTAAATAATTATTTTATTTAACATGTTATTTAGTTTAAACATTGTCTTGATGATGTAATTTCATGAGCATTGTAATATAAAGAAAAAGTGACAAACCTATATTGTGAAAAAGCATTTTCACGAAGTAAGAAAAATATGACCATTACAAATTTCGGTCTTGAAATCCAATTTTTATTTATTGAAAATTTTTCAACATGGATATCTTATTTATTGTGTAGAAAGCAACGATAATGGAATTTCATTAGCTTCACATGCAATGAAAATGGAGAAACCAAAATTTTATTGTGATAACGAAATTTCACGAAGCATCGGATTTACCATAATGTATATTGGTTTATATTAATCGTCGTGCATGTCATTTAGACCATGAGATTAATACATTCTATTCTTCCTCTATTTTAAAGATGGTTTAACCATCACAGTTTAATTTTGACATATTGGACTCTGAAGAATTTGAGTACCAAATTCCCCTATTAAGCCAACTAAGGCTTGAGTATGGTATATTTATGCAAATTGCTTTATGTAAATAGCTAAATAAATAATTTCAATATCTTGAATGACAATGTAAGGTCTAAGAAAAAAAAATCCCTGAAATTTAATTATGCAAAGTAATGCAATCACCCTAAAACAAAGGGCAATGATGATGTAAGTTATGAGAAAACAAAGAGTAATGACGATGTAAGGTCTTAAACAAAGAAATTTCCTGAAACAAATTATGCAAAGTAATGCAACAACCCTAAACCAAAGGGTAATGACAATGTAAGGTATGAGAAAAAGAAATTTTCTGGAACACATTTTGCAAAGTAATGCAACAACCCTAAATCAAAAAACAATGACGATGTAAGGTCTTAGAAAAATATATATATATTCTTGAACAAATTGGGCAAAGTAATGCAACGACCCTAAAACAAAGGGTAATTACCATGGACGTAAAATTCATATAATCATCCAAAAGTAAGTGGAAACAATGTAACATTTAAAAGATGACATAGGGGACATGTCATGTGCAGTGAAGCACTCTGCCATTGTTGCAATTCAATGAACTATTGATACGTACATTATAAGCTAGCAAAGAATTAGCTACGACTTTCAATAAATATGAAGAATCATATGAGTACGCGGATTTTGGAAAAGTATCTTCAATATCCAACAGTAACATTGAAAATGAGTTTACAACTAAAAACATAATATCTGGGAAGAATATGTTAAATGACAAATCTCATCATTGCAGCTATTAAAAGAGCAAAAAGGATCTGGCTCAATCCAAGATAGACTTTGATTAGTCTACTTTTAAATTTACAAGATATCCTTATAAAGGCCATTACGCCTAAATACGACTTGTGACCCTAAATTAGACTTTTGGTCTTAAAATTTCTCTCTCTAAATTGGACAAGACTAAATGTAATCGTTGGCATGTTAATTTTTTGAATCTTCTCTAAAGGAATTGAGATTATTCAAATTTTATTCATAATACACATGATTCAATTTTCTACATCTAACTTTGCAAAGTATTGCATAAAGTAAAGCAACATATCATAATATAGGCATGAAACAAAGAACCGTGTGCAAAGAAACGCACAATGTAATCCCTAAAATAATAGTACTGAAGAACAGTAACACTATATCAATAGTATATGATAATGATTAGTATATCAAAGAAAGTGATAATGATCAGTATATATTTTCCTTTGGGATTCATAATACACCTGCCTAATTGGGATTACAATACCTTTTCATTACAATCTCCATCGATTTACTCTAAAGAACTTGAGTTACGTTTCGATGTATATATTGAGCATATGTCAAATTGACAATTTATGCGATAAAAGAAAATTGAATTTTGTTTTCCACATTATAAAGAAATTTACGCCACGATTTTTCATGTGAAAAAGATACAAGTGAGAATTCATTTGAGCTCCTTTGCATTACCTCTAAATGACTACGAATGTAAACGAGTATTAGAGAAGATTATATGTCAACTTAGTAGGTTCTAAGTAACCGCTAATTAAATCCAACGTCATAAGAAAATGATCTTTTGGAATTCTGACATAGATTGGCTTTGATATGGTGATCCATACATTAAAGAAACTACTATGGACACCCATATTTTTGGATAAATAGAAGCAAACACCAGAAGAATATGGTTCACACACGAATCTGAGGACGATCAATGAACATTTTATCCTCAAATATTGTCATATAAGGTTGAAGACGTATGTTCAATTCCTAAATTCCGCCGCTCCCCCAATGTGGCATTATAATATATTTGATGCACAAGCATATGCATTTATACCTTATTATGCTTCTCCTATCCGTCATGATTTTATGGATAAAAGTACATCATTCAAAGCCTATTCGTTAAAGCAATTATGATTGAGATCATCATATGCAAAGGACACATGAGTTTCTCATTATGTTGTTATATTGAATAAAAAGAGGATTCAGTGGATCGATTCAACCAACTTGCGGACACCATAGATATTTTATGGTGTTGGTTGTTGTGTCGACACACTGGTCACGTGTCATGACACCATCCACAATTAAAATTTATGCTGCTTATGCTAGAAAGTCAAAGCACTTAGGCCGGGTTAATTTCCGTAGGTGTGATGATTTTATGGCTTATTATATGGGATTTGTAATGGACATCATATTCCTATATATAAAAACCCAATTGGTCTCACGGAAAACGACTACAGTAATAGTCTTAATATTGGTAAAGCACACCAATACTTCCGTTTTGGGTTATGCAATTTTTGCATGCAGCGTTACTTTTTCATCTATGGCCATCATCATTGAACCAATTTACACCATAGCTAGTGACTATGTGTGAGGATTTTAAAGGATTTCAAACGAACTTGTAATCCTTGAGCTCTTTTGGATTGACACGGATCTACAATCTTTGAGCTCCATTAAATGTTTTTATGTGCCAAAATTGCGCCGCCACAGCGCACAATGATGGGTCCATTGAGATGAATAAATATTTATGCTGGATATGAACTTCCAGCTATAGTCCGCTATGTCGAAACCTTGACAGGCGATCTCTTCACCGCTAGATTTGCGGAGTGTCACTTCGATGAGACAGTCTTCCCGTCGTTAGGGGGAGATAAGAACAAGCATGTTCAAGTGGAACGACAGGAATTGTCGTGGTTTGTCCCCACTGTGTCTCATCTCGATCCCCAAAAATCACACAAAGTAAGGTGTGTAGATATCTTATACATTAAAGTGACGAGATCACATAAACCTGCTGCAAATATACCTGCAAGGATTGTGTTTTATCAAAAGGACATGGTACCACCCAAGAGGAATTGGGTATTGCACTGCCACCATGGATGGTGGCATGGTGACGCCATAAGTGGCATAAATGGTGTCACAGGCCGTGGCTCTCCAAGGAAGAGGGGGAGACCACCTTAGGTTCGATACATACTTGTGTAAAGGAAGAAAACAAGTTTGGCACAACCTGATCTATTGATCAGTGATACTCAAATCCGTCTCATGAGAATATTTATGGATTGTGGTTATCATTGGGGGACGCCTCAAATGTTAGAACCAATCCTTAAAGTATAGAGATCTCTACAAACACATTACACTAGTGTACATGAGGACGTGGAATAATGAGTCTACTATCGAACCATACTTCGTTGAAAAATGTCAACTTAGTAAACTGGCCTAATGGAAATAAACGATCCAGTATAAACAAAGAGATAGGTATTTGGGCAGGTGACGCCGACACCGCAAATATAAACCCTATCAAATATATCTTTGTTAGAATGCGTAATGAGAATAAGAGTATGTAGGCTCACCTTATGGCGCAAGGTCTCTCAAAAACGCACTGGAATCGACTACGAGGAGATATTCTCTCATAATGGACTATGAGGAGACAATCTCTCGTAATGGATGTCATTGCACTCCACTACCTTATCAGTTTGGTAGTTTCCGAAAAACTGAACATGCAGCTTATGAAAGTGGTCAAAACATATATCTCTATGGGGATCTAAATTAAGAGATATACATGAGGATCCTAAACGGACTCCATCCACCCAAATCAAGTGACTCTAGATCACATGAGTACGTTTGCAAAAGAAATTGAAACGTTCACTAAAGTGACTACTTGATTGGAAAGAAATTGATGAATTATGCCCTTGCGTTTTCATTATGGATATATATGAACTCTAAATGAAATAAGAGAAACTCAGTGTATTGTAAATCCTAAGTTGAGAATGAAAAAGATTTTGGGAATACACAGTCTTGAAACGGAACTCAAGGACTGTAATGATGTTGATCATCCATCAATCGGCTTAGGCACTCTAAAGAATAAAGTGAGGCCTACATATATTCCCATGATCAGTCGAAGTCTTTACTTTAACAATAGATCCGTTTTTCATCCAAAGGAAGATGACGAAGAAGTATTGGAAATGAAATTCCTATACAAGTGCAATGACGCATGATTGTACTTAAACATAATATGTAAGACTCGACCTCTCATTCGATGTAAATTTATAAAGCTACGTTTAGCTCTGCGCCTACACAACGCAAATCGTTCTTTCATTAAAGATATGAAAGATTTGGGCTTATTCAATCTCTACATAGAATGTGACATGATAAAGAAATTATCCACGTCATAGCTAACTATGCGTAAAGAAAAACGCATTAAAGGTGAAATAAGAAAATCTGTTGTCACAGATCAATTTCAAATCTTTTAATGGTTCATCCATACTCTAGACAAAGTTATGACTGTTTTGTTATATGAAGGTCATACCACGAGTGAACCTGATGTTCAATATGAACCTATGTGTTCGGTTCATGAACAACCTTATCCTCAAGATCAAAGTAAATCAAGTTGGGTCTGAGGACGATGTGACAAGATTTAGTTATTAAATCATTGTTCAAAGTCATATTTGGAAAAACATGTGAAAATGCATAACTATGTTAATGTTACTGAAGCTTCATTGATCAAATGAAAGAATCAAGATGAATCCCATGATTAATGTAAAAATCAGGAGGAGGTGCAGACATCAGGGGGAGTCTAGCACACACATGTTGTTTTCAAATGTAATAGGTGCGTTGTGCTCTTTTTCTCCTTCGACCAAAGTTTTATTTTCTCCCATTGGGTTTTTGTTACTTGGCAAGGTTTTTAATGAGGCAACACCACATGCCCATTTTACCTCTGACTCGGCACAAGGGGGAGTGTTAAAGGAAAAACACATTATGTGTCTTCGTCAATGTAACTGACGAGAGGTAATTAGGTAGTCATTATTGTCATTAATGTATTTACTATTACCGTTGTAATACTCACCCTATATAAAGGGGATTATCAATGAAATGAGTAGACCAATTCCCATTTTCCTACAACAATATATATATATATATATATATATATATATATATATATATATATATATATATATATAAAAGGTGAAGCAATTATATATGGTTGGAAATTACATATAACGGTTTATACGTGAAATTATAAAAGGTGAAGCATTATATATGGTTTGATTTTGTTCAAGGACATTGTGAAAAGTTTGGATTATCAGTAAGGGCGTAAATTTTAGTATCGAATATCTAAATAAAGAAAATTTTCAGAAATTACATATGACGGTTTTATACGTGAAATTATAGATCATTAATAGATAGTTGATTGTGAGTAGGTAATGGTGGGATCAAGAAATGGCTAGGGTAGTAGCCAAACCGACTTGAAAACCCTAAACCCTAAACCCATATCTTAGGGTATTAATCTTACCACTGGATTAACCTCACATCACATACCAATACTACTAGAAATCGATAGTGAATAACAAAGAGAAAACTTAGCGATGAAGTACCTTGCATTTAAGACGTGGACCGAGCTTATAAGAGTTTGTAAGGTCAATACGTTACAAGAGTTTTGCATTTGATGGTGCACAAAATGTCATACTTATAATATGACGTTGTGAAGCTTGTTGCTCCTCATCTCATTCAACTAGAGCATATTGCAGTAATTGAAAATGATAAAATGACGTATGAACCTCTAGTAACTAGATATTAATAATGGAAACTTGTTGAAATCGATAGTCGCTCCCAAGCTAAATCGAGAGTATCACATTGCGATTGTACCACAACTTTCAAAATATCTTGTAGAAACATGGTTGCTCATAAAGCTCATTCCGATGGATTGTGAAGAAACCCAAAAGCCAACTGTTGATAAAATCAGAATGAGAAAGTGGAGAGCTTGATAAGATTGTTTTTTTTGGAATAAGTACAAGAGTCGGTGAACATAAGGATAGAAATATAAGTGAAAGTTTTAAGGAGAATGCATCAGTGATTAGTCGTGTTATAGTTAACAACTCTACTAAATATTTGCTAGAAAGAGACGGATCATAAAAATGATTGGAATAAACTCTATCAAGCAGAGACAAAGAGGGGCTAAGAGCAACTGCACCGGCGAACAGGAGGAGGAGAGGTGCTCGAGTAGGAGGTGGGACTGCCCGGGTTTGCTCAAGCAACCGGACTGGTTTGCTCGCCCCTCCGCTCGAGCAAACTTTGCTCGATCTGTTGCTTGACCGATTGGCAGAGCCCACAACACGTGGGTGACGTTAGCGTTTTTTTTTTTCTTTTTTTGTCAGCCAGTATAAGAGTAAAAAATAAATTACGGACTAATGGAACGCTGACACGTGGATTACTGTCTGGGCCATTCAAACTCCAACGGTTTAATAGATCTGGGCTTTCCATTTGAATCATAAATTTCGATCAAACGGTCAGAATTCATAGGCAACAGCTAGACAAAATATCAGAACGGAAACAAACCCTAAAAATAGTAAAAAAATTCAAAACTCTCCCAAAAAATTGCCTATAAATACTACTTCAATTTTTGATCAACTCACACAAATTTGTGCACAACAAATTTCACATCTTCCTTCATCTCCTCTCTCATTTCGTTTACATTTTTTTTCCAAAACAATGCATGGGTTCCCATTGGTTTCCTTCCGAAGATTTACAAATATGCATCTCTTTTGTCCGTCATAGCGTTGATGAATACGATGGTAACAAATAAAATAGGGACAAATTGTGGCAGACAATTCATGCCGATTATATGCAAAATTGGAAGCTAGCACTAGGTGAGAAACCTTCAAATTAAGGAGCCGAGGACCCGAATCGCGCTTGTTTCTCACTACAACAAGTTCAAGTTACTCTTGCAAAAATGGGGCGAATGTTTGGCGGTGGCACGGCAACGTATAGCTAGCGGCACTTCGTTAATGGACGAAGTAAGTTTACATTATTTATCATATATTATAATTTTTATTCGATTATATATATAATTAAATTATGTAATTTATATATCTAATTTGTTTAAATATGTAGCATTGTTTACATTATTTGTTTTAATATATATAATTTGGTTACATTATTTATTTTATCCAATTTGTTTAAATTATGTAATTAAATATGTACCTAATATAAGTTTTTCATTAGGAAAGACACGCTCAATCATGTTACTATAATGCCAAGAAGAAAAAGTTTACACACTTTGAATGTTGGAAAGTGGTTAAGGATCATCCATCTTTCGTTGCGGTGCTACCTACTACTCCATCTTCATATGCAAGTACTTCCCACGCTACTCCTTCCGCAACCGAATCATCTCCAACCATCAATTTAGATGACGACCAAGTGAATGAGACACCTGAAAGCAACACTGCAGCTTCCTCGAGTCTGCCTAGACCAATGGGAACCAAGCGGGCAAAGGAAGCTAGGCGCCAAAAGAAACAGGATAAGACTCCTATTGAGCAACGAGTTGAGGTTTTGCATACCATTGCAAGTGACCAAGCATCATGGCACGCCAAGAAGCTAGCGCATAATGAAAGTGAGTTTAATTATTATGCGGAGTACATAGACATTCAAAAGCGGAAGGAAGCAAGGACGGAAGAAGAGTTACGATTGAAGAAACAAGATAATGACACAAGGATCATGACAATGGATTTGGAGACTATGACCCCAATCTCGAAAAGGTATTTTACTAAGAGGAAAATAGAAATCCTTAATGAATGAGGAGCTAGTCAAGATCAACCTACCGATGAAACATATTCGGATTGTTATCACCCAAGTCACCCAAGTCACGTGCTATTTCTATGATAGTTATAGTATTGTACTAAATTTAAATTTTATGTAACTTAAATTTTATGTAATTTAAATTTGCTGTAGTTTAAATTTTTGAGAAATAAAAATGCAATTTATTTATTAAGATGAAATTGAAATACACATTAAATTAAAATACATACTTAATTAATTAAACACAAGCTTAATAATTAAACACAAACGGAATGTAATTACATAATAAAACATATTTAGAGTATTACACCCTTTTCCACCCTCCAAATATGTTTCACCAAGTCTCTCTAGAGCTCTCTATGGATGTAAACGGATTCGAGATCGGCAACACGCGTCGTGAAACCGTTGTATATTGGCTCCATCTCTACTGATTGGCTCAAAACGAATTCGATTCCCTAATACATCCACCGGCCCATCATAAACCCGAAAAGCCCTCGATGGGTTTTGCGATTCTTCTTCTTCCTCATCCTATTCTTCCTCATCCTCCACGTAATCTTACTCAACAATCATGTTATGCAATATAATGCAAGCTAACATGATGGTAGTCATTACCGATTTGTGGTGCATTGTACAACTATGACGTATAATTGCCCATCGAGATTGCAAGATGCCAAATGCCCTCTCCACATCTTTCCAGTATGCCTCATGTTTCTTTGAGAAAAGCTTACTTGCGACGTCTGGGGATTGGGAATTGTTTTGACAAATGTAGAGTACCTTGGATATATTCCGTCAGCCAGATAATAAGCTATCGAGCACCTCTGTCCGTTGACTTCGTAGACGGCACTTGGGACTCTTTCGACAAGGATCTCTGAGAACACATTCGATAAGTGAAGCACGTTAATGTCATTTTTAGCTCCATGACACCCAAAGAAACTATACCATATCCACGTATCATACGAGGCAAACGCCTCCAGGATAACCGTTGGGCGACCTTTTCGCCCCGAGTATACCCCTTGATAGGCGGTTGGGCAGTTCTTCCACTCCCAGTGCATGCAGTCGATGCTTCCAATCATACCTGGAAAGCCTCAGCGTTCACCTTTAGCTAGTATTCGCGTGAGGTCTGCCGGGGTGGGACTGCGGAGGTATCTTGGACCATAGAGGTGAACCACTTGCCTGCAAAACTCCTTCATACATTGGAGGGTAGTCGATTCCCCCATCCTTGTAATTTCAGTACATTGATCCGCGGCTGACCCTTACGCCAACATTCGTAGAGCCCCGGTCATCTTTTGTTGGGGAAGTAGCCCTAGCAAACCAGTGACGTCTTCTCTTTGGTGCCAAGATTTGTCGTGGTTGCATAGGTCTGTCATGATAATGTTGAATCGATCTCTGCTCATCCTGTACCTCCGGCGAAAGTCTTGCGCGTCGAAGATTGGACGTTCGATGAAGTAATCTTCCATGAGATTGCGTCCCCTACATAGCCTCTGACGTTGCTTAATCGGTTTTTTACTGCGACTTGAACCAATTGGTCGTGTTGGTTCATCGTCGTGTTGTGCTTCCGCCATGACCACCTGATTAACGAATGATTGCTCCATATGGTCATCTTTTTCTTGTTGAAGTTGTCTCCGCCTGAAAAAATTGTAGAAGCTGAAAGAATTCATTGGTACCGATGAACAAAGAAATGTTGCTAAGTGTTTAGATTGATGGATGAGTTATCTGCTCAGATTCTTCATAATGGTTTGAGTATAGAATGAGTGATAATGGACTCTTTTATAGCCAATTGGTTGAAAATATCAACGGAAATCTGGATCAATTATTTTACTGACAATGACACGAGATAGTGACACGTGTCAATTCTCTATTAGTCGAAAATCTTATCAGAAATCTTGTATAATATCGTATCGATAACAACACGTGGCACATTATTATTAGTTGTAAATATATCCGGTAAAAGAAATTTAATAATTTCACAACAAAATAAAATTGAATTGCTAAAGCAAATTGTGAATGGGTGTGTACAAAAATCGATTTGCTTGAGCAAAATATGAAATTGATTTGGTTTGAGCAAAATTTACTTCTGGCCCCACCTATTGCTTGAACAAACCCAATTTATGGGTGAGCATGCGAGCAAACGGGCAGGAGTTGCTCGAGCAGGAGGTGGGGCCGGATGGATTTGCTCGAGCAAACGAAGTTGGGAGCGCGCACCGGCGTCGAGAGAGGAGGAGAGGTGCTCGAGCAGTCAACCGAAAGTTTTGCTCGCCCCTTCGCTCGAGCAAACTTTGCTCGGGCGTTTGCTCGAGCATTTCGGTGGGGCCGGGCCCTTTTTTTTTTTTTTCTTTTCAGCTGCTGGAAGAGGCTCGACGACTACCGGAGGATACTGCCTCGAGCTAGGAAGGGCCGGAGATGACGCCGAGCGCCGCCCTTGAAGGTGGCGGTCGCTCCCGAGCTTTGCTGCACCTCCCACATCAAGCGGCTCGGCTTGGGTCTTGGTTCAAACGAAAGAGGGGGTCGAGCCCATCATTTCGGTGGGTGGCACGACGGCTGGCGTCACCGGACGGCGGAGAACGACGGCCGGGAAGGGGCGGACTCGAGGAAGAAGACAATGAACAGTATCGAGCAACTCATGGGCCAATGACATGCTGCCACGTGTCAGTTTGACCGGGCCATTAAAATTCCAACGGCTGAATCGATCTCGGCCTTCCATTTGAATCAGAAATTTTGATCAAACGGTCAGAATTCAAAGACAACGGCTACTATTTGTTCATAACGGAAATAAACCAAAAAAAATAGTAAAAAAATCCCAAAAATTTCAAAACTCTCCCAAAAATTTGCCTATAAATACTACTTCAATTTTTAATCTACTCACACCAATTTGTGCACAACAAATTTCACATCTTCCTCCATCTCCTCTCTCATTTCGTTTAGCATTTTTTTTCCAAAACAATGGGATCCCATTGGCTTCCTTCCTAAGATTTACAAATGTGTATCTCTTATGTCCGTCATAGCGTTGATGAATACGACGGTAACAAATAAAAGAGGGACAAATTGTGGGAGACAATTTTTGCTGATTATATGCAAAATTGGGAGCGAGCACATGGTGAGAAACCTCCGAAGGAGCAGAGGTCCCGAATCGCACTCGCTTCTCACTACAATAAGTTCAAGCTACTCTTACAAAAATGGGGCGAATATTTGGCGGCGGCACGGCAACGTGTAAGTAGCGGCACTCCGTTAATGGATGAAGTAAGTTTACATTGTTTTATCATATATTATAATTTTTATTCGATTATATATGTAATTAAATTATGCAATTTATATATCTAATTTGTTTAAATATGTAGTATTGTTTACATTTTTGAAAGGGTAGCATTGTTTACATTATTTGTTTTATTATATCTAATTTGGTGATTTTTTTTATTTTATCTAATTTGTTTAAATTATGTAATTAAATAAGTACCTAATATAAATTTTTATTAGGTACGACAAGCTCAATCATGTTACTAGAATGCCAAGAAGAAAACGTTTACACATTTTGAATGTTGGGAAGTGGTTAAGGATTATCCATCTTTCGCTCCCGTGCTACCTAATACTTCATATCCATATGCAAGTACTTATGATGGTACTCCTTCCGCAACCGAATCATCTCCAGCCATCAATTTGGATGATGACCAAGTGAATGAGACACCTCAAAGCAACACGGCAGCTTCCTCGAGTCTGCCTAGACCAATGGGAACCAAGGAAGCAAAGGAAGCTAGGCGCCTAAAAAAACATGGTAAGACTCCTATTGAGCAACTAGTTGAGGTTTTGCATACTATTGCAAGTGACCAAGCATTATGGCATACCAAGAGACTAGCGCAAAATGAAAGTGAGCTGAACTATTACGCGGAATACATAGAGATTCAAAAGCGGAAGGAAACAAGGGCGGAAGCAGAGTTACGATTGAAGAAATAAGAGAATGACACAAAGATCATGACAATTGTTTCTGCCTAAACCCGAGGGTCTAGAAGCCACAGATGAATCCACCTTGATCTCCTGCAATCCTGCTTACTAAGGGGAATACCGGGCGGGCCGGTCTTCTCCTCTCCGATGCCTAAGTTGGTATAGTTGGAATACAAATAACTTAAAGCACGTATGTAAGCCGGGAGAGAGACAAGTTACCTATTTATGGTGGTAGTTGAGGCCCATATATAGGTGGTTGGGGGTGAGGGCTGGCCTCACTCTTCGATGTGGGACTAGTTCTCTTCTGTTTGGATATTCTGGTGCCCACTTTGGCAGGCAGGCGTCCCCGGTCCCAGGACCCCTGGAGGCAGGATAGACCGCTGGGCCCCGAGGCCTGGTGCTGGTGATCCGATCCTGGGTCCTGGGCCGGGCCCTGGTGCGGTTGCTGCGGGTCTGCGGGCCCTGGTGTAGCCTCTCTGGCTACTGTCAACAAGTCCCCCAAGTTCCCGGTCAAGTGCAATCTTGAATGGGGACTTAAGATCTGTCTTGCTCTTGGCCTGCAGACCCGCAGGGTTACCAACCTACTGGCCCCCAGTCCCCCAAGTCCGCGTTGAAGATTGGCCGTGACCGAGGTGAGTACCTGTTTCCGATGGCAAGAAATAATTTATAAGCATGCTTGGTAATGTAAAACAGGATTGAGCATGGGGCGGGGTGGAAACCCGAAGAGTGCATGAGATGATGCCATGCAATAGATGGTGTATGAAATGATGATGAAGCGTTGAAATCCGCCATGCAAGAGATGGTGCATGGAATGATAATGAGGCGTTGAAATCCGCCATGCAAGAAATTAATGCACGGAATTCTGGTTGGGCCTGCTGCCCTTCGGAATGAGGTGGAGCTCACTGATCCCGAACTGGGCATACTGAGCCAAATCAGAACGGAGCGGTGCAAACTGGGCCAGAACCGGGTGTTCTGCCAAATCAGAACGGAGCGGTGCAAGCTGGGCCAGAACCGGGTGTTCTGCCAAATCAGAACGGAGCGGTGCAAACTGGGCCAGAACCGGGTGTTCTGCCAAATCAGAACGGAGCGGTGCAAACTGGGCCAGAACCGGGTGTTCTGCCAAATCAGAACGGAGCGGTGCAAACGTTTGCTAGTTCTTCTCAGCTTGTGTTGAATAAGCGATGAGGTAAATGTGCAAGTTTGTTAGCCTGCGGGGAGATTTGTTCTGTGTTAGAGATACAATCTGCCCAGTGGGATGGTGTAGAGATAACGAGTCTCCCCCATATGTTCCCAAAGGTATCGCAGTTCAGTGCGATGCAGGGTTTTTATCCTGCTGGACAGTATCGCGGTTCAATGCGACGCAGGGTTTTTATCCTGCTGGACAAGAATACATGTGTTAGATGTAAGCTCGCCCGGTTTATAAAGCCCATGCGTTTGCCATGGAGGCGGGCGGACTCGACGGGCGACATGCCATATCGAAACGAGTCCCCCTGTGAGAAAGCCATGGGTCCGGATGATCATGTTTCCGGAAAGTACTCTCGAGGTGGTTGGACATGACGGAACCGATGGGGTGGACCTCGCCCGGGCGTTCTGCCATATCGGGACGAGGTGGAGTTCATGGGGGCTCGACGGGCGTTCTGCCAAATCGAAACGAGTCCCGGATGAACTTGCAGACCGGACCTCGATCGGGCGTCCTGCCCAAATCGAAACGAGGTCGTTGGTGCAATGTGGGGAAGATGCCATGGAGCGGGTTGAATGATCATAACCGTGAATTGCCATGGTGCCGGGGGGGACTCGCACGGGTGACATGCCATATCGAAACGATGTCCTGCTCGAACCCGGATGGATGCTCCCGAAGCGGTTGGATAAGCATAACCGGTGAGAGGTGTTTCAAGCTGTTGAATTGCAATAATGATGGTGTGCAACCGTGGAATCTGGGGAAGCGCAAGGGAGGCTGACTCCTTGGTTCCTGCTCCTACCTTCCTATCGCCAGCGTGTGGGACAGGTGGCTGACATGCATTTAAGGAGGAAGTCCATCAGTCCCGTCAGCCATGATGGCGTGGGCAGTTTTCCAATGCTGGGATTGATGGCGTGCTGGCAGGTGGCAATCGGTCAAAATGCAAGGAATCCATCTTCCGGGTAAGTACCGCATGATACCACTGTACTGCCGTATATCCTGCCTTCATCATTGCCGCTTGACTAACTGCCTTTGCTGGCCTGCAGCTGCTCTACAGCCTATACCAGCCGGATGCGAGCGAGGAGCTCCTGGAGCTGAAGAGACAGATAACTGCTCTATCCAAGTCTCAGAAGCTGCTGGAGGTGGAGAAGTCCCGCTCGGATCGGGAGAAGGCCAGGGCAGAGGAGAGGGCCAAGAAGATGGAGGAGAAAGCCCGGAGGATGGAGGAGAGGGCTCGGGAGCTGGAGGAGCAGAACCGGAGCATGGAGAAGGAGCAGGAGCGGGCTGACGCCGAGAGAGCCGGGCTAGAGGCCAAGATAGACGAGCTCCAAGCGCATGCCACCTCGGCTGCTGCTGCCGGAGGAGATGACCCGGGACAGTTCGATCGGTTCGTTCTTCAATATGAGAAGAGCGAGCGGTTCCTGGACTTTCTGGACAAGGCCCGGGAAGAAGGCATCTCGGATGCGTACACGGAATGGGCGGCAAAGGGGTGGTTGAATACTTCCCTGATGCCGGGTGTCTCTGCCGAAGGAACTGCTCCTGAGGAGCCGGTCGTCCAGCAGCTGGCGGTGGAGGAACAACCAGGGGCAGAGCTTCGCTCGCACTTGGATTCTTTTACCAACAGTACCGAACCTGGAGGAGCTGAGGTCGACGACGAAGCTATCGCTGGAGAGGCGGCTCCTTAGGATATTTTTCTTGCTTTCTTTCTAAAAAAAAACTCTCCGGAGCGGTTACTGCTTGTACACTTCAATTGACTATGAATATATATCTGAGCTCGCGGGGCCAGAGTTTTTCAAAAGTAGTTGGCATATATTTGGTCTTTACAATCGGTTGAACCGGCGATATGCCAAACTAACCGCTTGGACCCCAGCGGGTTTACCAAGCCGGGTCACTCTCCCGGTTGGGGTCTTCTCTTCTCTCCCCGACATACCTCTGGAGCTGACCGCTATCAATCAAGACCTGCACCGCGGTCTTGAGGGCGAAGCACTGGTTCGTCCGATGAGTCGCCTCATCATGGTACGAGCAGTACTTGCCTGTCTGTGCCGTGGTAAGCTTTCCCTTGGGGTACTTTCTCTGGGGCGGTGGGGCGATGATGTTCCCGTTCTCCAGCAGAATGTCCTCATAGGATGCGGTGAGGGTGGAGAAGACGTCTTGATTGGCTGGGGGTGCTGGCATAATTGCCAGGGGGCGCTCTTGGCGGTATGGTGCCGGCTTGTTCTCATTCCGGGACTGGGGCCTGTCAGAGAAGGGCCTCTGTTGTCGCTGCGGCCAGCTCTTGCCGTTGTTGTTGTTGTTCCGGCTGGGTCGGCGACTCCCGTGCTCGGCTCGCTGGCCGGTCTTGCTCTCTTGACTGCGCGGGGGATTATCCTCCCGGGGGTGGTCCGAAGACAGATCATCCCGCCTCCTCTTCAGCAGGTGGTTCCCGTAGGTCTCATGATCAGCCTGGGCATGCCGGATGGCCATAGCCATCAACTCGTCGTAGCCCTGCGGGAGTTCTACCCTGACGGCGTAGGAAAACTTCCCGGCCCGAAGCCCTTGCTTGAATGCCATTTCGGCAATGCCCTTGTCCAGGTTCCGGACCCCGGCCGTGGCCGTCTGCCACCGGTTGACAAAGGTTCTCAACTCTTCCCCGGGGGCCTGGATGCAGTTGAAGAGGATGGTGGACGTTCGGGCTCCCTCGACTCGGAGGATGAAACGGCCTACAAACCGGTCGGCCAGCTGCTCGAATGCCTCAATTGAATTCGCAGGAAGCTCGTAGAACCAGCTGAGCGCTTCTCCAGACAGGGTTTCCTGGAAGATGTTGCAGCAGACTGCATCGGAGTAGCCCTTGGCGCAAGTCTGGGACCGGAAACTGTCCAGATGCTGATACGGGCAACCGGACCCGGAATAGGTGAGCTTGAGGGACTTCTGGTTGCCAGATCTCCCCGACTCTATAACTCGGTGCGAAAAGGGGCCCATGCGCTCGTTGAACCGGGCGCCTTCCAATGGCCGGGCCGCTCTTCTCTCGTTTGCCTCCATCTGGGCCTTTAGCTCTGACACGGAGCTGGCTAGCAGCTGCAACGCTCGGGCTGTTGGAGTATCAGCTTCATCTACAAACGAAGCGTGCGGTTGGCGGGAGGCGGGCGTGCGCTCTGGCAGGTCTTCGCCGGCTTGCGACTTCTCTTGCACGGGTTCGCCGGGCCGGGCGCCCGAAGATTGCCCTGCCTCTGGCTGCCGGGGTTGGACTGGCTGGGGTGCTGCTCGCGCCTCGGCCATGGCGGCACTGCGCTGCTGACCCCTCTCAAGGGCGGCTACCAGGGCGGCGTTCACTGCCTCCATCTCTTCGTAGCGGGCCTGGGACTTGGCTCGGTCCCGGTCGTTCTACTCTCTCAGACGACTAACTTCTGCCGCCATGGCTCGTACCTCTCCCGCCATGCCGTCATGGTCGGGACTGTACGTGGGGTCTCGGTCCGGACTCTCAGACTGATCACTCGGATCATCTGAGAATGTTAGGGATAGGCCACGAAGCACCGGGCTGCCCTCGTCGTCTATCGGGTCTTTCCCGCGCGAGCTCTCGTGGCGGGGCTCCGGATTACCGGAGGGTCCTCCACGGCTCCTTCCCAAACTGCTGCCCTGATCACCGCGCGGCTCTCGCGCGATGATAGGGGTGGAGGCGAGCGTTTGCTCAGTTGCAACACGCCTCTCCTCGGTGGTTCCTCCCTCTTGACTCTTTTCCACCATCTCAGCCAGCGGCAAACTTGCACGGTTTCTTGTTCAATCTTCCCACAGATCTCTACCCAGCTGGTAGAGTAACACAACTTTTTTGAACTGATTCCCACAGACGGCGCCAATTGTTTCTGCCTAAACCCGGGGGTCTAGAAGCCACAGATGAATCCACCTTGATCTCCTGCAATCCTGCTTACTAAGGGGAATACCGGGCGGGCCGGTCTTCTCCTCTCTGATGCCTAAGTTAGTATAGTTGGAATACAAATAACTTAAAGCACGTATGTAAGCCGGGAGAGAGACAAGTTACCTATTTATGGTGGTAGTTGAGGCCCATATATAGGTGGTTGGGGGTGAGGGCTGGCCTCACTCTTCGATGTGGGACTAGTTCTCTTCTGTTTGGATATTCTGGTGCCCACTTTGGCAGGCAGGCGTCCCCGGTCCCAGGACCCCTGGAGGCAGGATAGACAGCTGGGCCCCGAGGCCTGGTGCTGGTGATCCGATCCTGGGTCCTGGGCCGGGCCCTGGTGCGGTTGCTGCGGGTCTGCGGGCCCTGGTGTAGCCTCTCTGGCTACTGTCAACAACAATGGATTTGGAGGCTATGACCCCAATCTTGAAAAAGTATTTTACCAAGAGGAAACTAGAAATCCTTAATGAAGGAGGAGCTAGTCAAGATCAACCTACCGATGAAACATATTTGGATTGTTATCACCCAAGTCGTGTGTTATTTCCATGATAGTTATAGTATTGTACTAAATTTAAATTTAATGTAATTTCAAGTTTACATTATAATTGTTGGTAAATCTATCCGGTAAAAAAAAATTAATCATTTCACAACAAGACAAAATTGAATTGCTCAAGCAAATTGTTAATTGGTGTATGAAAAAATCGATTTGGTTGAGCAAAATTTGAATTTCATTTGCTTGAAGCAAATTTTACTTCTGGGCTCACCATTTGCTTGAGCAAAACCATTTCATGGTTGCAGAAATTCTAAGGGGAAAAGTATGGAATAGTGGAGCAAGAACGGGGGAAGTAATGATGTACTACTAGAGAGTAGAAAACAAAAAATGGTTAAGAGTGAAGGGAGAGAGCATCTAATTTTCTCAATTCCAAAGAGTGCAAAGATTTTTCGGTCTACAAAATAAACAGAACGAGCATGAGAGAAAATATATGCATAGTGAGGTCAATCAAGATGGATGTAATATTGTTACTTCATCTTAAGAACATAAAACCAAATTCTAGACTCGACCAAATGGTTTAGACTTTTTAAAACTGTCAGGTTTTTTTTTTATTGCGTTATATGCATAAATGATTTCTTAATGTTCCTTTTTCCTTTTTCTGGGTTTTAATGCTTTAGAAATAGGACATAGCAATTAGACCATATTATCTACCGAGAAGATAAGTTTCCACAAGATACGGTTCTTTGAAGTGAAGGTAGCTAGATGATTGAGAAGGCTCGAGGGGGAAGGAATTAGTGCAGATCATAGTGAACTAAGTGATAACCAGAATAAACTGTGTAAGTACCTGATTTATCAGGAGGCCAAACGAGTTTATTAGGAGCAGTGGAGAAACTTTAATCCAAAAGCATAATAACTTAAAATTCTTTATCCATCTCTTAAAACAATAAATCCTAATCTATAGTAAAAAAAAAAAAAAAAGTGACAGTTTGATACTTGAGAACCAGACAATGTTTTCAGTAATTTTGCCAACAATTTCTCTAAAGAATCATCATATAAATCTTGAGTGTGATAAATTATGTCGTTATCAACAACTGCCAATTAAGCCGATCACTAGGCTGTTGAGTTCTTAAATCATGCATCTTCGCTCTCATGTGACCTTGGCAGCCATTCGGTTCTCTTGATGACTTGATCCATTTTCGTTCGTCCTTTGTTCTGGTAAATTGGTATTTTACAGAGACCAAGGTTTTGTGAATCAAGTGATAGTATTTTTATCTCTGTTTAGCTGTACTGTACTTGATGTCACACCCGGCAATCATAATCCTCCAATATACTTGATACGTACAACTTTTCGCCCCTTTGGCATTTCTGGTGCTGCCCAACCTGACAATGAGAATAGACGTTGAACAACACAATGATCTCTAGTTGGTTGCATATTGATAACATTATGACCTGAGAGCATTTCGCAAGACTAGGGAGATGTAATAAGCATATTAGGTAAATATGAAACTACATTAAGTAGTTCTTAAAGTCCAAACAATTTTAGAGGTATGAAATAGGACATGCCATATATTAGCACACACTATCCTTACACGGTTTTTCACTTTTTCTTCGAAAGTTGATTTCCCTGGTCCAACTCTAATCAGTCAGTTTCTCAAGAATCGCCGGCCCTTATAGGACGTCCTTGGTTCAAATTGTGGCCAAGAATTCCAGCAAAAGAAACCCAACAGAATCTGGAAACGCTACATTACAGACTAGATAGTTACAGGTGCAAACCTAAGGGGAGTGAAAAATTAGGAACAAAAACCCGCATCTAATCAATTCCAGCAAACCGAGAAACACAAATTTTGCGTCTTACTAATCGAATACAGAAATCTATTGATGAAACTAATTCCCCAACACGGAATTCACAGGGGGTGGAAAGGGCAAGAAGTATAAATCGAAATCTTTTAAGATTTACTAAAGGAAAGAGAGAAGGATCAACAAGCTCTAAGGGCTGGCAAGTAACTAGCTAATTTACCTCCCCTGCTATACATCCCACCCATCCTTCCGCCCATCAAACTCCCACTTACGCCCAGCCAAAGTCCCATACATCTCAGAAAATTTCACCAGGCAGTTGCTCCTCTTGTTGTAGTGAACTTGTGTATTTCGGCTAATAGCAGCACCAGATAACTTAGACGTATCTATCGCCCATGCTGGCCTCACATACTCCACATTCTGAGATGAGCTAGCATTGGCATACAGGTAATTCATAAGCACGTCCTCGCAGTTAAAAAACTTGTCCACGAAGTCCCTCCCTGGGCTAGCTTCTTCGCTCCAATACCTCTTAAAAGCAACTTGGCTATCCAGGAAAGCTGCCCCAGTGAGAATCATATTATAGCCTTTACGACTCCGAGCATATTTCTCACCTCTGTACTTCAATGGGCTTCCATCAATGAGCCGGGGGTAGAAACCGACAATACGATCCGGATGCTGACGCCATATCCGGAATCCTCTCTCAATATCATTGCAAGTCATCATAATGTCATCATCAAGCTCCAGAACAGCTCGAGTTTTTATCAAAGAATCCAACTTGAACCGGTTATTCAGGGAGTTCTGTTTCTCTACTCTGATCCTAACTGGCACCGCTGAGTCAAAATCACTCACTTCAGGAGGTATTCCCTTGTTCCACACCACAACAATTTCTCTTACTGATGAACATCTAGAATAGTGTTTCACATACATTTTCAAATTCCAGAGACGGGCATCATAAGTCATTGTCAATAATGTGAACTGTGAGTAGTGACCTTTTATTGGGTAAGCTTCTTCTGCACCGCTGCCGCCATAGATATATTTAACCCCTGTGCACATAGCTGCCACTCCAAATGCCAAATATATAGCAAGAACTAGTCTTCCAGCACAGGTATTAGGTTTAATCCTACCTCTAAAGAATGAAACTGCTCTGTTCAAGCGGCTGCAAAAATGTCTCAGTTTGGACGAACAGAAATATGACCTTTCACAAGCCAATAATGTATCACTTCTCTTACCGGAGTTGTGAGTGCACCAATTGAGCGGAATCATGCACTTCACAACTCCAAGTAGTACACCTAGTAATATAACAAGAATAGCGACAATTGCAACTGAAGTAGTACCAACAATAAACCTATGTTCAGAATCTCCAGAGGGTACGCGGTCTCCATCCATTACTGCGATCCAACCCCCAGTATTTAGTTGTTGCACATCGAGATGATGGAAGCGAGCACCATTCCAAGCATTTCGACCCTTAGTTGGCTCTGGTAGGCCCAACGGGACTTCAATTTCCTTATATTCATCTTTGGTAAGAACTTCCACCTTAAAGGTCCGCACACGTCTCCCATATGTTTCAGCACAGTCTTGACCAAAGCGATATAGATTTCCGTTGTAGAAAAATGGTCTGCCTCCATTTCGAGCCCCAAAGCTCCTGTCACCATTATATATAGGGTTCTTCTTATGTGCTTTCCAAGGACCCAAAGGAGAGCTACTGTACCAGATTTCCAACTGTCCATTCTTTGTGGTGCCAAATCCACTGTGGTCTGAACCGAAAAGCCAATAGGCTCCATCATAATTGATAAGGAATGAGTCAACAAGAGGCTTTTTCAATATCACCTTTTCTAAAGTCCATTGCATGGGAAAACTGAGGGCTCGGTACAGACGAACTTCGCCATTCATGCTGCTCTCAGGCATCATATATATCTGTGAGAGATAGTAAAGGATAAGATCTAGGATATAAAATTTGGATGATAGGTGCCTAATCGATTAAGTCAATTTAATTGATGTGGATGTAAAGAAGTTCGCTCTTACTTGGCCAAGGTAGTTGAAGACATATGGATAAGAGAGATGCCACTCTTCATCCAAGGCAATGCCTAATTGCTGCCATGTTGCTCCTTTATCAGAACTTTTTGAAACCCCAATATCTCCTTGCATAGTAATTGAATTTTTGGTTTCGTAGAACATGTACAAAGTATCTCCCTGAAAAACAACATCAAACTAACGTTTAATATATATATATATTAACAGTCAACACCTATAGACATACAATGAAGAGTTGCACACACAGAATTTACATATGCATGCGTAAGAGCATATATCTACTGATATGTGTCCACGTGCGACACACGGAAAACACAAGGTAACGCTAACTGAGCATGCAGCTATAGACACACATCAAGGCCAAAACAATACTGGAAGTCTACAAATGTTCACCAACAGGTATATATAAGTGAGTACGGGATCAAGAGTTCAATCTCTAGTAGGATTCAGTTCGTTTTTGGCTTCCAAGTGGGCATCAGTGTCTTCTAAGTTTAGGCATTGTTCTTTTCAAGCAACTGCTTTATAAAATATATGATATATCCTGATCGTGGCATCCCAACTCTGCATCCATTATATCTAATGTCCTTAGTGTCATTTTCCAAACCATATAGCAGGCACAATAATCTCATGTCTTTCTACCAGAACAGTTAAAAATTACTTATTGACTTTTGCCCAAACCATCTTCCTGAAAGATGGTTCTCATCAAAACAAACGTGAAAAAAAGGAATAAATTCCATAATTGCGAAAAGACATTGATTTCAGGTGAAGTTTGAAATAAAAATGATAACTCACAAGCCAACTATAATGATGAACAATTTGATAAATCATAATGGTTACTCCTCATCAGTCGCATGAAAACTGCTTTACTATATGACAATAATAACACTAAGCTAATATTCTTAGCAATGGAGGTGGTCCCTGACTAAGAACTACTACTAGAATCCACACAGGGTTTTACATCAAAATATGAAGTTCCATTCTATGTTCCATAAGCAACCACATAGTCATGTAATACCACAATCAGAACAACCTATTCACCAAAATTTAAGCCAACTTATGACAATAGCCATCATCAAATTAAATGGATACGAATTACCAAACAAACTTATACCAACTATCCTATGGAAATACATCAGAATCGTAACTGGCAAGAGAAAGAATCTCAACCAATATAAGAAAATCAAATGGAGCAGGAATGACGTTTGACACTAGAATACCAATGATAAACCAAATCCACAACGTATACCTACACAGGAGACAGCACAACAAATTGAGCAACATCTCCTACACTGCAACTCACCAAAAGACTGTACATAGAGGAATCTTATAAGGTGGATCCCTTTTGGTAAGAAAAGAATGGGATCACCTGTCTGCGCAACTCCCAATGCAATCTAATGATTTGAACCGTCAATTTGTTAATTTTTTTAATATAAAAAAAGTTAACTAAACCAGCAACTAACAGGGGGTGGAAAGGGGTAATGCCTACCACATATACACCAGTGACACCCAGATTGTAAAAGATGATTTCTTTAGACAATAAGATAAGCTTAGAAGCTCCTCCATAACTCTACGCGTAAGACTCCACTGTTTCAGATTATTTAGAAATGATCCCTGTTTCTACTCTCAAGCAATTTCATAGGTAGAATAATTAATTAATAGAAAGATCTGACAACTATTTCATTATATTTAAATTAACATAGAGTTTGAAACGGATAAAGATTGTGCCCTTATTCCATTCTCGGCATGGCATGCAATATCTACAAAAAAAACAAATCCATTCATAGAACTACAGTATAAAATCAACACAACAGTATTATTCACCGCCAGAAATTTCCAAATGTATTCAGACCTCCCCCGAAGTTTGTGTAGTTGCATTACAAATTAAAAGCCATATGCTACTGATCATAAGAACAATCGGGGAGGATGTAACTCAGAACTCTTGCACAAAGATTGGCTTCTATAAATCGCAGTAAATTTAGTGCGAATAATAAAAGTTAAGGAATCTAAAAGTCATTAAAAAAGAAACCAAGAGGGCAACAGACAATATTGGAATAGTCTATAGAGCGTAACACAATAAAATAACATGATTCCAATTAGAGTTAGGTACCAGCTACACTATGCATAGCTATTTATCATTCTCTTGCCTGAACTAACTTGCACATTACAACTGCTGCCGTAAAATTATAAGAGTAGCAGTACAAACTCCTGTTTTCTTCACCTCTCCTCTCATCAATTAGTTCCCAAGGTTTTAACGCCGTAACATACAATTCAAGATAAAACCATCTAGTCCTCAAGGTTATAAAACAGAACCTCCTGAAGTTCACATTACTTGCTACGGTAAAACCTTCGTTTAAGTTTTGAAAACCAGTGCCAAACTTAATTGCCAATAAATTTCAGCAAAAAGCATAGCAATTACCTGGACATAAAGGAAAGGATCAGCAACAAAATTGCTCGGGAAACCAGAATCAGAAAGTGAAGCACAAGTCACAACAGGGTTCGCCACCGGCCACGCCGCGCTCTTGTCTCTCCACACATTCACCTGCAGCAAAATTTGAACCAAGTTACAAAACTATCATCACCCGAAATCAAGACACCCAACTCACATAAAAAATGAAAATTATAACACCAAAAATCAATGACAAAACAGACCCCAGTCAAGAAAAACAAAAGTTAACCAGCAAAGTATGCTTAAAGAAAAACATTTCCCCCAAAATCAAGGACACATAATAATATTCATACAATAAATTCACAATTTCAATACCACTCTTTCAGCCTACCAACTCCAACATCCACCATTTCAAAAATTAAACAAAACCAGAATCAACAATCCAAGCCAAACCCACTACCAGTTTCAAAAAAAACAATCAAACCCCAAAACAAAAATGAAAGAAAAGTCCTAATCAGTAGTCATAATCACAAGAACAGAAGCCGCAGTAAAAAAAAAAACAAAATGTAAAAACACAAGGGGGAGAAAGTGAAATTTACAGCTTCAATGGGCTTGAGGGTAAAGGGAGAGTCACCAAAGAAAACACCAACAGACCAAGAACCTTCATTGTCCTCCTGACACCCCAACCCAACAGCCGAAGTGCCCCGAGCGTAATAATAGGGGTTAAAAGCAAACCAGACATAAAGCATCGCGACTGAACCGAACAACACGAAACAACCGAAAAAGAAGACAAACCCGGAAGACATCAGACACCTCCATTTACACCTACACTTCAAACTCATGTTGCAACACCCACCAACGCCACTATTACTATTGTTACTGTTGTTGTTATTATGACTAGCGCTATTGTTTCCATTGGCACCGCCACCGCCGCCAACGCCGGGACTGAAACCCATCAGAGCCCTCAATACCACGTGTCACCGAAACGACGCCGTATGGCCCACCGGCATTCGGTAATCGGGGGGAATTTTGGTGTCGGGGGTTGAGGCTGGTTAGGTTTTTCTTTTGGGGGAAGAGAGGAAAGGTGACGGAGAAGAGAGAGCGTTACGATGAGAATAATAGGAACACTGAAACTTTATATTATAAAAAAAATGGTGATGAGTATGAGAGCCTGGAGGTGTATTAATGTGGCTAGGTGTGTATATATATATAGGCAGAGGCTTTGTGTAGACAACAATGGAGGAGTAAGTAGTTCGCCGCATTACGCCCCCCTATTTCTAGTCTCGCACTTTACCACACTGTTGCCAATTTTTTTAATAGACGTGGGACCGGTTTGGGTCACCTCAGGTGGAGGGCTAAATTGACAATTCCATAATTTGGATCGAGTAATATTTTGATGAGGACATAAATAATTTGCTAAATTTAATAAGACTCTTTAAGAAATATTAATTCCATAAGTTTCAACGGATGTCTAGATCTAAGAGCAAGTCCAATTGATATGTTATTTAGTAAGTGTCAAATTTGAATTTGATATGTGACTTGGCAAATTTGAATTGTTATTGTTTGACATTTTTTTGCTCTAATAGATGTGTCAAAATTTAAACATTATTATAATATAAATTAGGAGAAAGAGCTAAAAGAGAGAATAGGGAAAATAATGATAAAATAATAAGTGACATAAAGGAGAGAGAAAATAATGATAAAATAATAAGTGATATTAGCCTTGGTTCATGTCAAATTTGACATGAAGGGACTCTACGTCAAATCCACATCAGCTTTGACTAATCGGTTGGAAATGATTTTTTGATCTTTTGTTACCGTTTTTGCTGAGATGGCAAAAATGACATATCCATTAGACTTGCTCTAATTAGTCTAAATTAGTAGAATTTCTAATAAATAGGAAATTCTTGATTATTCGAAATACTTCGTGTTTCAACATTTATTTTTGTTGTGCTCTTTAATGGGCCGGGTATACGATTGTGTACATTCTGCCTCTCTTATTTTAATGGATTGAACTCCCTTTTTCCCAAAAAGAAATAAACATCAACATATCACAAAATATAGTCCGAAATTTATTGTTTATTTAAAAGAAAAAAAATTAGTACGACTTGATTCGGTCTTGTGAATTTAGAGAGGTGATATCTAGAAAAACATCTTCTCGCCCAGATAAACACATGCGATTTATAATGGGTAAACGATTATGTATATTTTGCCTCCCTCTTATTTTAATAGATTGATGCCCTTTTTTCAAGAACAAAAATGTGTGCAAATCTCAAAATATAGAACGAAATGATTAGATATTACAGATTAAGGCTTCATCCGAGAGGTGATAACTAGTCTTCTAAAAAAAAGAGATCAGAGGTGATAACTAGGAACAACATCTTTTCGCCCCAGATAACACAAACGATTTTTTTAGTGGGAATTGATAGGATATAAAATCTAGTAGCTGCATGTATTGACTATGAAGTTCAAATCAACTTTGGAGGTGGTTTAATCCAACTTGTCTAACGCAATACTACTAGTCATGATCTCTTGAACATTTTCCTACAGCATGTACGATGGCTTAAAATAAGAAAATTATATTGTAGCGTAAATAAGAAAATTATCAGTCAAGTCAAAACGGTCTCTCATACATCTATAAATCAAATTTCGTTTTTATTTGGTTCCCTGGTTTATATCCTTTAGAATGATCATGACTTGGCGGCTTCTCTGCCAAACTATCGCAACTTCTAGATCCAAAGTGTGTCAATGTACTTAGTATGTAAAATTTGGTCGTTTCTTACCTATATAAAAGGAATAAAAAAAATGAAAAGGTCAGAAGACAACTCTACACAATATGCGAATTTGATACCAAGTTTTTAAAAGCGTAAGCGCCCAAATTAAGCTATACAATCAAAAGGGTTCATCAAAAATAGGCACATCTAAACCTATCCACTTATTATGAGAGGTAATACATGTCGCTTAAGGACCTCTATGATCAGTGCACGTACAACAAAATAAAAATAAAAATTAAACAAGAATGGATATCACTCAAAATTCCAGACTGTAAAAGAAGAGCTTGGAGCAGAATTAGGCCCGACAACTAATTAACACTATCCTAGTTCCTGCTTCAATCCATAACCGCCGTTGTTGGAGCGTAGAGAACATCTTGGTCTGAACCCCGACGCCTCTCAAGCACGTCGTCGCCTCGCACATCTGCCACCACAAAACTTAGGTTTCGCCTCTCTAGTTGCTCGGTAAAATTTGAAGCTCCATATAGAAAATATATATATATATATATATATATTTCTTGGTGGTCATTATAATTTCTTTAAATTGTTTCTGCATTTGTAGACATTATTATAATTTATATTCCATGTACGTGCTTGAATATTGAAGCTATCTAGGTTAGGGTTTATGTCCACCCTATTTACTATAGATATATCTTAGAACTTAACTAGGGGCAAATACACAGTAACAAGCGACTTCACACAAATAGACAAAGTATCTAGAATAATTTGAAAATGTAAACAAGATACGAATAAGTAAATATCAAAAGTTGGGAGGCTTTAACCCACCGTATAGCAGAATCAAAACCAAAAGGAGAAAATCATCGTGCGCATATATATATATATATATATATATCCAAGTTTCAGATAGGGATTGAAAGTTATGAGATATGGATTGATCGATACAAAGTGGAACCTAGCTACTAGATAGTACGTTAATTGGGTAAAGTGGAAGTTGATGTCGATCTCACTAGCTAGACATGAAAGGTCGATTTCTATCTTCTAATTGGTTTATCCATGAACCTATGTTCGCAAAGCAGAAAGTGATAACCAAACTATTAACGATATTGGACTAATTAACATGCGACTTTACTTTTTTTTTTTTTATAAAAAGATGATCTAAGGATTTCACACCTACCTCTAAAAGTTAGACTAACGTGACTCGAACCCAGGACCTAATAATTATTACTAGATAGTGGTGCTCTTTACCACTTGAGCTATATATCCCACTTCGTCAGGATAATACTTTACTTAAGAGATGCAGCTATCCCCATATTGTTTTTCCTTTTCTGGCTTCATACCCGTATTGCTTTTTAGTTCTCTACAAGCCATCTCCACCCAGATAAAATTCTACACAAAAACGACAGTAGTACTTCGAGAACGAGCTACCGCACTTAGGCCCAGTTTGAGATTGCTTCTCAAGCTGTTTTTGGGGTCAAAAGTGATTCTGGGCCTAATCTTAAGTGTTTGGTAACAACCCATAAAATTGATTTTAGAAGAATTGATTCTCTTAAAAGTGGATTTTGGAGAAGCAGGGTAAGAGATGTTTTTACAGGAATCAGTTATATTTGTAACAAATGGTAATATTTGTTTTTTCTTAGATTGTGATATACTAATGTAATTAAATCATAATCAATCATTTACTATGGTGTTAAGAAATCTTATGTAATATTGTGGATTAACTTTATAATTACATACAAAAGAAATAATTATTTATTTTAATATCAATTTATAACAATGCCTATTTTTGTCATTGTTTCTGCACAAACCCGTAGGCCTAGTAGAAACTGGTGGATCTAGATGTGATTTCCTCCTGCGAGCCTGCTAACTAAGGGGAATACCGGGCGGGCCGATCTTCTCCTCTCCGATGCCTAAGTTAGTACTGTTGGGATGAATAGATAACTTAAGCGGGAATGATAAGTAGTTGGAGAGATCAATTACCTATTAATGAGGGTAGTTGAGGCCCTTATATAGGTGGTCGAGCGTGAGGTCTGGTCTTACTCTTTCTGCTGCGGTTGGTTCCCCCAATTTCTGTTGAGTCTGTTTGGTTGGGTGCCTCGGTTCTCGCCCCGCTGGCTGACCTTGTTTTCTAGGGGGGCCGGAAGGTACTCCTCCCTCTTCCTCTTCAGCAGGTGATGCCCATATGTTTCGTGGTCCGCCTGAGCATGCCTGATGGCCATCACCATTAGCTCATCGTACCCCTGTGGGAGTTCCACTCGTACGACATAGGAAAATTTCCCTGGCCGAAGTACCTGTTTGAATGTCATCTCAGCAATGCCCTTATCTAGGTTCCAAACCCCGGCCGTCGCCGTTTGCCAGCGGTTAACGAACGTCCTTAGCTCCTCGTCTTATGCCTGCCTGCAATTGAAGAGGACCGTCGATGTCCGGGCTCCTTCGACCCGGAGGATGAAGCGGCCGACAAACCGATCGGCCAGTTGCTCAAACGCCTCGATGGAGTTTGCCGGGAGCTCATAGAACCAGCTGAGCGCCTCTCCGGACAGGGTTTCATGGAAGATGTTGCAGCACACAACATCGGAGTAGCCCTTGGCGCATGTTTGGGACCGGAAGCTATCCAAGTGTTGATATGGGTAGCCAGATCCCGAGTACGTGAGCTTTAGGGATTTTTGGTTACCAGACCTCCCTGATTCCAGGACCCGGTGCGAGAAGGGGCCCATGCGTTCGTTGAGTCGCGCCTTCCAACGGCCGCGCTGCCCTTCTCTGGTTGGCCTCCATTTGGGCCTTTAAATCTGACACGGAGTCAGTGAGTACTTATAGTGCTCATCCGGTCGGGGTCATCACTTCATCCTCGAATGAAGCGTGTGATGACCGGGGTGTCGGCGTGCTCTTTGGTGGGGTCGTGCCGCCCGGGGACTCCGCCCCCTTGGGGTCGCTGGGCCTTCCGCCCGATGAATGTCCCGCCTCAAGGCGCTGAGATCGGCCTGGTGTAGGTACATGTGCCCTCGTCAAAGCGGCGTTGCGCTGCTGTCCTCTTTCCAGGGCAGCCACCAGGGCGGCGTTTACTGTCTCCATTTCCTTATACCGGGCATTGAAATTTGCTCTATCCTGGTCGCTCTCCGCGCGCAGGCGATCGACTTATGCTCTCATTGCCTCTATCTCCCCCGTCATATCGTGCCGGTCGGGGCTGTATGCGGTGTCCCGGTCGCTGTCACCGAGCAAACTCTCCTCCTGGTCGCTCGGGTCGTCCGAGAATGTCAGCGAAATACCCTGGTGTGTTGGTTGGTCGCCTTTCGCCGGGCCTTTTCCGCGCGTGCTATCGTTGCATGCCCTTGATAGCTGCCGTCGTTCTGGTTGTCTTGACCGGGGTGCTGCTCCCGTGCAGCGACCGGGGTAGTGATGAGCACCAGCTCCTGTATGACCCGCTGGTCTTCTTGTGCATTCCTTTCCCGCCCCGCTTCCGAACTTTCTGCCAATTTTTTTTTTTTTTCAGATAATGCCTACGTGACTCTTATCTCTTCCCACAAACGGCGTCAATTGTTTCTGCACAAACTCGTAGGCCTAGTAGAAAATGGTGGATCTAGATGTGATTTCCTCCTGCGAACCTGCTAACTAAGGGGAATACCGGGCGGGCCGGTCTTCTCCTCTCTGATGCCTAAGTTAGTACTGTTGGGATGAATAGATAACTTAAGCGGGAATGATAAGTAGTTGGAGAGATCAGTTACCTATTAATGAGGGTAGTTGAGGCCCTTATATAGGTGGTCGAGCGTGAGGTCTGGTCTTACTGTTCGATGTGGGACTGGTTCCCTTCTGTTCGTACAGAAAGGGACAGCTCTGGTGGTCTGTTCGGCAGGCTGGCGTCTCCGGTTCCCGAGCCCCTGTTCACAAGGTAGACTGCTGGGCCTCGGGTCCGGGTGCTGGTGATCCCGCTCCGGGCCTCAGTCCGGCCCCGGGTATGCTGGTTGCGGGTCTGTGGGCCTGTGTAGCCCCTCTGTGGCTACTGTCAACAGTCATTATACCCATCCAAAATAATTTTTACGTATAACTCATCAAACACACGAAATTGTTTTTTCGTTCTCACAGCACTTTTAAAAACAGTTTACCAAACACCTTAGCTGATTCTACTCACAGCAGATTCAAAAGCAATTATGCTCACACTAATTTCAAAAACAATTCTGCTCACAGCATAGCAATCCCAAACTGGGCCTTAGTCTGTATCAAAACAACTTAAGCACCAGTAATAATCCAAGTTCTTATTCCGAAGGCCGAAAGCACCAACTTCTATATATTTTAAACCCATTGTATTCTAAACTACGTACTCTTCTTCTTCTTCTTCTTCTTCACAAAAAAGTGAAAAAAAAATTAATAAAGAAAAAAGAAAAAGAAGAAAAGTCAAGTAAGAGCTACAACGTCTTTATCAAATAATATTAATAATAATTATTATTATAATATTAATAATTTACAACAGACTACGTGTACGTGTATGCATGGCCGACACGAAAGACAGTTAAAGAGAAAACTTGTGATACAAATATTATTGACTATTTCCATATACTTATTCAATCCCCTTTTTTTATTAATTTTGTGTAATTTTTGAGTCAGACCTCGAGTTTGATATATTTTTAATTTACGTTTTTCATTCATTTTTGCACTCATTTAGTCGTGTGATAACATTATACCTACGGTGAGAAGCTCTCTTTTGTCACAGACAAAGTTCTGATCGTCTTTGGCTTTAATTTTCAACGCCTATGATCAGGTTTTATCTTCGAAAGTAAAAGAAGGAATGGGTGAGCATTGTTTAGCGATTGGAAAAGAAGGAATGGGTGAGCATTGTTTAGAAATCGCTATAAACGGAAATGGCATGGGATCGATGAAACTCTAGATAGGACGCTCATGTTTGATTGCATGGGTTTAGATTTATTTATACAACTATATGCATGACAATATTGTTGTTGTTGTTTTTTTTTTTTGGAAGTAATGCATGACATTTTCATTTTAAAGGGTTTGAATTTGATAGACATTTAGTTAATTTCGTTTTTTAATTCGTTTGGTAAACAATTAGTTAGTTTCATTGGATTCGGCTATTCGGTTTGATTAATTTAATTTGAATGTGTACAGTTTATGCGGTACAATAGTACCTGCATGAGTTGAAATGTTGAATGAATATAAGAGTGCTGCAGCTAGGCTTATGTGGGACACAGTTGACTGGTTTTTATAAATCCAAGAAGGTTTAATTGTCGTACAATTTTCAATTGATCGTTCTACATTCTTATAAACATCGGTGGAACTTAGCTAGGCTTCCCCCATTGGACTTGTGGATATATTTCATTTTACTATATATATATATATATAATTGCTGCCCTCATCACCATCATTTACTTAATATTGTCATTATCTTAGTACTTAACATTAAGTCTTAAAAGAACAAAGTAATAGTACTGGAGAACGGATTCAGCGCAACAAGTTGCACTTGTACGAATTGTGTGTAAGTTATTTATGCAGTCATTTCTTTAACTCTGTAAGTATCTCTTAACGCCTCAACAGTTGATTCAACAGTGAAAGTTCTTTCCTAAGTGGTTTGGCTAACTCGTTCCTTTTTTTCCGCCGATGGCCTCTCTCTCCGACGATAACACCAGTCGACCAAACGGGTCTTCATCGTCGAACATGTGATGGTTCCTCCCTCACGATATCTCCTTTATTTTCATCGATGTTGGTTCAGCTTAAAGGCTCGGAATCTAGCAGTCTAACTAGGTTAAATGTAGAAATTTCGAGCAGTGCATCAGCAATACGAGACCTTTGAGCTCAATGAATGTCATGCTGGGGCAGCTGGGTTTCGGTGCTTTTCTGCTTTGGGGAAGAAAAAAAAAATGTATTCCGTTTGTTATATAGATGACTGATCAAATGCACCAACTTAATTTCTACCATTGTTTTTTTTTTTTCTTTGGAAAATCAAATCTTGTGATGGCTGCATTGGATTAATACAAGGAGAAATTCCACTTTATTCCAGAACTTTTATAAGCAAGCTGCTTGTAAAGAGATGCTTGACATCAAATATAAAACTTTCTAAGCTGAAGTGTAAGCAATGATGCATATATATATATATATATATATCCCAAAGGCCCCAGTCTTATACTTTTTTGAAGATTCCCCTAACCAAAAGAGATGGCAAAATTTCGTACGCCCCAGTTTTTTCTGTTTGGAGTGTTCTAGGGTTTGAATCTGGGAAATTTCTCTTTCTGACTTGGCCCTGAGTTGGAAGGTTCAAATTAGGACGTAGGGAACTGAAGTAAGTTGGAATTTTCTTCATTGTCGATTCATTTCAATGGTTTCAGACCCAGTTAGGAAATTTCTTGCAAGATATATCCTTTTCGATCTTTTCCGATCCATTCTTGGCTTTTTAGGTGTCTTTTCTTATCTAAATAAGGATATGACTCATGTACCCGATCAAACCACTGTTGAAATTGGACTCAACCTCTCTTTTATTGGGACAGCATAATTTTCATCTCTACTTTTCTATTTCATTTTTTTTTTCATCATGTACTTGAAAATCTTCAAATTAATTAAGTGCAAATGTTTTGCACGAGCATGATCAGCTTCCATCCTTTGCAGCTCTGGATGAGTTTCGGACTTATAAATTTGAGTGAGTTTGATGAGCTTCCATCATTCACCAGTAGAAATTTGAGTGAGTTTGATGAGATTCATTAGCTTCACTCATGCATGTCAATAAAAATTACCAATGTAGTGAAATCCATTATCTATACTATTATTAATAGAAGAGGTCTTGCTCACCATAATTGATTTTTTTTTTTACAGTTTTAACCTTCAAATATTAAAATACTTTACAAAACAATATAATCACAAGGTTAAATATGACAATAACAAAATAGATTTTCATATAAAAAAAATTAAAACAATTATCCCACATCCCATCTTTCTCTCCAACTATCTCTATGCAATAACCGTCCAATTTATTTTTTTATTTTTTATTTTTTATATTAAAATATTACATGCAGAGCATGTATGAGTGGCTAGTTTTACTGAACAGAAATGATACTTTTCCATGATGTCAGTAATTCCATATAACCAATAATGGACTATATATACCTACACAAGGCTTCTTAGAAAAAACCCTAAGGGAGAGTGCGAGGGCAGCGACTTCTTCCTGGTATTATCTTACTCGTCCGGCAGTGCATGATCCCTCGCAAGCCTTTGTGCGTTGCCGACGTCTTTGTGTTGCTGCCATACGGGAGTTCTAGTGATAGGCTCGAGGAAAGAATCTTTGGATGGCATCTCAATGTTCTAGCAGATCTTGTTGGACGAAGGTTTGAAGCGGCTTCGCTATGATTGAACGAGAGCCGAAGCTCGCATGCAATAATAAACCCTACAAAAGATCGTTAGTAGTATAAGCAAGTAGGGATCGTTCTAGGCCGGGGATTAAGGGTACCTGAGATATGAAATTGTTAGACTCAAACATATTCACACATATACAAAATCGTCACACATATGGGGGAAATAGGCACGGCAGCAATACTGCCCTAATACTAGGCACGGCAATTCAAAAACAGAAAATAAAATCCTAGGTCTAATATTTACAAGTTTGATCATCATCTCTCACGCATCACATAACACAAAACACATTTTAACACAAAGATTCACATGCAAGAAAGTAAGAGACAAGTATTTAGCATGTTCAAGATCTAACTTAGTTTCGACCTACAACTAGAACGGGATCCGATTTTTACCTAGTTGTGAGACTTTTTCTAATGTTTTAAGATCGAGCTATTCGCATGGTGATCCTAAAAGTTATGCTACCTTATACAAGACATAGCATTGAAGCACAAAAGTCTAAAATCGAAGACATGTAAACAAGCAAGGTTGTCAATCATCTTATTTAACATGCAAGTTTTAGCTAAGGTATTACCCTAGGTGAGCACAACAAATCAAAGCAACATACGTTTCATCTTTATTTGTTCTACTCAGGTTAAATGAAACCTAACATCTAGATTTACATGCTTCAAACAACAATTGTTTTAAACATAACTAATGTTTCGATTTGTTAAGGAACACCCTTAGATTACTAACCAAATTAAATCCTAAACATGCTCTTACTACCACTGCTCTAGTTATCATACATACGAAATCCGTGCATTAAAAATTGCACAAGTCATCACATAAATTTCAACAAAAATTGCAATCCATGTTCATCATACAATACCAAACGAAAACAAAGTATTTTTATAACAATAATTGTGACTAAACCGAATTTAAAAACACAAGTCATAGGGATGGATCACACTTTAGAAACCTTGGAGAGCTTCGTCTTGGTGTGGTGAAAGAGGATCGGCAGTGGCTGAGGTAAGGACTGGTTCGGTGGTGAATGGTGGTGGAGTAGGAGGAATCGGTGACTATGTGTCTTTAGGGTTTCGGGTTAGAACTTTGGTAGGAAATTTTGGTACAGTTTTGGCTAGTGCTTTGCAAGAGATGAGATGATTTTTCTGTAGGAAAAGTGGGGGTATTTATAGAGAATAGGGAGGGGGGGTGCCGGCAGCCCTTTAGTCACAAGGAAAAACAAAACCAAGTGGGATAAGGATTTGAAACCTTCCTTTCTTAGTTCAATTAGGTTTTCTTTTTCTGAATTTTTCTTCAAGGCTTGGGCTTCACATCTTTATGGACTTCTTGTATGATCTTTGACTTCAATTGATAGGCTTTGATTCACCAAAAATGTCCCAACTTGCCGGCAGCATGATGTTGCATCCGATCTGCCCCAAATCGGCAGCTTCTCCTAGTTTGACTAGGAGACTTTATTTCTTCGTGTTTTTCTTCAATGCCATGGCCAAGTGTCATTCTCTTTCCTTCCATACGCTTGGGATGTCTTCACAAATACTCTTGTACATCATATGGTTCATCGAAAAGCAGCAATTGCGAAAAGGAAGCAATCAGTCCCTGGAATCGGTTGAAATGACCTTGTTGCAGTAATTCCGGTATATCTCCACCTTCGGAGCTCCGATTGATGCGATTCCAAGTCTCACGTAAACTAGACACATATGGTCATCTCCCCATAAAATATCTCGGCCAAATTCCATGTGAGTCGTCGGGAATGATTTTTCGAAGTTGGGACAAAGTCCCAGGAAAATCCTGGAAGCCCCTGGATTGGAATGCTCGGACTGCCGTTTTGCAGCCAACTTTTGGGCGACTTCCCGAACTCCGATTGATATGAAATTTTGACAAAACATTTCTCAACATATGAATATTAAGCACACAAAATTTCATAGAATTCGGACAAGGATAGATCGTACTGTTGCTCATCTCAAAATTGCAAAAAAGACATATTTTGCAATATTTTCCAGATTTCTCAAACTTAGTCATTTTTCGGATTCTTAACCATATTTCACCAAACTCTACCAAATTAACACTAAACTACATTATGACTCTATCTTAGACAAATAAGGGTTAAACAAAGCATAAACGAGGGCATAAGCATATATTATCGTCGCACATTGTGCTCCTATCAACTACCCCACACTTATCCTTTGCTAGTCCCTTAGCAAACTAAATTAAACTAGACTCTAAACAAACTATTGCCCCTAACAATTTGTCTCAGGCTCGTATGTACACATAGCTTTCAAGTTAATGCATGAAAATGCTAAGCACAAAAATTCCAAGCTTCATGAACATGTGACATCAATATGAACATATAAGAGCAAAAAAGTAAGCATGTAAACATGTAAAAGCTAATTCAAATCACCTCACTAGGCATACTCTCTTCTTTTCTCTCGAAGCATGGTTATTCACTCAATAGTATATGCAAGCGAAAGATAATGAATTACGAAGAGTGACTTGCACATATCAAAGAAACGAAAGCACTTTGTGAATCTTTTTTTTTATGGAAAAAACCTCATATGATAACTATATGCACCAATGAACCAAAACCATAAGCTTACTCTTGAGATAATCTCCACAATCAAATTTAACCATCTTAAGAATCATGAAAAAGATCAATAAAAGGGTTGTAATGGGGCTCGGCTAAGAGGTATTCGTTATTTGGATAAGGAGGCTCAAAAACGTCACTAAGGCCTTTAGCAAAGCTCGATCTCCTTATGTCTTCTCGCCGAAAGGGTCAAATTTCTTCTTGTTGGACCCATACTTCATTCTTTTCTTTCCATAAAACATTACAACAATACTCAAGACAATAGCCATGCACAAAAATTTTGTTTTTCAAGCCTATGCCGTACCCTTCAATCTCATATTTTCTTTCTTTTTCTCGGCATTTCTCTCTCTTTTGATCCGAGCATTTTTTTTTCTTCTCTTTTCTATTTCTAAGGCACGACATGCATACATATAAATTCATGGCTAAGTCTACCCCACACTTGTTCTTCTTCATCACACACGCGAAAACGCCTTCAAAAATCAAGCTTTGCCAATACTTTGATCAAGGGTAAATGCACAACTATACTAAGCTCATGGAAAGTGTTTAAGGATGATGAAAGAAAAGGCTCAATATCGGCTCAAAGGGGTTTACTAAGGTGTCCCACGACGGGCTCCAATATGGCACATGCTTTATTTGGTAATGGTGGTAAACCTAAATGATCTTTATTCAATCATATTCAAAATCAAAGTATTTCATGATAAAAACGTCTCGAAAATCAACAAGAGTAAGTTCTAGCATACTAGAGTTCATTAAAAGCTATGGCACATAGTCATCGAATATGCAAAGAATTATGAGGTTTCATGCTTCCTACAAATCTATTTGAATTTTATCTTTTTATCGCTCAAGAAGAAAGCAAATTGGCACAAAAGCTCACATAGGTTATAATCGAAATAAATTAGCTAAAACATGCATGCTTAATAATCAACAAGTCCTAGATGCTCCTATCAACTCACATAATCCATGAAACTTACAATTTTAAAAGTATGCACAACTATCATCTATGTATGCAAAGAGGAGAAAAACATCATTGACATATTAGGGGCATCCTAAGACTCGAAACAAACAAATTTAAACACTCTATTTTTGTGTTACAATTTTCTGAATTTTTCTTTTCTAAACTAAGCACACAAAAACAAAAACAAAAACGGAATACGTTATCCCACCCCACACTTAGAAAATTACATTGCCCTCAATGTAAGCACAAAACAATATCAATGAATTTCCTAAGCATGCAATGGACTAACATATTCCAACATATCATCACAAATCAAAGAAAAAGAGATGGTTTCAGAAATTTCGAACTCTCGATGATGGCTCCTTCACTTTGCTTTGATCGACATGGGTTGCCTCCCAAGTAGCACGTTGTGTTTATAGTCCATAGCCTAGAATTTCACCGTGTTGCTTGTGGTCATCGTGTTCCAAAACAACTCAAATCGGCAAGAAGAAGTTCAAGAAGTAGCTCGTTGCACCTCGTATCCGATCCGGCAATGGAAGAAGTGCTCGTATCCGGCTGCGTGTCCGGCCTTCCTGCTGGCGTATCCGGCGTATCTGGTGGCGTGTCCACCTTGTATCCGGCCTCTTGTGCTCGTGTATCAACCCTGCCGGCAATGGCAGGTCCGGCAGGGGGTGGTGGTGTCTCAGCTGTTCCGGGATGCTGCTGCTCGCCAGAAGAGTAGAACGTGTCCGGTTCGGCCATGCTTGTGCTGCTGGTAATGGCAAGGGTTCCTACTTGGTACGGTGGTGGTGTAGGGGTGGCAGGTGGTGCACAGCTCGGCTCGGCAGTTCCTTGCAAAAACAGTAGCTCGGCAGCATTGTTTGGTGGGGGATCATCCAAGGTTTGGAAAGCAATGGTGTATTCTTGGAATGAATCGTAGTACGGCTTCAAGCGATGCCCATTAACCTTGTACTCTTTATTGGTGCTCGGGTTAAGGATCTCAATGGCTCCATGTGAAAATACTTTAGTGATTATGAAAGGACCAACCCATCGAGAACGAAGCTTACCCGGAAAGAGTCGAAGTCGAGTATTGAATAGGAGAACTTTTTGACCAACTTCAAACTTTTTACCCCGGATCATCTTATCATGATAAGCCTTTGTTTTCTCCTTGTATATCCAAGCGGCATCATAAGCTTCATTACAGATTTCTTCAAGTTCGTTGAGTTGAAGCTTTCTATGAAGACCGGCATCATCTATGTTCATGTTAAAGGCTTTGATTGCCCACCATGCCTTGTGCTCTAGCTCAACCGGTAAGTGACATGCTTTGCCATAAACTAACCGAAAAGGGGACATACCAATCGGTGTCTTGTATGCAGTCCTATAGGCCCACAAAGCATCATCGAGACGATCACTCCAATCCTTCCTTGAAGGTCCAACAAATTTGCTTGATCTCTCGATTACTCACCTCGGCCATACCACTTGTTTGGGGGTGATAAGGTGTAGATACCTTATGTGTGACTCCATACTTCCTCAATAAGGCTTCAATGGTGCGGTTACAAAAATGGGATCCTCCATCGCTAATCAAGACTCTTGGAACTCCAAAACGTGAAAAGATGTTGGTCTTGAGGAACTTGGCTACCACCTTGACATCATTGGTGCGTGTAGCCTTGGCTTCGATCCACTTTGACACATAATCAACCGCAAGCAATATGTAGAGAAAGCCCTTACTTGAAGGAAACGGTCCCATGAAATCAATACCCCATAAATCGAAAATTTCTACCTCAATGATAGGCGTGAGCGGCATTTGGTCCCTAGCTCCAATGTTCCCCATTCTTTGGCATCTATCACATGCTTTGCAAAACATGAATGCATCCTTGAAAATCGTAGGCCAAAAGAAACCACAAGAGAGTACCTTCAAAGCCGTCTTCTTCGGTCCAAAGTGCCCACCACAAGCTTCGCTATGACAAAAAGCAAGGATGGATCGATGCTCATTCTCCGGCACACATCTTCTAATAACTTGATCACCACATTGCTTCCATAAATACGGATCATCCCACAAGAAGTGACGAGCTTGCTTCCTTATCCTTTGTTGATGATGGTTCGGCAACTCCTTGGGGAATCGGTGTGTGGCTAGAAAATTTGCAATGTCGGCATACCAAGGCTCATGTACTTCAAGTCGAAAAAGTTGCTCATCCGGAAAGGACTCTAATAGGGGCAGCCGATCCTCCTCTTGCACAAGTCTACTCAAATGATCGGCTACGACATTCTCCACTCCTTTCTTGTCTTTAATCTCAATGTCGAACTCTTGAAGCAAAAGAATCCATCGAATAAGCCTCGGCTTAGCATCCTTCTTCGTCATAAGATACCTCAAAGCGGCATGATCACTATAAACAATGACTTTGAAATTCAAAAGATATGATCGAAACTTTTCCAAAGCAAAAATTACCGCTAAGAGTTCCTTCTCCGTTGTTGTGTAGTTGAGTTGAGCGTCGTTGAGAGTCCTTGAAGCATAGTAAATGGCGCATGGCTTCTTCTCAATTCGTTGTCCAAGTACCGCTCCAAGTGCATAATCACTAGCATCACACATCAACTCAAACGGCTCATCCCATCTTAGTGGCATCAAAACCGGCGCCGTACATAACCTCTCTTTCAATCGGCAAAAGGCTTCCTCACAAGCATCCGACCACTCAAACATCACCTCCTTTTGTAACAAGTTGCTCAATGGCTTGGCAATTGAAGAGAAGTCCTTAATAAATCGTCGATAGAACCCCGCATGGCCAAGAAAACTTCTCACATCCTTCACACACCTAGGGCTTGGCAATGCTTGTATTAGCTCCACTTTGGCTTTGTCAACTTCTAAGCCTCTTGCCGAAATTATGTGCCCTAAAACAATGCCTTGCGTGACCATGAAGTGACACTTCTCCCAATTTAGCACAAGATTTGTCTCTACACACCTCTCAAGTATCTTCTCCAAGTTCTCCAAACATGCATCGAATGTGCCTCCATACACACTAAAATCATCCATAAACACTTCGATAATGTCTACAATAAAATCCGAGAAGATAGCATACATACATCTTTGAAAAGTGCCGGGTGCGTTGCAAAGTCCGAAATGGCATCCGCCGATAAGCAAACGTGCCAAATGGACAAGTAAAAGTGGTATTCTCTTGATCGTCCGGGTGTATCATGATTTGATTGTAGCCACTATATCCATCAAGAAAGCAATAATAAGAATGACCGGCTAACCTCTCTAGCATTTGATCCATAAACGGCAAAGGCATGTGATCCTTCCTCGTTGTAGCGTTGAGCTTCCTATAGTCGATGCACATCCGATGACCGGTTACAAGTCTTTGTGGCACAAGCTCATTCTTCTCATTCTTGACAACCGTTACACCACTCTTCTTCGGCACTACTTGCACGGGAGATATCCACTTACTATCCGAAATTGGGTAAATCACCCCACAATCAAGCAACTTGATAATTTCTTCTTTCACAACCTTCATCATGGGAGGGTGAAGTCGACGTTGAGCTTCCTTTGTCGGCTTAGCTCCTTCTTCTAACAAGATACGATGAACACAAGTAGTAGGGCTTATTCCCTTGATATCTGCTAAGGTCCAACCTATGGCGGTCTTGTACTTCTTAAGCACACATATTAAATCCTCCTCTTGCTTCTTACTAAGCATTGAAGACACAATAACCGGTAGTGTGTCTCCTTCTCCAAGATAAGCATACTTCAAGTGACTGGGGAGTTCTTTTAGTTCTAACTTTGGGGCCTCTTCCACACTTGGTCGAAATTTTGTTGTGGCACTTGGAATTGACAAGAACGAATCAAATACTTTGGCATAGGGCCGAGCCTCTAGCTCGGCAACAACCTCCTTTTGGCTCGGCACCATCATATATGGTTCGGCATAAACCTCTTGCTCGGCAATGCTTGGCTCGGCCGGCCCTTCTTCCTTCTCATGCATGATTCGTTCTCCCCTCTTGTCAAATCCGACCCCTTGCTCAATCGTTAATTGCTATGCGTCGAGCGAGGTCGACATAACTTGCTCGACCTCCTCCAAAACATCAATGACACAACCCTCCTTCAAATCAACATTGGGGAATTTCATGGCATCAAACACATTGAACTTTACCACCTCACCATCAAACTCCATAGTTAGGTTGCCCTCGGCCACATCAATCTTTGTGCGCGCGGTCCTCATAAATGGTCGCCCTAAAAGCAATTGTGTGTTGTTGACCGGCGAATCTTCCATCTCAACCACATAAAAATCGGCGGAAAAAATCAATTGGTTGACTTGCACCAACACATCCTCCACATAGCCCTCCGGATATTTGCTTGAACGATCCGCAAGTTGAATGATGACATTATCCTTCTTGAGAGGCCCTATACTCAACGTTTGATACACATTGAGTGGCATGACATTGATCGATGCTCCCAAATCCAACATAACATCCTCAAACCGTGTATTGCCTATGACACAAGGCACATTGAAGCTTCCCGGATCCTTCATCTTTGGTGGCAACTTCCTTTGAATAACGGCCGACACCGTCTCGCACATAGTCACCACACGAGTCTCCCTCGTATGCCTTCTTGCCGTGCAAAGCTCCTTCAAAAACTTAGCATACTTCAGTACTTGCTTAATGCACTCCAACAAAGGGATGTTGACTTGCACTTTCCGGAAAATCTCCAACACCTCCTCATCGGACTTGTCTTTCTTCGTTCTAGTAAAGCGAGATGGGAATGGAATGCTAGATGGTGACACACCTCCCTTGCTTGCTTGGCTCGGCAATACCTCATTCTTGGATGTGGCGGGATCGTACTCAAGCTCATTGCGCAGCCCCTTATCCTTCACACTATTGTTGCCGGCACTATGCCCTTGCTCGGCACTCAAGTCTTTCTCGGCATCACCATTGCCGGCATCATGTGTCTTGTTGTCCTTCCTCTCGGCATCCTCTCTATGGCTGCCGGCAATGACAGGTCCGGCAGCCATTTCATCATCCTCAACACCCTTAAAAGTCACTCGCTTCTTCTTTGGACTTGTTGGAGGAAACAACTCCCTTCCGCTTCGAGTTTGAATCACTTTAGCTTGCTCGTTCCTCGGATTGTGAATAGTATTGCTTGGCAACTTCCCTTGCTCATTGAATCTTCCCATAAAGTCTACAACTTGGCCCATTTGAGTCTTGAGCTCACCAATGTCCTTTTGATGATTTTGTTGCCCCGCGAGTAATGCTTGAGTAGCACTTAACAAAGATTGAAGCAAAGCATCATAGTTCGGATTGCTTGGCGCGGCTTGGCCTTGGCTTTGGCTCGGCCCTCCTTGAGGTTGGTTCGACAATGCTCCAAATACTCCATGGTTCGGCATATAGGGTTGCCGAGGCACAAATGGTGGCCTCGGTGCAAATGGCGCTCCTCCCTCTCTCGGTTGCATAGGTGCCCTAAGCACATTGTCATTATTCGCCCATCGAAAGTTAGGATGATCATTAAACCTAGGATTGAAATTCCCAAATAGTTGGCCTCCTTGAAAACCAATGGCATTGCACTCCTCAACTCCCTCACTAACTCCAAATTGAGGGCATTGTTCGGTCTCATGGCCCTCAGCGCAAATTCCACATACACTCGCACGCTTCTTCATCAAATTACTCACCAAGTCGGTAAGCTTGTCCACTTTCTCCTCTAACTTTGAGCTCGAAGACGTCTCATGCACTTTCTCATTCCTTTGCACGTTGCCTCGTGCCATGCCAAATTGTTGGTTGTTCAAGGCACGAACTTCCAACAAACTTCTTGCCGCTCCAGCGTTCAACTCCAAAAAGCTACCTCCCGCGGCCGAGTCAAGAAACTTTCTCTCCATGACGCGCAATCCCTCATAGAAATATTGTAGCAGGAGCCCATCGCTAATGCCATGCGATGGACACAAAAAAACTAGGGACTTGAACCTCTTGTAGTAGTCGAAGAAAGTCTCATCTCCGGCTTGCTTCACACTAGTAATTTGCTTCCTCAGATCAGTGATACGTGAAGCAGGAAAGTACTTGAGTAGAAACTCATCCATCATAGAACTCCATGAAACAATGCGACCACTAGGCACTTCAAACAACCACTCCTTCGCTTGATCTTCTAGAGAAAACGGGAATGCCTTCATCTTGAAGTGTTGCAAATCGGTCCCTCTTGGACACATGGACTCCGTGGTGAAATTAAACCACTGTAGATGCTTATTAGGGTCCTCACTCGGCATCCCATAAAATGATTTCAGCTTATGGAGGAATCCACTCCTCAATTCAATCTCTCCAGTCTTGTCAGCTTCCAAGGGAGGATAAGTGATATTCGAAGGAGCAACTCCAGCTCCAGCTCCAGCAACATGACCATTCTGTGATCTGATTGATGCCATTATCTCTTCTTCTTCTGATGATTCGGCAAAGGCTTCAAATTCTGGGTTCTGAAGATCACACGATGATGACACAAATGATGGTGAGCTCGGCAAAGATGATGATGAAACTGACGGCACAATAGGGGAGGACGGCAATGATGATGAAACTGATGAACTGGTTGGTGATGATGGCGGTAATGGCACAAAACGAGCAATAGCGAGTTCTTGATCTAAACGTTGCAAACGGCCTTGAAGATCTCTTGTCCAAGTACTAGATGCGGACATGCACTATTACTGAAATTTGCAACATTTAAATAAGTTAGAACATCGTAAAGAAATAGAAAGCAATAATATACATCATTACAAGCCACGGCATTGGCGATTACACAACAAATTTCAACAATTATACACAAGACAAGTTCGGCAACACACAAGAACACACGGCAAAACAAAGATAGGCTCGGCAACAATAGATCAAAAATCGGAAAGTTCATGAGCATGTAATCGCTAAGTCTAATTTCTTTTAAATTTGTTCTAACTCTCGAAGTACGTGGAGCAGAGGAGATAACGGTGCAATGGACTGATACAGCCCCCGGTAGTATCATGCTTCATCCGATATACCTAAAGAGTTTGAACCACACAACATGTTTTATCTTTGAAGAAAATAGGCCACATATGCTAAGTTATGTTCTAGTGTCTAAAGTGAGGTGATGCTTCGGCACAAGCTGTTGACTAGGTCGAGCGTGCTCTACTTTTCAAAGGCGATGTCGTTAAGATCCACGGAGGGCGAACCCCCTGCAGGAACCAGGCAGGACTCGTTGTTGGACACCACGGAGGGAGAACCCGCTATCGACTCACTCACCGAGAATGAACATCAGTCTGTGGGCCTTGAGATCCAGTTAAACAAACCTGAGAACCATATCTATGAAAATAACTTGCCCCATACTTTGTAGAACAAACTCGGGTCCTAGCAGTCTACAAGTGTTGATTAAAACCGCCCTCAACCTCATAGAAGTAATACTATTACCGAAGAAACGCTTATATGCGTGGGGGGGAAGTATCCCGCGTTTCCCAATCTACATAGAAACGCCCTCCGACATAGCACCATTCACATGAAGGGTTTTGGTTATGATCAACAAAAGAGGCTTCACCTACATGTTACACTTTAGAAACTACAATAAACTCAAACATACACAACACTATCAACTCCCTAAAAATTAAACTAAGTGATTACCAACATACATCAATATATCATGCAACTTCCGAAATTTAAACTCTACATGCCGAAGCATATTTCTACTTTACAAAATCCCAAAATAAAATTAAAAATTACAACTTTACAAATTCACAACAAAAATTTCCAGCAACATATATACACAACAGTAACATAAAACAAGCTTTTATAATCCCCGGCAATGGCGCCAAAAATTGAACGAGAGCCGAAGCTCGCATGCAATAATAAACCCTACAAAAGATCGTTAGTAGTATAAGCAAGTAGGGATCGTTCTAGGCCGGGGATTAAGGGTACCTGAGATATGAAATTGTTAGACTCAAACATATTCACACATATACAAAATCGTCACACATATGGGGGAAATAGGCACGGCAGCAATACTGCCCTAATACTAGGCACGACAATTCAAAAACAGAAAATAAAATCCTAGGTCTAATATTTACAAGTTTGATCATCATCTCTCACGCATCACATAACACAAAACACATTTTAACACAAAGATTCACATGCAAGAAAGTAAGAGACAAGTATTTAGCATGTTCAAGATCTAACTTAGTTTCGACCTACAACTAGAACGGGATCCGATTTTTACCTAGTTGTGAGACTTTTTCTAATGTTTTAAGATCGAGCTATTCGCATGGTGATCCTAAAAGTTATGCTACCTTATACAAGACATAGCATTGAAGCACAAAAGTCTAAAATCGAAGACATGTAAACAAGCAAGGTTGTCAATCATCTTATTTAACATGCAAGTTTTAGCTAAGGTATTACCCTAGGTGAGCACAACAAATCAAAGCAACATACGTTTCATCTTTATTTGTTCTACTCAGGTTAAATGAAACCTAACATCTAGATTTACATGCTTCAAACAACAATTGTTTTAAACATAACTAATGTTTCGATTTGTTAAGGAACACCCTTAGATTACTAACCAAATTAAATCCTAAACATGCTCTTACTACCACTGCTCTAGTTATCATACATACGAAATCCGTGCATTAAAAATTGCACAAGTCATCACATAAATTTCAACAAAAATTACAATCCATGTTCATCATACAATACCAAACGAAAACAAAGTATTTTTATAACAATAATTGTGACTAAACCGAATTTAAAAACACAAGTCATAGGGATGGATCACACTTTAGAAACCTTGGAGAGCTTCGTCTTGGTGTGGTGAAAGAGGATCGGCAGTGGCTGAGGTAAGGACTGGTTCGGTGGTGAATGGTGGTGGAGTAGGAGGAATCGGTGACTATGTGTCTTTAGGGTTTCGGGTTAGAACTTTGGTAGGAAATTTTGGTACAGTTTTGGCTAGTGCTTTGCAAGAGATGAGATGATTTTTCTGTAGGAAAAGTGGGGGTATTTATAGAGAATAGGGAGGGGGGGGGGGGGGGGGGGGGTGCCGGCAGCCCTTTAGTCACAAGGAAAAACAAAACCAAGTGGGATAAGGATTTGAAACCTTCCTTTCTTAGTTCAATTAGGTTTTCTTTTTCTGAATTTTTCTTCAAGGCTTGGGCTTCACATCTTTATGGACTTCTTGTATGATCTTTGACTTCAATTGATAGGCTTTGATTCACCAAAAATGTCCCAACTTGCCGGCAGCATGATGTTGCATCCGATCTGCCCCAAATCGGCAGCTTCTCCTAGTTTGACTAGGAGACTTTATTTCTTCGTGTTTTTCTTCAATGCCATGGCCAAGTGTCATTCTCTTTCCTTCCATACGCTTGGGATGTCTTCACAAATACTCTTGTACATCATATGGTTCATCGAAAAGCAGCAATTGCGAAAAGGAAGCAATCAGTCCCTGGAATCGGTTGAAATGACCTTGTTGCAGTAATTCCGGTATATCTCCACCTTCGGAGCTCCGATTGATGCGATTCCAAGTCTCACGTAAACTAGACACATATGGTCATCTCCCCATAAAATATCTCGGCCAAATTCCATGTGAGTCGTCGGGAATGATTTTTCGAAGTTGGGACAAAGTCCCAGGAAAATCCTGGAAGCCCCTGGATTGGAATGCTCGGACTGCCGTTTTGCAGCCAACTTTTGGGCGACTTCCCGAACTCCGATTGATATGAAATTTTGACAAAACATTTCTCAACATATGAATATTAAGCACACAAAATTTCATAGAATTCGGACAAGGATAGATCGTACTGTTGCTCATCTCAAAATTGCAAAAAAGACATATTTTGCAATATTTTCCAGATTTCTCAAACTTAGTCATTTTTCGGATTCTTAACCATATTTCACCAAACTCTACCAAATTAACACTAAACTACATTATGACTCTATCTTAGACAAATAAGGGTTAAACAAAGCATAAACGAGGGCATAAGCATATATTATCGTCGCACATTGTGCTCCTATCAACTACCCCACACTTATCCTTTGCTAGTCCCTTAGCAAACTAAATTAAACTAGACTCTAAACAAACTATTGCCCCTAACAATTTGTCTCAGGCTCGTATGTACACATAGCTTTCAAGTTAATGCATGAAAATGCTAAGCACAAAAATTCCAAGCTTCATGAACATGTGACATCAATATGAACATATAAGAGCAAAAAAGTAAGCATGTAAACATGTAAAAGCTAATTCAAATCACCTCACTAGGCATACTCTCTTCTTTTCTCTCGAAGCATGGTTATTCACTCAATAGTATATGCAAGCGAAAGATAATGAATTACGAAGAGTGACTTGCACATATCAAAGAAACGAAAGCACTTTGTGAATCTTTTTTTTTATGGAAAAAACCTCATATGATAACTATATGCACCAATGAACCAAAACCATAAGCTTACTCTTGAGATAATCTCCACAATCAAATTTAACCATCTTAAGAATCATGAAAAAGATCAATAAAAGGGTTGTAATGGGGCTCGGCTAAGAGGTATTCGTTATTTGGATAAGGAGGCTCAAAAACGTCACTAAGGCCTTTAGCAAAGCTCGATCTCCTTATGTCTTCTCGCCGAAAGGGTCAAATTTCTTCTTGTTGGACCCATACTTCATTCTTTTCTTTCCATAAAACATTACAACAATACTCAAGACAATAGCCATGCACAAAAATTTTGTTTTTCAAGCCTATGCCGTACCCTTCAATCTCATATTTTCTTTCTTTTTCTCGGCATTTCTCTCTCTTTTGATCCGAGCATTTTTTTTTCTTCTCTTTTCTATTTCTAAGGCACGACATGCATACATATAAATTCATGGCTAAGTCTACCCCACACTTGTTCTTCTTCATCACACACGCGAAAACGCCTTCAAAAATCAAGCTTTGCCAATACTTTGATCAAGGGTAAATGCACAACTATACTAAGCTCATGGAAAGTGTTTAAGGATGATGAAAGAAAAGGCTCAATATCGGCTCAAAGGGGTTTACTAAGGTGTCCCACGACGGGCTCCAATATGGCACATGCTTTATTTGGTAATGGTGGTAAACCTAAATGATCTTTATTCAATCATATTCAAAATCAAAGTATTTCATGATAAAAACGTCTCGAAAATCAACAAGAGTAAGTTCTAGCATACTAGAGTTCATTAAAAGCTATGGCACATAGTCATCGAATATGCAAAGAATTATGAGGTTTCATGCTTCCTACAAATCTATTTGAATTTTATCTTTTTATCGCTCAAGAAGAAAGCAAATTGGCACAAAAGCTCACATAGGTTATAATCGAAATAAATTAGCTAAAACATGCATGCTTAATAATCAACAAGTCCTAGATGCTCCTATCAACTCACATAATCCATGAAACTTACAATTTTAAAAGTATGCACAACTATCATCTATGTATGCAAAGAGGAGAAAAACATCATTGACATATTAGGGGCATCCTAAGACTCGAAACAAACAAATTTAAACACTCTATTTTTGTGTTACAATTTTCTGAATTTTTCTTTTCTAAACTAAGCACACAAAAACAAAAACAAAAACGGAATACGTTATCCCACCCCACACTTAGAAAATTACATTGCCCTCAATGTAAGCACAAAACAATATCAATGAATTTCCTAAGCATGCAATGGACTAACATATTCCAACATATCATCACAAATCAAAGAAAAAGAGATGGTTTCAGAAATTTCGAACTCTCGATGATGGCTCCTTCACTTTGCTTTGATCGACATGGGTTGCCTCCCAAGTAGCACGTTGTGTTTATAGTCCATAGCCTAGAATTTCACCGTGTTGCTTGTGGTCATCGTGTTCCAAAACAACTCAAATCGGCAAGAAGAAGTTCAAGAAGTAGCTCGTTGCACCTCGTATCCGATCCGGCAATGGAAGAAGTGCTCGTATCCGGCTGCGTGTCCGGCCTTCCTGCTGGCGTATCCGGCGTATCTGGTGGCGTGTCCACCTTGTATCCGGCCTCTTGTGCTCGTGTATCAACCCTGCCGGCAATGGCAGGTCCGGCAGGGGGTGGTGGTGTCTCAGCTGTTCCGGGATGCTGCTGCTCGCCAGAAGAGTAGAACGTGTCCGGTTCGGCCATGCTTGTGCTGCTGGTAATGGCAAGGGTTCCTACTTGGTACGGTGGTGGTGTAGGGGTGGCAGGTGGTGCACAGCTCGGCTCGGCAGTTCCTTGCAAAAACAGTAGCTCGGCAGCATTGTTTGGTGGGGGATCATCCAAGGTTTGGAAAGCAATGGTGTATTCTTGGAATGAATCGTAGTACGGCTTCAAGCGATGCCCATTAACCTTGTACTCTTTATTGGTGCTCGGGTTAAGGATCTCAATGGCTCCATGTGAAAATACTTTAGTGATTATGAAAGGACCAACCCATCGAGAACGAAGCTTACCCGGAAAGAGTCGAAGTCGAGTATTGAATAGGAGAACTTTTTGACCAACTTCAAACTTTTTGCCCCGGATCATCTTATCATGATAAGCCTTTGTTTTCTCCTTGTATATCCAAGCGGCATCATAAGCTTCATTACAGATTTCTTCAAGTTCGTTGAGTTGAAGCTTTCTATGAAGACCGGCATCATCTATGTTCATGTTAAAGGCTTTGCAGCTCTGGATGAGTTTCGGACTTATAAATTTGAGTGAGTTTGATGAGCTTCCATCATTCACCAGTAGAAATTTGAGTGAGTTTGATGAGATTCATTAGCTTCACTCATGCATGTCAATAAAAATTACCAATGTAGTGAAATCCATTATCTATACTATTATTAATAGAAGAGGTCTTGCTCACCATAATTGATTTTTTTTTTTACAGTTTTAACCTTCAAATATTAAAATACTTTACAAAACAATATAATCACAAGGTTAAATATGACAATAACAAAATAGATTTTCATATAAAAAAAATTAAAACAATTATCCCACATCCCATCTTTCTCTCCAACTATCTCTATGCAATAACCGTCCAATTTATTTTTTTATTTTTTATTTTTTATATTAAAATATTACATGCAGAGCATGTATGAGTGGCTAGTTTTACTGAACAGAAATGATACTTTTCCATGATGTCAGTAATTCCATATAACCAATAATGGACTATATATACCTACACAAGGCTTCTTAGAAAAAACCCTAAGGGAGAGTGCGAGGGCAGCGACTTCTTCCTGGTATTATCTTACTCGTCCGGCAGTGCATGATCCCTCGCAAGCCTTTGTGCGTTGCCGACGTCTTTGTGTTGCTGCCATACGGGAGTTCTAGTGATAGGCTCGAGGAAAGAATCTTTGGATGGCATCTCAATGTTCTAGCAGATCTTGTTGGACGAAGGTTTGAAGCGGCTTCGCTATGATTGAACGAGAGCCGAAGCTCGCATGCAATAATAAACCCTACAAAAGATCGTTAGTAGTATAAGCAAGTAGGGATCGTTCTAGGCCGGGGATTAAGGGTACCTGAGATATGAAATTGTTAGACTCAAACATATTCACACATATACAAAATCGTCACACATATGGGGGAAATAGGCACGGCAGCAATACTGCCCTAATACTAGGCACGGCAATTCAAAAACAGAAAATAAAATCCTAGGTCTAATATTTACAAGTTTGATCATCATCTCTCACGCATCACATAACACAAAACACATTTTAACACAAAGATTCACATGCAAGAAAGTAAGAGACAAGTATTTAGCATGTTCAAGATCTAACTTAGTTTCGACCTACAACTAGAACGGGATCCGATTTTTACCTAGTTGTGAGACTTTTTCTAATGTTTTAAGATCGAGCTATTCGCATGGTGATCCTAAAAGTTATGCTACCTTATACAAGACATAGCATTGAAGCACAAAAGTCTAAAATCGAAGACATGTAAACAAGCAAGGTTGTCAATCATCTTATTTAACATGCAAGTTTTAGCTAAGGTATTACCCTAGGTGAGCACAACAAATCAAAGCAACATACGTTTCATCTTTATTTGTTCTACTCAGGTTAAATGAAACCTAACATCTAGATTTACATGCTTCAAACAACAATTGTTTTAAACATAACTAATGTTTCGATTTGTTAAGGAACACCCTTAGATTACTAACCAAATTAAATCCTAAACATGCTCTTACTACCACTGCTCTAGTTATCATACATACGAAATCCGTGCATTAAAAATTGCACAAGTCATCACATAAATTTCAACAAAAATTGCAATCCATGTTCATCATACAATACCAAACGAAAACAAAGTATTTTTATAACAATAATTGTGACTAAACCGAATTTAAAAACACAAGTCATAGGGATGGATCACACTTTAGAAACCTTGGAGAGCTTCGTCTTGGTGTGGTGAAAGAGGATCGGCAGTGGCTGAGGTAAGGACTGGTTCGGTGGTGAATGGTGGTGGAGTAGGAGGAATCGGTGACTATGTGTCTTTAGGGTTTCGGGTTAGAACTTTAGTAGGAAATTTTGGTACAGTTTTGGCTAGTGCTTTGCAAGAGATGAGATGATTTTTCTGTAGGAAAAGTGGGGGTATTTATAGAGAATGGGGAGGGGGGGTGCCGGCAGCCCTTTAGTCACAAGGAAAAACAAAACCAAGTGGGATAAGGATTTGAAACCTTCCTTTCTTAGTTCAATTAGGTTTTCTTTTTCTGAATTTTTCTTCAAGGCTTGGGCTTCACATCTTTATGGACTTCTTGTATGATCTTTGACTTCAATTGATAGGCTTTGATCCACCAAAAATGTCCCAACTTGCCGGCAGCATGATGTTGCATTCGATCTGCCCCAAATCGGCAGCTTCTCCTAGTTTGACTAGGAGACTTTATTTCTTCGTGTTTTTCTTCAATGCCATGGCCAAGTGTCATTCTCCTTCCTTCCATACGCTTGGGATGTCTTCACAAATGCTCTTGTACATCATATGGTTCATCGAAAAGCAGCAATTGCGAAAAGGAAGCAATCAGTCCCTGGAATCGGCTGAAATGACCTTGTTGCAGTAATTCCGGTATATCTCCACCTTCGGAGCTCCGATTGATGCGATTCTAAGTCTCACGTAAACTAAACACATATGGCCATCTCCCCATAAAATATCTCGGCCAAATTCCATGTGAGTCGTCGGGAATGATTTTTCGAAGTTGGGACAAAGTCCCAGGAAAATCCTGGAAGCCCCTGGATTGGAATGCTCGGACTGCCGTTTTGCAGCCAACTTTTGGGCGACTTTCCGAACTCTGATTGATCTGAAATTTTAACACAACATTTCTCAACATATGAATATTAAGCACACAAAATTGTATAGAATTCGGACAAGGATAGATCGTACTTTTGCTCATCTCAAAATCACGAAAAAGACATATTTTGCAATATTTTCCAGATTTCTCAAACTTAGTCATTTTTCGGATTCTTAACCATATTTCACCAAACTCTACCAAATTAACACTAAACTACATTATGACTCTATCTTAGACAAATAAGGGTTAAACAAAGCATAAACGAGGACATAAGCATATACTATCGTCACACATTGTGCTCCTATCAATGATCCTCGCGCCGATGGCAACTTCATTCTTGGTGGCATCTGAGGTATTTGACGGCAATGATGGGTGTCGTTGGCTTGATCTGGTCTGTGTTTTAGGCAATCCTTTTCGGGTTTGCATGATTTTCAGACGGTGGGAGTCAAGATGGCCAGCTTTGTCACGACGGTGCCTCGATTGTGTTCGCCAGAGAGGTTGGTGTGGTTGGTGTCGGGATCTTGGTAAAGACTATGACGGGTTTGAGTTTTGTTGTTGGGCTTCTTTCTTCTGGGCTTCATAATGTTGGGCTCTGTTTGGCTCATTATTTGGTTTTTATGTTTTTGTCCGTTTTTATGTATTAGTTTATCTATTACTAATAATTCCTTATATTAGGAACCAAAACACTTTGTGTGCAGTTATCGAATCTAGTGTCTCGACCTATCTACTATGTAGTAGTTAATAGTCTATGGGCTCTCTCATGAGCACGAAATCCTTCATATGATTGAACCTATTTCTATGTATCGTTTGTGCTACTACCACAAACTCTTTATCTACCCATGTCGGTAGAGGAGGATATGTAACGGCCATTTCTAACTTTTGATATCAGTATATTGGCCATGCCTTATTCAAAATGAAAAAAATGGACTATCCCCTAGCTCTCAAAGACATCACACTACAACACTGGAAATCTTAGGCGACGAAAGTTTTTCGTCACCTAAGAGGGTTTTTCATTGCCCAAGTACTTAGGTGACGAAATTTTCGTCGCCTAAGTTTCGTCGTTTAGAAGTGGTCGTCTAAGTATAAGTAGACGACGGAACTTTACATATTTCGTCGCCTAAGAGACAACTTAGACGACGAATAAGATTCGTCTTCTAAGTACAATGGTGACGAAAAAACTTCTTAGAGGACGATATTTTTCGTCGGCTTGAGACTCACTTAGGCGACGATTAAATATTTTCGTCGCCTAAGTAAGACACTTAGACGACGACTATGACTTATTTCGTCACCTAAGTAAGACACTTAGAATACGACACTGTTTTTTTCGTCGCTCAAGTAAGTGACTTAGTCGACGAATATCATAATTCTTCGTCTAAGTTTCTTACTTAGGCTACGAAATAAATCTGTGTCGTCGCCTTAGTTGTTCAATATAATATTTTTTTTCTTTTAATTAAAATACTTAGGCGACGAAAGCTTGTAAGTTCGTCGGCGTAGTGTACTACTTAGGCGACGAAAGAATTTAAGTTCGTCGGCTTACTGGTCCACTTAGGCGACGAAATATTTAGTCTTCGTCGCCTAATTAAGTAGTTTAATTTAAAAAAAAAAAAATAATTGAGACAAAATATAATTAATATATTAAAAAATTTATTCATACAAATTAAATACTTAATATTAATAAATTTGTTCATACAAACTAAAACGCTAGACAAAAGAAATTAATCGAACAACAAAAGAATGTATGGGAGGGGGAGGAGCCTGCTAGAGCTAGCTAGCTACTTTTGGGTCGACTGAAGACTTGCAAACGTGTTGAACTGTTGCTCCAACCAACTAAGATGCTATTGACCTTCTTGGGCCTTCTCTTTGGCCAGTCGTGTCTCCTCCTCAAGTACGGCGATTCGTCCATTGGCTTGTCGAGCCTCCTATTTGGCCTGTCGTGACTCCTCCTCTGCATGTGTCATACAGTCTCTAGCCTCTCGGGCCTCCTCCTTCGCCCATCTAATACGCTCCGCATTTGAAGACCGATAGCGTGTAGTGGAACTTTCCCCTGTAGATGATTGGGAGGAGCTGACACCGAAGGTTACTCCTCCTAGCCCCCGAATCTCACCGTTGTTTCGCGGTCCTAGTGCGTTTACAAGCACTCTGCCCTGAACCGGCTCGTCGAAATAGTGAATGATCTGATCTTCCGGAACGTTTGGGTGCTCCTGCCTCACCTTAGTCATCACCTTATCGACCTTGGCTCTGATCTTTTCCTGCATTTGAAAATGAAGTGAATTAATATCTTTAATCACATAAGAACAGTGTCAAATGATGAATTTAAACATAATAGGAAACTTACTATATTTTCTGCCGCTTTCGGGTGCTCAGAAGGGTACACCATCTCATAATTCTTCACCAACGCCATTGGTTCACCCTTTTCCTTCAACTCGAGCGCCGTATAGATGAAAGGTTTAGAACCGGACCGATGGTGCAGTGTCTTCTTCGCCCGGTGGATTGTGTTGGCGGTCGATCGTCTCTGCAGAAGTTTAATTACATTTGGGACAAATAAGCATTCAAACAAAACAAAAATCAAGAATGTTTACATTTCAAAGCGAAGACTAATATTAGAAATTGTATACCTTGAACCCATCGCTCTGGAAGTGTTCAAGCAGCCAAGCCCAATTGGCCTTCCTATTTTTGAACTCTTTTGGGACTTCGCCAGGGTTGTCAATCCTAAGCCTGTTGAGCTTGCTCTTGAAGGCTGTGTAGGTCTTGGCGGCATGCTTGTAAACCCAGTCTACCATCTTCTGATCATCCCAAGGGATGTCATAAACAAGCTGTTATAAAAAAATAAAATGGAATTAATATGGAAACTGACTTAGGTATAGAAAAATAAAATATTATAAATTATAGTTGTTTTCTTCTTACGTTGAGTTCATTAGAAAGCTTATTCTGATCATCCTCCTCCAAGTCCCACCAAACGGCAGCAGTCATGGGAATGTTGTCCCGAATGATATGACCGATATCATGAGTCAGCCAGCTATTCTGTGTACTGGTCTTTGGTCTGTGCAAAAACTGATCATCCATGACGATCTTCACCTTCTCTCCGTGCTGGACCCAGTACTGATAGGCCTTTAACCCTTTGACCAACCCCCGTTTGCGTTTGGGAGGAGGTGCTGCCAAAATAATAACAGTTTTATTAGGGAGTAATAAGACATTTATAACTAAATAACTTAATTAAAAGTGTTGGATTATCTTTACCTCCATCAGGCCGAGGACGAGATGTGTGCCGACAACTAATCTCTTGTGTAGGGTCGTCTTCGGTTTGAGGTGTGGCCTGTGACGATGGAGGGGCTGAAGTATCTTCCACCGGCAACGGGGGAGGGGGGAAGGTGCTGATCCGCTCGCAGACGTGACCGTAGTTGGCTGCGACGAACTCCCTTCTGAGGCATTTTACAGGTCAAATGCCTCCTGCCTCTTCTTCATATTCCCATGAGTCGGCGACATATTTTTCCTGTCAAGAAACACAAATTATATCACAAACACTCTCATTCTGGATGTTATTAAGTTGATGTTGAATATGGTTCCCCAATAAGAATATGCATCTATTCATGAATCATTAGCAAGCACAAGGGACACATGGTAGCTACCAGCAATGATATAAGCACATTGCTAATGGAAAAAAGTATGTGAGACATAAAAGATTGGACTAAAGATTGGATTCATATATAATTACATAATGTGAGGGCTCTAGAAAGACATGTGACATGGGGTGGTCTATTCTCATGTCTCAATCTTCCAATACATAATTAACCAGCCTTAAACATAATTAACCTATCATTAGAGCCATATACAGGACAAGCTTCCAATACAAATCAACTCAAAAATATATAATCCAACATATATAATCTATCACTTTCACTATCAAATATATAATCCAACATCATTACAGGATAATAGTGATTACAGGATCTATCACTTTCACTATCAAATATATAATCCAACATCATTATAGGATATATATAATCACGTTTTTCTGTGTTCCAAATGTTTATCCAAACTCAATAGTAAAAGAGAGAGTGTAACCTATCATTGAGATTCTTTGATTATGAGACAGTGCCTCCTTAATTATAGATAAGATTTAGACCAAAGAAGAGGCATATGTTCTTAACTCAAACCAGCACGTACAGTCCTACAATTAAGTGTGTGCAACAATAAGCTAAGAAAATGATTATGATGATAATTGATCAAGCACTGGTTTCTGACTTGAGTCAGTGAACTAGCTCTTGATATATTTGTCTTAGTCTGCATCTTATAGCTGGTCAAATGTTCACAGAAAAGGGTGATTATATATATCCAACATCTATAATCTATCACTTTCACTATCTGCAAGGTGTGTAATCCAACATCATCACAGACAAAATATAAATGTTTTTGCCGAATCTAAAGGTATACACATGCAAGTTAAAACTATCTTCATTAGTTTGAGACATACCAGGCAAAGTGGCTTATTTATTTGAATATCAGAAGCAAGATGCCTGCCCTTTGCTGAAATTAGAATAGTGTCGCCAGGCCTGTAACGAAACAAAAAAGTGTCACAAAGCGAGCCAAGGAGAAGCAAAAGACAGAAGCATGCATCAAGCATATTTACCCAATTTAATTGAGAGGGCCAAGAAGAAGCAAAAAACTGAAAATAGCTTGACTGAGAGAGAGAGATATTCTGCCGACTAAATCGATCGATTTGGGATTTTAATCTGTCTTACTTAGGCGACAAAAGTGAAAAATTCGTCTGCTAAGTGAAGAACCAGGCGACGAAATAATATATTTCGTCGTCTAAGATAGGAACTTCGGCGACGAAAACATAATTTCGTCGCTTAAGTTTTTTTCTTAGACGACGAAATTATCTTTCGTCGCCTAAGTGATTACGAATTTTGGCCAAACCGTTTGGCGGAAAATTAGGCCGCCAAATGTATATATATTCACACCCCAAATATTTTCAAAAGACTTGTCATTTTTAAGTTCCCCACCTAGACGACGAAAACTTAACTTAGTCGCGTAAGTTCCCCACCTAGATGACAAAAACCTAACTTCGTCGCCTAAGTTCCCCACCTAGACGATGAAAAAATTATTTCGTCGCCTAAGTTTCCCACCTAGATGACGAAAAAATTACTTCGTCACCTAAGTGAAATACGAATTTTGACCAAATTTTTTGATGGAAAATAAAGCCGCCAAATGTATTTGTTAAAGCTTTTGCGATGAAGATCGACGATGAATAATAATAATTAAACAACTTGTTATTAGAAGTATACGCCTAAGTACGTATTTGTAATTATACATCACAAAAAAATTTATTGAAATATTTAAAAACATAATTTCAATGATCATGCTTCTCCATCATAAGCGTCATCGTCTGTATCATCTGCATTTTCAATCATAACAGTGAAGTCATCATTTGAATCCTCATCATCCTCATCATTAATGAAGTCGTCATTGACTCTGTTTTGAGATGTAGATGCATTTGGGACTGCAATGAATTCATCAGAAGTGATGAAATGTAAGCGGTAGTTGTCGCAAATAGCGTCTACATTATGGATTTGAGAAGGCGAATGCTCTTGATATTGTTCATCAGTGTCGTCGTCATCTTCATCACCATTTTCTATGGCCCCTTCAATTGTAGACGCACTACATATATTCCTATGTGACATCGGGTTAACCACTTTTCAAAATCCATTGGCCTTAGGATCATCAAGATAGAACACTTGTTTTGCCATGCTGGCAAGAATGAAAGGCTCATTTTCATACCGGCTTGTGTCTGTGTTCACTGATAACATGCCGTAATCCATCTTTGTATTCCTAGGAACACTTGGATCAGTATTGAACCATCTACACTTGAACAAGACAACGCTCATATTTTCATATACTAGTTCGACAACGGTGTTTAAAACACCTGTACTCGTGTTTAAAACACTTGAACAAGACACTTGTGTTTAAAACACCTGTACTCGTCAGGGTGTTTCAGAACTAGTATAGATAAATCACCGCTCAACACGCCGAAATCAAAAGAGTTCAACTTCTCTAAAATTTCATCACTATTCCAGGGACGGGGTTTAGAACGAAGCTCTATTTTTTCGTCAAATTCTAGCTCGTCAAATCACCACGGGTGGTTAGCTGGAAGCCATCTACGGTGACCCAAGTAACACACATTCCCAGCGCACCAAACAGAATGGACTTCGTTCAAGCAAACAGGACAAGCTTTGTATCCTTTAGTAGCCTGAGACGACAATATCCCGTAACCAGGAAAATCACTTATGGTAAACATCGCAATTGCTCTCATCACGAATGATCTTCCACTGTGCCTGTCAAAAGTAAGAGCTCTATTTTCCCATAAATCTAACAGCTCGTCGATCAAAGGTTGTAGATACACATCCAGACACTTTTCTGGAGACTTTGGACCGGGAATTAACAGAGACATCATACTAAATTCCTTCTTCATACACATCCAAGGAGGCAGGTTGTACGACACAAGAATAACAAGCCATGTACTATGACTCAAACTCATATTTCCATGGGGATTGAATTCATCTGAGGCAAGCCCAAGTCTTACATTTCGAACATCTCTTGCAAAATCAGGGAATGATCTGTCAAATGACTTCCAGGCCTCGCCATCTACAAGGTGTCCGAGAGTATCATCATTTGTCCTTCTCTCTCCATGCCATCTCATTTCTTTTGCTGTGTGTAAAGACATGTAAAGACACTTCAATTTAGGAATTAAAGGGAAATGACGAAGCACCTTCACAGGAACACTGTTTTCCTTAACTGTGCCTTGCTCCCACCTCGACGCGTTGCATATGAGACATTCATCAAGCTTGGCTTTATCTTTGTAAAACAAAACACAGTTATTCTTGCAGGCGTGTATTTTGTTATAACTGAGTCCGAGATCGCCCAATATCCTTGTGTACCTTGTAATAACTATGAGGTTGATAGTTAGGAACATGAAGAGTTTCCTTCAAATGCTTTAGCAGACAATCAAAAGAGTCATTTGTCCACGTATTCTTGACTTTCAACTCCATCAGTGAGATGATGGTCCCTAAAACAGTGTTAGGACTACCCTCGAATAATGAGATCTGCACTTGAGCAAGGAGTCTGGTATACTTATCATAATCACCACTGTCAACATGAGGAATTGTGCCATCCTCAAATACTGCCTCTTGGAATTCCTCTTCCTCGTGTACTGGAGCAAATGTAGGAAAAGTGTCATGTAGAATGTTCATAGCCGGGTCTTCATAAGGCCCGAAAGCACCACTAGATGTCCGGTCATGGTATCCCGCTTGGATTTCGGCAACCGTAGGTTCATAATCTGCTGCTTCACCGTGTTTACTCCATGTTGTATAATTCTGCATAATACCTCTGTTACACAGGTGATCGTAGATTTTGACTATCGTCTTGCACTTAGTATTCGTACAACTTAAGCAGGGACACCTATGTGTTTTGTTTCCTCCACCATGCTCACGTACAAAATTTATAAAACTTCCTACTCCATGTTGGTATTCAATGCTCCCCCTTGGGTACTGCATCCAACTCTTGTCTCTATCCATCGATCACTTATCATATATATATATATAAGAGAAACAATAAATAATCACAAATTAACAAATAAACAATTTATATGCATGTTTCTTCTCGACCTTATGCCTCCGGTTAGGGTCCTAATCCCATTCAGGAGCACAAGACTTTGTTTCACAGTTTGTATATGTCTTGTGTATTAGTTTTCATTCGTGGGAAAATTTCGGCAGCATCTCCTCACAGTTCCTCAAGTGTATGAATATCTATATACCTAGTATGCACTCGAAGAACAGTGTTGGGAGTCCCTGTCGAAATATATACCCACGACTGCAAACGAATACACAAGACCTATACAAACTGTGAAACAAAGTCCTCTGCCCCCAAACTGTCAAAAAATAGGACAATTCAAGAATCATATGCTAATTCTAGAACGGGATTTCTAAGGATATAAATGCATGTACATCAGTGAATAAAAGAATGATTTATTCTTTCATTCACCGCTAATTATATATAAATCATATAACAATGATTTTCTTAAAATAATAACAACTATTAATTAAATTAATTAAGGCCTTTAAAAAAATTAATATATATAATTAATTCAACAATTTCACAAAAACCAACAATTAATTGAGTATGTATATATATATGGATCAACAAAAGGAATATTATCACCTCACAATATATATACACACACAACAAATTAAATGGAAATATTTCAATGGAAAAAATTGAAATTTTTGTTGAAAAAGATGAAGAAAGAGATTATACCAAGTTAAAAATCGATGGGTACTAGTGGACAAGGCTTAGGAAACCCGATTTGAAGCCTTTCATATCCAAAAATGAAAATCGGTGGAAAAAATTTTGGGGGAGGAAAAATCTTCAGATTTTTCCTCTTCTTCCTGATCTGGAAAACAAGTTCAGTATATATAGTCTGGATTCACTTAGGCGATGAAACAATGACTTTCCTCGCCTAAGAGTTTCACTTAGGCGACGAAATTGGATACTTTCGTCTCCTAAGTTAAACACTAACGCGACGAAACAAAACTTTCGTCGTCTTAGATAAGAACCCTAACGACAAATTAGCGTCGGCGTTTCTGTATTTTCTTAGGCGACGAATACAATTTTTCGTCTCCTAAGTGGAAACTTAGGCGACGAAATACATAATTTTCGTCTCCTAAGTAAAGAACTTAGGCGACGAAAAAGTCTTTCATCGCGTAAGAAAATAAGTAGACGACGACAGTTAATTTCGTCAGCAGGGTCTTCTCTTAGACGACGAAAGTGATGTTTCGTCGTCTAAGAATCTACTTAAGCGACGAAACTTCATTCTTAGAGGACGAATATTATTTCGTCGCCTAAGAAGTCTTAGGCGACGGAAATTTAAAAATTTCGTCGCCTAAGGTTTTTTTTTTCTTGTAGTGTCATAATATTCTTTTCTAATATATAACCAATACGTTTATAAAATGGGTGTTCTAGTTGCACCTCCAAAATTGCTGGATATACCTCAATTGCTTAATATACCTCTATTTTACTTTTTAGATTCTTAAAAAACCTAAGTACACCTCCTCTTGTTTACCAAAATATCCCAACCTATCTCTATCTCCACAGTAGTTGTTCCATGGACTCTTCACTAACCAAACGAAAATCTAATAGTCTTATATCCAATTTAGTTAAATTAATCGCTCACTTTTCTTTAGGCCATTTGTCCTCAATTTCACGCCAAAAACTACTGCTAAATGGTTATGCAACATTGAATGCAGAATGACAACAATTTGATTTCTCATGTGCACAGATGAGAATATAGAGCACACAAAATATGGAAATTATGCTAAAGCTGTAACTAGTACTATCATCTACATATTAACAATTGCATTGTCAATCTCAAAGACAATTAGAGAGGGGTTGTGGCTTCATTTTATTACAAAGTAGTGTCTAATGATGATATATATTTATATATAAATTTTCAATTACCAAAGTAATTGAAACAACGAAAGAATATGAGACATAACTCTTAATACTTATTATGGTATGAATTCACATCTAACTATGAGAGATTGAAAGAATAATATATTTTAAAAGTGAAAAAAAGATAAAAAAAAAAAAAAGCAGAGAAGAAGAAAACAAATTATTCTCTATTGTTATTTATTTGTTTGTCCTTATCTGTCATTTCATAAGAAATAATAAGGTCAAACAAAAATAAAAAATTGATGGAGGTGTACAAAGTAATCTTGGAGGTGCAAATAGAACTCTCTTTTATAAAATATAGCATGTATATATATAATTTATGCATTTATATCGAAAATAAAAGGCAACATTGAAATTTATGTGCCTCTTATCTATTCGATCATCAGCTTGACTTTATATATTTTCAGAGAATATATAGACTCCATACTAGCTCATCTATATTGAAGCACTTAGTAAATTAAGGATCACTTGGGTACCAGGCTAGCTACAAGGGAGTTAGGCATCTTTGATTCTATCATAAGAACGTAAATGCAAACTCCAATTCTAACTCTCATATATTGTCAACTAATTACTTGAAATGAATTGCGTACGTAACCGTACCCGACCTGGTCCTGGCCTATTGTATTAAGTGGCCGGATCGGAAGGATGGAGATTACCGGATTATTAGTTACTTAATTAAATTCGATCCTATCATCCAGTATACCTAAAACGTCGATTTCATCACAGGGGAATCGAAGCCCACAATTTTAATTTCATCTCCTTGTTTTTAAGCTATTGCGGGAAGTATCCCAAACCATCTAAACCTAGCTAGCTTTACATAATTAGGGCCGGACCTGAGATTTGAGGACCTGAGGCAAACTTTAAGATTGGTGCCCTCTAGTACTTTAATACGAAAAAAATCAACAAACACCAAACATGGCAAAAAAAATGGAGATTTGTCCTACACTCCTACTGCCTGGGAAGATCAAGCAATGAAGCAAACCAAATTGAAATTGAAAACTTTAATAGTTGAACTCATCCAAATTCTAAAAGAAACCAAATTTAGTATTGTAAGTCTGTAAGATAAATTATCGACTTTCTCCATCGCAACCTTCAGACTGTTGAATATCGGCTGTTTCGATGGCTTGGAAATCCCCAATTCCGGATTTTGTGTGGAGACGTCAGACATGACTCAGAGAATTCGGAATTTTTTTTTTTTGAGAAGGCAGAGAGAATTGGAACTGGGAAGGATTCCTATTTTTTTTTTTATATTACATATACTTAATATCATATAAAAAAAATAAAAAATTGGGCCTCCGAAATTTGGGGCCTGAGGCGCCCGCTGCTTGGGCTGCACTCAGGTCCGGGCTTGCACATAATTAGTATGATTAACTATCGGTGGGGAACAAATTTTGTGGGGTAATAATAACACTATATGGATATTGTTGAAGGAAAAACGTATTATGTGCCTTCGTCAATGTAACGGACGATAGATAATTATGTAGTCATTATTGTCATTAATGTATTTCCTATTACCGTTGTAATACTCACCCTATATAAAGGGGATTATCAATGAAATGAGTAGACCAATTCCGATTATTCTACAACACGTTATCAGCACTTTGCCTAACCTAGAGTTTTTAGCCAAAGAAAAAAATCTGCCGGAAAACAAAGAAAAAAAAAAACACAGAAAAATCACAAACCCTAGAATTTTCTTTTCTGCCGGAACACTGCCGGAAAACACAGAAAAAAAAAACCCTTTTGTTTCTTCTCTGGGCACCCATGTCTGCCTATCCCACCGGCCGTCCTCCGATCCCACATCGACGCCGTCCAGCCTCACCGCCGCACCGCGAGCCCAGCCTCACCGCCGCACGACCCAGATTTGCTCGATTCAAGGACCAAGCCCCGGTGCTCCGACGTCCTGCCCGAACCAATCCCCAAATCGAACCCAGATCGGCGTCTGACGGCTCCGGCTCGCCTCGACTCCAACGACTCTGGCTCGTCTCGACTCCGACCCCGGCTCGCTCAATCTTCCTGTGCTCGATCGACGCCGCGCTGCTCTCCCCGTCGCTCCAATCGGCTCACCTCCGATCGGCTGCAGTTTCGCCCGATCTGAAATTCTGCCCGACCTCGCCCCGGATCGGATCGCCTCGCCCCGATCGTCCACTGCTCGGACGACCCCCGATCGGACCCCTGCGCTGCAGAGACGACTCCGGCTTGCCCTCCGCTCCGCGCCACTGCCGCGACGCCTCCGCCGCTCCTGCCTTCATATCGGACCCGAACTTTGCCGACAAAGCTTCGTCGGCAGAAGCTTGATCTCGACCCGGATTTGGACCTGATCCGACCCGGCCCAGCCCCTTGGGCCTGACCCAACCCGAAAAAAAAGAAGAAAAAAAAAAGGATTTTTTTTTTTTGGGGGTAAAATACAAAGGTAATTTTTGAAATTACCGCACAATAATTTATATTTACTGTATAACTATTTACTATATATCTATTTACTGTTTTTCGAATTTAATAGTAAATATGAAATTTTTTTTAATTTATATAGTAAATGTGAAATATATATGATTGAAGTGACTAATCATATGAATATTGTTTGTTTTTATGTGACTTATCAATTACGATGCGGCGATTAATATGTGACGACTATTTGGAGTCGGAGATCGAGCAATCGCTTAATATGCAGTTTATTTGGCAAACTAACAAGTAAGATCTAATTAACGTTATCATTTTCATTAAATCGTTAATGATATAATGCTCAAACTTATCTTATTATATTATGACATATATTTATGAAAATTTGAGCATCATTATATGTCTATTTTATTATGTTAAATAATTGTTTTTATTTAACATGTTATTTAATTTGAGCATTGCTATGATAATGCAAATCTCATGAGCAATACAATATAAAAATGGACAAACCAATTATTGTGATAAAGCATATTCACGAAGTAAGAAAAATATGACCATTACAAATTTTGGTCTTGAGATCCAATTTTAATTTCTTGAAAAAAATTTTCATCATGGATATCTTCTTGATTATATAAAAAGCAATGATAATGAAATTTCATTAGCTTTACATGCAATGAATATGGAAACATCAAAAATTTTATTGTGATAACGAAATTTCACAAAGCATTTGATTTCCATAAAGTATATTGGTTTATTTTAGTTGTCGTGAATGTCATAGACCGCGAAACTAATATATTTTATTCTTCCTATATTTTACAGATGGTTTAACCATCACAGTTCGACTTTGACACATTGGGCTCTGAAGAACTTGAGTTCCAAATTCCCCTATTGAGCCAACAAAGGCTTGAACATGGTATATTTATACGAACTGCTTTATGTAAATAGCTAAATATATAATTTCAATATCTTGAATGACAACGTAAGGTCTGAAAAGAAATTCCCTGGAACAAATTATGCAAAGTAATGCAACAACCCTAAAACAAAGGGCAATGACGATGTAAGGTCTGAGAAAACAAAGGGTAATGACGATGTAAAGTCTGAAAAAAAAAAAAAAATTATTATTTCTTGGAACAAATTGTGCAAAATAATGCAACAACCCTAAAACAAAGGGCAATTACCATGGACGTAAAGATTTCTATAATCATCCACAAGCAAGTGGAGATAATGTAACATTTAAAAGATGACATAGGGGACATGTCATGTGCAGCGAAGCACTCTGTCATTGTTGTAATTCAATGAACTATTGATACGTACATTATACGCTAGCAAAGAATTAGCTACGACTTTTAATAAAAATGAAGAATCATATAAATACGCGGATTTTGGAAAAGTATCTTCAATATCCAACAAGAACATCGAAAATGAATTTACAACTGAAGACATAACATATGGGAAGAATATGTCAAATGACACATCTCATTGCAGCTATTAAAAGAGCAAAAAGGATCTGGCTCAATCCAAGATAGACTTTGATTAGTCTACTTTTAAACTTACAAGATATCCTTATAAAGGCCATTATGCCTAAATACGACTTTTGGTCCTAAATTAGACTTTTGGTCTTAAAATTTCTCTCTCTAAATTGGACAAGACTAAATGTAATCGTTGGCATGTTAATTTTTTGAATCTTCTCTAAAGGAATTGAGATTATTCAAATTTTATTCATAATACACATGATTCAATTTTCTACATCTAACTTTGCAAAGTATTGCATAAAGTAAAGCAACATATCATAATATAGGCATGAAACAAAGAACCGTGTGTAAAGAAACGCACAATGTAATCCCTAAAATAATAGTACTGAAGAACAGTAACACTATATCAATAGTATATGATAATGATTAGTATATCAAAGAAAGTGATAATGATCAGTATATATTTTCCTTTGGGATTCATAATACACCTGCCTAATTGGGATTACAATACCTTTTCATTACAATCCCCATCGATTTACTCTAAAGAACTTGAGTTACGTTTCGATGTATATATTGAGCATATGTCAAATTGACAATTTATGCGATAAAAGAAAATTGAATTTTGTTTTCCACATTATAAAGAAATTTACGCCACGATTTTTCATGTGAAAAAGATACAAGTGAGAATTCATTTGAGCTCCTTTGCATTACCTCTAAATGACTGCGAATGTAAACGAGTATTAGAGAAGATTATATGTCAACTTAGTAGGTTCTAAGTAACCGCTAATTAAATCCAACGTCATAAGAAAATGATCTTTTGGAATTCTGACATAGATTGGCTTTGATATGGTGATCCATACATTAAAGAAACTACTATGGACACCCATATTTTTGGATAAATAGAAGCAAACACCAGAAGAATATGGTTCACACACGAATCTAAGGACGATCAATGAACATTTTATCCTCAAATATTGTCATATAGGGTTGAAGACGTATGTTCAATTCCTAAATTTCGCCGCTCCCCCAATGTGGCATTATAATATATTTGATGCACAAGCATATGCATTTATACCTTATTATGCTTCTCCTATCCGTCATGATTTTATGGATAAAAGTACATCATTCAAAGCCTATTCGTTAAAGCAATTATGATTGAGATCATCATATGCAAAGGACACATGAGTTTCTCATTATGTTGTTATATTGAATCAAAAGAGGATTCAGTGGATCGATTCAACCAACTTGCGGACACCATAGATATTTTATGGTGTTGGTTGTTGTGTCGACACACTGGTCACGTGTCATGACACCATCCACAATTAAAATTTACGCTGCTTATGCTAGAAAGTCAAAGCACTTAGGCCGGGTTAATTTCCGTAGGTGTGATGATTTTATGGCTTATTATATGGGATTTTGTAATGGACATCATATTCCTATATATAAAAACCCAATTGGTCTCACGGAAAACGACTACAGTAATAGTCTTAATATTTGTAAAGCACACCAATACTTCCGTTTTGGGTTATGTAATTTTTGCATGCAGCGTTACTTTTTCATCTATGGCCATCATCATTGAACCAATTTACACCATAGCTAGTGACTATGTGTGAGGATTTTAAAGGATTTCAAACGAACTTATAATCCTTGAGCTCTTTTGGATTGACACGGATCTACAATCCTTGAGCTCCATTAAATGTTTTTATGTGCCAAAATTGCGCCGCCACAGCGCATAATGATGGGTCCATTGAGATGAATAAATATTTATGCTGGATATGAACTTCCAGCTATAGTCCGCTATGTCGAAACCTTGACAGGCGATCTCTTCACCGCTAGATTTGCGGAGTGTCACTTTGATGAGACAGTCTTCCCGTCGTTAGGGGGAGATAAGAACAAGCATGTTCAAGTGGAACGACAGGAATTGTCGTGGTTTGTCCCCACTGTGTCTCATCTCGATCCCCAAAAATCACACAAAGTAAGGTGTGTAGATATCTTATACATTAAAGTGACGAGATCACATAAACCTGCTGCAAATATACCTGCAAGGATTGTGTTTTATCAAAAGGACATGGTACCACCCAAGAGGAATTGGGTATTGCACTGCCACCATGGATGGTGGCATGGTGACGCCATAAGTGGCATAAATGGTGTCACAGGCCGTGGCTCTCCAAGGAAGAGGGGGAGGCCACCTTAGGTTCGATACATACTTGTGTAAAGGAAGAAAACAAGTTTGGCACAACCTGATCTATTGATCAGTGATACTCAAATCCGTCTCATGAGAATATTTATGGATTGTGGTTATCATTGGGGGACGCCTCAAATGTTAGAACCAATCCTTAAAGTATAGAGATCTCTACAAACACATTACACTAGTGTACATGAGGACGTGGAATAATGAGTCTACTATCGAACCATACTTCGTTGAAAAATGTCAACTTAGTAAATTGGCCTAATGGAAAGAAGCGATCCAGTATAAACAAAGAGATAGGTATTTGGGCAGGTGACGCCGACACCGCAAATGTAAACCCTATCAAATATATCTTTGTTAGAATGCGTAATGAGAATAAGAGTATGCAAACTCACCTTATGGCGCAAGGTCTCTCAAAAACGCACTGGAATCGACTACGAGGAGATATTCTCTCGTAATGGACTACGATGAGACAATCTCTCGTAATGGATGTCATTGTACTCCACTACCTTGTCAGTTTGGTAGTTTCCGAAAAACTGAACATGCAGCTTATGAAAAGTGATCAAAACATATATCTCTATGGGGATCTAAATTAAGAGATATACATGAGGATCCTAAACGGACTTCATCCACCCAAATCAAGTGACTCTAGATCACATGAGTACGTTTGCAAAAGAAATTGAAACGTTCACTAAAGTGACTACTTGATTGGATAGAGATTGGTGAATTATGCCCTTGCGTGCTCATTATGGATATATATGAACTCTAAATGAAATAAGAGAAACTCAGTGTATTATCCTAAGTTGAGAATGAAAAAGATTTTGGGAATACACAGTCTTGAAATGGAACTCAAGGACTGTAATGATGGTGACCATACATCAATCGGCTTAGGCACTCTAAAGAATAAAGTGAGGCCTACATATACTCCCATGATCAGTCGAAGTCTTTACTATAGATCCGTTTTCATCTAAAGGAAGATGACGAAGAAGTATTGGGAAATGAAATTCCTATACAAGTGCAATAACGCATGATTGTACTTAAACATAATATGTAAGACTCGACCTCTCATTCGATGTAAATTTGTAAAGCTATGTCTAGCTATGCGCCTACGCAACGCAAACCGTTCTTTCATTAAAGATATGAAAGATTTGGGCTGATTCAATCTCTACATAGAATGTGACATGATAAAGAAATTATCCACGTCATAGCTAACTATGCGTAAAGAAAAACGCATTAAAGGTGAGATAAGAAAATCTGTTATTACAGATCAATTTCTAATCTCTTAATGGTTCACCCATACTCTAGACGAAGTTATGACTATTTTGTTATATGAAGGTCATACCATGAGTGAACCTGATGTTCAATATGATCCTATGTATTCGGCTCATGAACAACCTTATCCTCAAGATCAAAGTAAATCAAGTTGGATCTGAGGACGATGTGGCAAGATTTAGTTACTAAATCATTGCTCAAAGTCACATTTGGAAAAACATGTGAAAATGCATAAGTATGCTAATAAGACTGAAGCTCCCTTGATCAAATGAAAGAATCAGGGAGAAACCCATGATTAATGTAAAAATCAGGGGGAGGTGCAGACATCAGGGGGAGTCTAGCACATACATGTTGTTTTCAAATGTATTAGGTGCGTTGTGCTCTTTTTCTCCTTAGACCAAAGTTTTATTTTCTCCCATTGGGTTTTTGTTACTTGGCAAGGTTTTTAATGAGGCAACACCACATGCACCATGTTACCCCTGACTCGGCACAAGGGGGAGTGTTGAAGGAAAAACGTATTATGTGCCTTCGTCAATGTAACGGACGATAGATAATTATGTAGTCATTATTGTCATTAATGTATTTCCTATTACCGTTGTAATACTCACCCTATATAAAGGGGATTATCAATGAAATGAGTAGACCAATTCCGATTATTCTACAACAGATATATATATATAGCGAATGTTCGTTTTGAAATCAACGTGTGAAGTTCATTTTTTGACTCACTTTTCGGTCACAATTTCACATCTCAACCGTTTAGATGTTAGAACCTAATGTAAAGATCATCTATGCAAAATTTCATCCAATTTGATGATCTTGAAGGTATCTAAATTGTATTAAATCAATAAACAAACCGAATATGTCCAACCTGAACTGTTCGTGTACATCATCATAAAGAAGACTCAAACGATCACCAAATTAGATGAAATTTTGCATACATGATTTATACATTAGGTTCTAATATCTGAACGTGGAGATGTGAAAATGTGACAGAAAAGTGAGTCAAAAAATGAACTTCACACGTTAATTTCAAAGCAAACCTTCGCTCTGAATAAGAACTATATATATATATAAACGTAGCTACTGATTAATCAATTATTCAGAGAGTTATTTCTCTTGCTTTCGTCTTTTCTCTTTTCATACATCAATACAAATCATCATGCCAGAGACAGACCGGGATAATGTGAGAAATTGGAGAGTGGGGTGAGAAAGTACTTTATTGGTTCATGTACAACATTATATCTATTGCATATGTCGAGTGATATAAAGTGATTGCATATAAAGAAACATGTACGTCAAAGCTCATAATATATGTATGTGTTGCTATTATTCCAAGAATTATATAAACTAGCCTCACCCTGCGCGATGCACCGTAATGAATAGAAAAATATTTAAAAAGTTTGTTCGTGACTACATTCTTTCATTTTGTTGGTTGAATAGTCAAAATACATCCTGAACTTAGCTCAAATTGTCAATTTACTCTCCAAACTTGTAATTACGAAATTTTGTCTTCTCAACGTATAATTCTGTCAATCTAATGATTTTTATCCAATTATGAGCCACATACCATGCACATGAGGAGTAATTTTATCATTTTATATGTATTCATGTTATTAATGAAAATATATGCTTTTATGTGCGTGTCTGCTCTTTTTCTTAAGGTTAGAAAACTTGGATTTGTTAGTGGTATGTAGGACCTTATTATTCTACTTCTAGTAAGAAAAAAAAAAAAAGTAAGAATGTTGGTTAATTTTCTTTCATTTTCACTATGTTACGGTATATGCAAAGATAATTAAACATGCATATCGATATTGATATAGCGATATGTCGCCCAATTTTAACTCGTTGGTTCTTGTATTAGACACACTTGCATGGTTCATCTGATACAATGATCAGTTTTGCCGATTTGGCATGTGAAAAAATATGTAGCTTGCTTGTATTTGTTAACCGTAAAAAGGTAATTAGGTCATTATCGATCCCTACCCTACAAATTAATAGCACACGATGTAATGTTTACAATTGGTCAAGATGTAGACGTTTATGCTCTCTGCGTTTTTCCTTTTCTGCATTAATCTTTTACATTTATGCATTTTAGCTTGAATATTAAAGCATGATTCCTAGCACTTAATTTGTTCATAAGTTTCAGTCTTTTTTTATACGTAGAGGTTTCTGGGGCAGGTCCAACTGTGCGAAATTTCTCTTGTCATGCATCTGGCCATGAGAAGATTCGGATAAGGTTAGGACTGTAGGACATAGCAAAATAAAGTAAAGTATATATGATGGATGAAATTTTCTTGATGACTATCAATTCCAAAATCATATTTCAATATATGACGTGCATTTTAATTTCTTGCTTTCCATCTTTCTGTAGTTTTCTCCATGTCTTCTCTTATCCAGTAAGGATGTGAGAATCTGCATGTTTTGGAGTTGGTCGACGTACTACTTCAATTGTTTCCCTTCTAAAAGCGTCTAAAATTAAGCCTGGTCGAAAGTAGAGTAGTACACGACGCATACGATAATAGTATGATAAGTGTTTCATGTGTTGAAATTTCAAAGTGGAACATGTATACTACGTTGTACAATACTTGTACGATTGACTAGCTTACATTACATTTTTGAAAAGTGAATTTGATTTATGCGGCTAACTTATAGGAAGATGAGTACTCACTTTCATTAGATCAGTAACGGGCTCGAATGAATCTAAAGGGGTCACTAATTTACATTAATTGTTTATAAACTGTGAGTTGTACAAATATCTGATCGATGTATACTTTTATATTTTATATCATAGCTAGCTAGTGATAATCATATACATTGGCTTCAGCCTTCTTAGTTATGACTTCCGAGCTATATTAAGTACTTTTTGGGCATTGGTCTCCCATTAATTTGTAGTATCCAACAACATGAAATGATATTTAATGGTGAGCGCCTAGCTTGTAACAGATTCAAACTCATTTTGATTTTAGTATTGGACTGACTAATTTCTACATGTTGCTTGTTTCTTTATTACAATCATGAGTTAGCACATCTAGAATGATACTAGGTGCTTGTTCAAACTAGGTTGTACCAAAAGCAGCTCTATGTGCCACAGAATTGCATACACGAGGGCGATGTTGCAGTGTAATATTTTCCAGATGTTCCCAAGTTTGATGAATGTCATCATGATGCCTCCGTTGGCTAAAAGACCATAGTCCTTGATCTTGGCTTCAGCTATAGCTTCTAAGGAGTCACTTTCCACCATAACGTTCTGCATATTCAAAGATTTGAGGAGATCCATATCTTCACGAATTGCAAGTAGCTCACATTGTTTGGGGGATGCAGTGTAGTATTCAATTGGTTTGGCAAAGGCCGCAACAAAATGCATGCGCTTGTGCGCTGTGGCAAAAAGGCTGCATCTTCATTTAGTTTGTAAAGATGATTTCCTATGGGTGGCTTCCATCGTTTAGGACCTTGCTGCTGAACAACTTTTGTTGGTTTGTTTGCCTTTTGAAACTCTTCTACAAAAGTGCAATTAGTAATTGGCTGAATTACATCAATTAAGAAGCCAAATTTTGGGCTTATATTTCTACGAGGAAACCTGAATTACATCAACATCATGCAACAACGTAAAAGCACAAGAAAAACACACTGAACACAAGAATCACAGAAACGGTAAAGCACACAACATACAGGAGCCTCCATTGGCGGCAGACAAAGAGAACCCGCCTGCCGGACACCCTAAGATCAGGATCGATCGATGCCCGGCTCATTATTAATAACTAGTAGCAAAGAGATGTGAGCCGATCCACGCACACCCACTTATTTTGTTAATATTCCTTGTATATTAGGCCTTGATCGTCCTTACTTCTACAGAATGAGTGTCGAATCTGTAGGCGTTGATGCCGGTGTAAATGCCATCATCCATGGGTTTGGCTACGAATCGACCGTCAGTGAGAAGGTCACGCTGAGTATAGGAGAAAGGCACATCGCATGTAGCCCGTGAAGCTAAGAGAGTCACCTTCATCTCAGTCAATGGTGGCACAACAACAGAGTAAGTGACCTCCCTTTCACGCTCATATGTTGTACTTCCTCCCCACTCCCAATAACAAATCTTCCTCCCCAAATGCTATAGCTACGACAATTAGAGCAAAACCTTGACGTGGTTATATCAACTTCAACAATCTCGTCCTTATACAAGTCTGGACTTAATACAGCCTCAATCAATGCTTCTCTTAAGTCTCTTGACATGCACAAAGCTTCATATATACTTAGAAGTTAGAAGTGAGGAGATCCATTGTAGGTGCGCTAAGACGTCATATTTGCACGTTTGTAGAGCTTCTTTTGGCTTTTTTTGGAGCTTCTTTCGTAGATTTTCCTTGCTCAAATGTAGGCTCATTTGGTGCAGTCTTGTCAGCTACCTTCTTCGTATCATCCTTCACCCTATACTTCTTAAGCTGAGCTTTTGCTTATTGAGGCTAGCTGACGGAAGGACTAAGCCGGAGCGAAATTGAATTTGGTCAACTTCCAGTTGGGTATTATACGTTTTCTCATCATTAGCTTTGACGTCAGATGTTGAGTCAATAGTAACCATAAAGCATTGGAATACGTCCTCATTCTCCATTCTCTTTTGGTCATACTCAAGTAGCTCTTAAGGTAGGAATTCCCTGAGAGTAATTGGAGCCTGCTTGGCGGTTGCTCGTAC